>CM019702.1:50837781-51430281 GCA_009760885.1 Achatina immaculata | reverse complement strand
CTCACTGTCTCTGCTCTACACTCACTGTCTCTTCTCTACACTCACTGTCTCTGCTCTACACCCACTGTCTCTTCTCTACACTCACTGTCTCTGCTCTACACTCACTGTCTCTTCTCTACACTCACTGTCTCTTCTCTACACTCACTGTCTCTTCTCTACACTCACTGTCTCTGCTCTACACCCACTGTCTCTGCTCTACACTCACTGTCTCTGCTCTACACTCACTGTCTCTTCTCTACACTCACTGTCTCTGGTCTACACTCACTGTCTCTGGTCTACACTCACTGTCTCTGGTCTACACTCACTGTCTCTGCTCTACACTCACTGTCTCTGGTCTACACTCACTGTCTCTGCTCTACGCTCACTGTCTCTGCTCTACACCCACTGTCTCTGGTCTACACTCACTGTCTATGCTCTACACTCACTGTCTCTGCTCTACGCTCACTGTCTCTGCTCTACACCCACTGTCTCTGCTCTACACTCACTGTCTCTGGTCTACACTCACTTCTCTGCTCTACACCCACTGTCTATGCCCTATACCCACTGTCTCTGCTCTACACCCACTGTCTCTGCTCTACACCCACTGTCTATGCTCTATACCCACTGTCTCTGCTCTACACCCACTGTCTATGCTCTATACCCACTGTCTCTGCTCTACACCCACTGTCTATGCTCTACACCCACTGTCTATGCTCTACACCCACTGTCTATGCTCTACACCCACTGTCTATGCTCTACACCCACTGTCTCTGCCCTACACCCACTGTCTATGTTCTATACCCACTGTCTCTGCTCTGTACTCACTGTGTCTGCTCTATACCCACTGTCTCTGCTCTACACCTACTGTCTATTTACCTATTTAACATGTGTTTAATTGTTTTCAGATAAAGCGCATTATTACTCCAAACCGAGTTCTCATCATCATCGTCTGTATGTACGTCATTTTGACAGTTAGCACAGCACCAGTTTACGTTGTAAACAAACTAGGCATGATGTTCTTTCCGCTAAAGAACAGAACACTCCTGGGTCTTATTCGCAATGAAAGTCTAGAGAGCGTAGAGAAATCTTTGTTCGCTATCAACGTCTTTATCCCTTTCCTTGCCTTTTTTGTCATCATCATCTGTACAGTGACCTTGGTCATCAAGTTGCGACAGAAATCACAATGGCGGAAGAAATCAACAAATTCTGCACAAGCAGAGAGTACTTCAAGTCGAGACACAAGAGTGACCAAAATGGTGGTCATTATTTCCAGTCTTTTCATTTCCTGTTTTATCCCTGTCTGCGTCAATTTTATCGCTATGACAGTGGTAGAAGATTTTACAATTGATGGGAAATATAAAAACACAAATTTGGTAACTATGGGAATTGGTTTTCTTCTAGAATCCATCAACTCCGCCTCCAACATCTTCATCTACTATCACATGAGCAGTAGGTACAAGGAAAAGTTTTCTCAACTTTTCAGTTTTTGTGATCGCCTGAAGTCATTTTAAATCTTCAAGATTTTCAACAAAGTCTGAGAAATAGTCTTATGTGAAGGTTAAGAACTCAAGAAAGTATGGCAAATGTTCTGACATGTATGTTAAGATCTTAAGGAAAGTCTGAGAAATGTTCTGACTTGTAGGTTAAGGTATTAAAGAAAATCTGAGAAATGTTCTGACTTGTAGGTTAAGGTCTTAAAGAAAATCTGAGAAATGTTCTGACTTGAATGTTAATGTCTTAAATAAAATCTGAGAAATGTTCTGACTTGTAGGTTAAAATATTTTTAAAATCTTAGAAATGTTCTGACTTGTATGTTAAGGTCTTAAAGAAAATCTGAGAAATGTTCTGACTTGTAGATTAAGGTCTTAAAGAAAATCTGAGAAATGTTCTGACTTGTATGTTAATGTCTTACATAAAATCTGAGAAATGTTCTGACTTGTAGGTTAAAATATTTTTAAAATCTTAGAAATGTTCTGACTTGTATGTTAAGGTCTTAAAGAAAATCTGAGAAATGTTCTGACTTGTATGTTAAGGCCTTAAAGAAAATGTGAGAAATGTTCTGACGTGTATGTTAAGCTCTTAAAGAAAATCTGAGAAATGTTCTGACTTGTAGGTTAAGATATTTAAAAAAATGAGAAATGTTCTGACTTGTAGGTTAATATCTTAAAGAAAATCTGAGAAATGTTCTGACTTGTAGGTTAAGGTCTTAAAGAAAATCTGAGAAATGTTCTGACTTGTAGGTTAAGATATTAAAAAATCTGAGAAATGTTCTGACTTGTAGGTTAAGGTCTTAAAGAACATCTGAAAAATGTTCTGACTTGTAGGTTAATATCTTAAAGAAAATGTGAGAAATGTTCTCACTTGTAGGTTAAGATCTTAAAGAAAATGTGAGAAATGTTCTGACTTGTAGGTTAAAGTTTAGAATAAAATCTGAGAATGAAGGGCTGCACAACTCAATCGCCATTGTCCATATCGTTGATGTGGAAAGTATGTAACTACTAGAGAGAAAATAAGTCTAGAGAAGTAGGAGAAGTTAAGTCTGGGCTGTTGTGTGAGAAGTAGGAGAAGCTAAGGTTGGGCTGTTGTGTGAGAAGTAGGAGAAGCTATGTCTGGTATATTGTGTGAGAAGTAGGAGAAGCTAAGTCTGGGCTGTTGTGTGAGAAGTAGGAGAAGCTAGGTCTGGGCTGTTGTGTGAGAAGTAGGAGAAGCTATGTCTGGTATATTGTGTGAGAAGTAGGAGAAGCTAAGTCTGGGCTGTTGTGTGAGAAGTAGGAGAAGCTAAGTCTGGGCTGTTGTGTGAGAAGTAGGAGAAGCTAAGGTTGGGCTGTTGTGTGAGAAGTAGGAGAAGCTAAGTCTGGGCTGTTGTGTGAGAAGTAGGAGAAGCTAAGTCTGGGCTGTTGTGTGAGAAGTAGGAGAAGCTAAGGTTGGGCTGTTGTGTGAGAAGTAGGAGAAGCTAAGGTTGGGCTGTTGTGTGAGAAGTAGGAGAAGCTAAGTCTGGGCTGTTGTGTGAGAAGTAGGAGAAGCTAAGGTTGGGCTGTTGTGTGAGAAGTAGGAGAAGCTAAGGTTGGGCTGTTGTGTGAGAAGTAGGAGAAGCTAAGGTTGGGCTGTTGTGTGAGAAGTAGGAGAAGCTAAGGTTGGGCTGTTGTGTGAGAAGTAAGAGAAGCTACGTCTGGGCTGTTGTGTACTTGGCTGGTCTGTGTCTGTTTTATTTGTTGGAGAGTTCAGTTGAAGTAGCCCTAACTGTTTAGTGACATCTAGCTTGATGTGGACAGTGAGAACACGCTTTTATGTAGAGACATCTTTTGTGGTTGAAAATATCAGGATGGTAAATGGTACAAGTTATCGCTTTTATTTACACGCGGAAACAGCTGACCACATGTTGTCTCTTCGTCAGGATATTCGATGAAAATAGCAAGAATGAATTATTAGATAATTATGCGTCAGTCCTGTGTAGGAAATTAGACATTCTTTTCATTACTTGAGAGGAAATAAAAGAGTCTTGGAGTACAAATATTTTGTGTCTTCATTGTTTTGTTAGTTCATTGCTCGAAAATATGATATTTACCACCTCTTCTTGTGTGTCACTGTAGGAGTATTTTGTGTGAGGCACTGTGTGGGTATTTTGTGTGAGGCGCTGTGTGGGTATTTTGTGTGAGGCGCTGTGTGAGTATATTGTGTGAGGCGCTGTGTGAGTATTTTGTGTGAGGCGCTGTGTGGGTATTTTGTGTGAGGCACTGTGTGATTATTTTGTGTGAGGCACTGTGTGATTATTTTGTGTGAGGCGCTGTGTGATTAGTTTGTGTGAGGCGCTGTGTGATTAGTTTGTGTGAGGCGCTGTGTGATTAGTTTGTGTGAATCACTGGGGGGGGGGGGTATTTTGTGTGAGTCACTGTGTGAGTATTTTGTGTGAGTCACTGTGTGAGTATTTTGTGTGAGTTACTGTGTGAGTATTTTGTGTGAGGCGCACATGTGTTAGGTCAGTGTGCAGACTATAAATCTTTTTTTTTCTTACAAGAATATCGTGGTCAATTATATTGAATGCCATTTTAAAGTCCACAAAGATGGCACCACATAGTCTGTCGTCATTTATGTTTACTAATAGTTTTCTGTCATTTTGGTAAGAGCTGTGTGGCAGGAATGATTGGGTCTAAAGCCTGACTGACTGTCTATGAGTAAATTGTTCTCTTGCATGTGTCGTAGAGTTATTTTGTGTATGTGTTTTTCCAGTGGTTTTGATAACGACGATAATATGGATATTGGTCTATAGTTGGTAAGATTGTTGGATAAGCCAGGTTTAAAGCGAGGATACACCTTAGTGTATGGGGCCGGCTAGTGTAGTGGTTAGAGCACTCGTCTAGCAACCAAATGGTCGAGGGTTCGAATCCCCAGCTGAGCGGGATTTTTTTTTCCGACCAATACGGCCCTGAGGTCGACCCAGCCTCGTAAAATGGGTACCAGAGAAAATCTGGGAAGTAAAGGCAGCGAGGAAAGGAACTGGTCACCCTACCTCACACGCTGATGACCCAGCATAATGAGGTCTCTAACGCTTCACCCCCTACGGCATTTGAAATGCTATGGGACTATCTTTACTTTTTTTACACCTTAGTAGTTTTATAAGCCTCAGGGAAATAACATTTTGCAATGCACTGATTGTAAATATATGTTAGTGTATGTGAAATGACAGGTGCAGCATAACTTAAGATCTTATTACTAATATCGTCAAGCCCAGCTGTATTGTTGTTTTTTAAGGATAAGAGATAACTGTGAACTTCACTGACTGTTAAGAATGGAATGTGTAACTGTTTAAAATCAGTACATCTGCTGTCCAGGAATGCTTGTGGTTCATGTAAGTCGCATACAGGAGCTGATACTGATGATTTAAGAACGTTGATTTCTTCTCTGAAATGTGTACTGATATGTGCGCTAGTGTATGCATGATTGATGGCTTGAAAATCAAATTCATTTATTTTATTTGATAAGGTGTTTATGGCTTTCAGAATTGATTAACTGTCTGATTTATTCTGTACTAGATTCCTAAAGTAATTTTTTTCTCTTGTCTTATTAAGTATTGAACTTTGTTTCTGAGTGAAGGGTAGGTCATAAAGTCCTTGATTTTGTGCGCCCGGTCACGTTCTCTCATGGATTGTAGTATTTCAGGTGTTATCCAAGGTGACTTCATCTGGTGTTTTACTCTCACCTCTTTCATGGGGACATGTCTGTCTATTTCTGAAGATCTTTAGCCAATATTCTATTGCCTCATCAGGGTCAGTTAGTTGGTACACGCGTATAAGCGAAGATGCTTGCAAATCATAAAGGAATAATTATAGGTTAAATTTTCTGAAGCTTCTAAATTTCGTACTAGTGTGATGTTTTTAGGAAATGTATACCAGTTTTGTGTCCACGTACAGCAAACTGGGTAATGATCACTTAAAGAAGTATGAGGGAGGTCACATTCAATGATGTTTTCTGAGTGGGCTACATATATATTATCTAATGATGTGGATGATACTTCTGTTACTCTGGTAGGTTTGGTGACAATTTGGCAAAGATTATAGGATAATATAATATTGCTCCAAGTTGGATCTGATTGTGTTAGATCTATGTTGAAATCTCTAAGAATGATACTATCTTTGAACTTAAAAATTGAAACCTCATCCATCATAGTCGTGAAGTGATCATACCACAGGGATGATGCATTTTGATTACGAAACAAAAGTCCAATAACTAAAGACTCTGGTTTGGCAATTTAACTTCCGCCCAAATACACTCTACTTCTGATGATTCGAGGTCTTCTCTACGACTAAACTGGATAGTTGTAGAGACATACATTACTAGACCTGTTTCTAGTTTCCTGGTTGGGTCACGCCGGATCAGGTTAAAGCCGTTAATTCTAATATCTTCATCGGTTATGTTCCTATTTAGACGGCTTTCAGAGGAGCCAAAAATGTGGAAGTTATGGTTTACCATGTGTGTTGGTTCAGGAATATTACCTAGTAGGTGATATACATTCAGATGACCTATTCGAAGTCCTTCTTTATGTAACCATGTTTTGGTAAGTGGAGGTCATTTTATATTCGTGTCTACTATTATTGTCAACTTTTAAATACTACACACTCGGTACATGAAACTTTCAACTGGTACACAACTCACCAGCTGAAATAGAGAGACTGAAAGAGAGACACGTCTAACTACTCAACAATTAAACGCTGAAATATGCGAATTCACTAACAAGGGGGGGGGGGGGGTAATTAAGTGTATAGTTCTCACACACAAACAGAGACAACTCACAAACTGTAAGAATCTAAAAAGAAAGTTAACATGGACTAGACAAATAATGTGATGAAGTCTTCCCATGAGCTGTGAGACTGTGGAAGCACCCTGACGTTGACGCTCGTATCAGATCGTCAGAGGCTGACGTGAGGGTAGGGGTGGAAACATTGTGTCATAGTTGGTGGTTTGCTGTTGAGGTTGACGTAAGAGTAGAGGTGTAGTGTCATAGTCGGTGGTTTATTGTGGAGAAGAGGTTGACGTAAGAGTAGAGGTGTAAACATAAGCATCCCAGTTGTAACTTACTAATCCCTTGCCATTATCACTAGCCTTCGTTCTTCCCGTCTTCACACTTCACCATGCCATCCGCTAAGGAATATCTTAAATCCCTCAAATCTTTCATTCGCTTTTCTTTCCGCCTTCTTCTGCCACATATATCTAGCACAGCCACAGAACTAGCTTTCACAATCTACAAGAAGACGAGATTCGCCTCCCACCTCCACTTTCTGAACTATTGTCTGCGCCACAAAATAATTCCTAAAGGTTTCTCGTCTACTTTTCACCCCGCGGCCGGTACACTCCACGTGGTTGAACAAAGACTTCTGGACAAGATCGAGAAAAATTGCTCGCGGCTCAGAATGAGCTGTATCATTCAGAATCACAGACGCCTGATGTCCAACCTCAATCGGGTCAAAGATAACCTTGAACGCCGCCTTCACTCCTACACATCAGACAACCGTGTTCTCTTTCTTCTTATCAAACACATTATACACGTCACAAATCGCCATCTTTACCAGTTCTATGTCTCTGGCAAAGAACATAAACTTAACCGACTTCTACCACAGCCGGTCTCTTCTACTTCTAGAGGTGAACCACTTTCCAATCAGCCCCCTTCTTCTGCTACACCTGACCAACAGACTTCTATCTCACTTGACCATCAGACACTTGTAACACCCCCTGAACTACCTTCCCAGATTACACAGCATATTCAAGTACCCGCACCCCCATCCTCAGATGATACCCCATCTCCTCCTCATCCTCCTCTAGCCTCTAATGTAGTTTGTATTCCCCCCGACTTGCCCCTTTCTGATGATGAAAAACTAGTTCTGGCCAAGGGTCTTAAGTTTATTCCCACTCGGCCTCGTTGTGATCGCTATTTTTTACTCCGCGATGTTAAACAATTTCACCGTCGATTACGTCTTAAATATTACTTTGCTAACAAAGAGTCCAACCAACCCACACAAGACCCCGATAACCCATTTGCACGTTACGACCACCATAAATATAGCTGGACACCTTCCCCCGGGGCTTCCCAAGCTTTAGATCTTTATATTGATACGACGTGGCGTGAGATTCTTAACCTCAAACCACCAAGAATTCGACATTTTAACCTAAATAGGGGAGAGTCCAGAGCATTGTCCACGCTCAAACATCGAAACGACATTGTAATCAAGCCAGCTGATAAGACCAGCAATCTCGTAGTTTGGAAAAAAGATTTATATATCGCGGAAAGAATGTCCCAACTCAGCAATACAGAATTCTATGCCCCAGCGAAAAACGATACTACCCGTTCAAATAATGACATAGTGGAAGCAACCATTAAAGATCTAATCACAGAAGGTGGCCTCCCACCCCAAGCTATTTCTCTTCACCTCAAGGACAGCTGTTTAGGCACACCTACTTTCTATCTTCTTCCTAAAATCCACAAACCAGGTAACCCTGGACGCCCCATTGTATCAGCGTGTTCATGCCCCACTGAGCACATTTCTGATTTTTTAGATAGCATTTTCCAGCCTCTTGTACACAGACTACCCTCCTTTTTGAAAGACACCAACAATGCATTAACAATTTTTGATACAATCACACTCTCTCAACACCACACCTATCACATCTTTCTCCTTGATGTCTGCTCCCTATACACTTCTATCCCCCATAAGGATGGACTCTTAGCACTCCGCCATTTTCTCGACAAAGACCCTCACCCCACAACTAACACTGACACCATAATCAGACTTACAGAGCTAGTACTAAACCAAAATTCTTTCGAATTCAACGGCGAATACTTCGAGCAAATCAGTGGTGTTGCTATGGGAACGAAAATGGGTCCCAGTTATGCATGTCTATTTATGGGCTTTCTGGAAGTCAAATTATGGGAAACCTACACTGGCAGATTTCCAGAATTCTATAAAAGGTACATCGATGATGGCATTGGAATTACAAGTATGCCACATGAAGACCTTAAAAAAATTATTGAATTCGCCAATACACTCAATAAGAACATAAAATTCACTTATGAAATCTCTGACAAGTCTGTTAATTTTTTAGACATTAAAATTTCTGTTGGCACAAACAGGCTTGTCACCTCTGTATTTTACAAGCCCACCGATAGTCACACCTATTTGCTTTATACCTCTTCCCATCCTGAGGCCTGTAAGAACTCCATCCCTTATTCCCAACTCCTCTGTCTTCGCCGCATATGTCAGGATAATTTGGACTTTATAGATCAGTCCAACAAGTTATTAGAATTTTTCCGTCATCGCCACTACCCAGAAAAGGTCCTTCGTAAAGCCTTCAACCGTATCCAACTAGTGAGCCGCAAAGAAGTATTCAGGAAAAAGCCTGTTACTCCATCTGACAGAGTTAAGTTAGTACTGCCTTTCCACCTGCACGGTCAGATGGTTAAGAAAATCCTTTATCGTCATCTGCCGATAATCCAACTCGACTCCGACACTCGTAACATTTTCTCTGAAGCACCCCTATTGGCATACAAACGTGAGCCAAACCTTAAGGACATCCTCGTCCACAGCCACTTGAAGCAGAGCCTTACGTATGTTGGCACCAGAAAATGTAACCGCCCCCGCTGCGTTACCTGCCCTGTAGTTTGGGAAACGAAAACAATCACCTTTCCCAAAACTATCCTCACTCTTCATGAGGGATTCACATGCGAGTCCGGAACTGTGATATATGCCATCGTGTGCAAAAGATGCAGGATAACATATATAGGTGAGACTGGCCTCAGATTAGGGGACCGCATGCAAAAACATCTGTACGACATCACCCAGCATGCTTCGAAACAAGTCCCAAATCATTTCAATGGCCCCAACCACAGAGGCAAATCTGATTTTCTGGTAACAGCCATTAAACAATGTCACGCAGATGACACAAGCCGCCTGGCACTTGAGAACCGCTGCATTCAAAATTATGGGACGCTGGAACCACATGGGTTAAACTCGCTGTTTAGTTACACGTAACATCATCTTCTTCAATCATTATAGTACCTCTCCACTAAATCCACCCCTTCTTACTTTTCAAACTTCCTCACAGCATCACTCAGCAACCCCTCTTCTCTGCAACACCTCTTCCCCAATCACCTGTTTCAAATTCTCCTAGCAAGGCCAGTAGTGCGTCACTCTCTCTCCCCTCCCCGGTTCCCCATCCACCACCCCCAGTTACAACCCACCGACCACATGTCACAGATCTCTATTTAAACAATTTCCACGTCCTACCAGATCCATTCCTGACACACACCGCCAGACAAGCCACACCTTGCAATTTACAGCTAAGTACTCCTTTTAACAAAATTAAAAAAAAAAATTTTTTTTTAAAAACAGTATGCATGTAATTCTATACTTTATCTCCTCTCTCTACTTCTTCGTCCTGTATGTTTTTGTATGATTAAGGCTCACGCCGAAACGTCACAACTTTGTAATCGTTAAGTAATAAAGCTGCTCCTACTTTTTTTCCGATTTTATACATTCTAGGTGTAAACATAGTGTCATAATCGGTGGTTTATTGTGGAGGAGGTGGAGGAGAGGCTGACGTGAGAGTAGAGGTATAAACATGGTGTCATAGACGGTGGTTTACTGTGGAGCAGAGACTCACCTGGGAGCAGAGGTATAAACATGGTGTCGTAGTCTGTGGTTTGCTGTGGAGCAAGTATAGCAATTTTGAGGATAGTTTTAGATCTCGGAGATTGAGATTCGCATTTTGGACGCTGTTATTACTCTGTGTGAGGCTCTGTGTTACTACTCTGTGTGAGGCTCTGTGTTACTACTCTGTGTGAGGCTCTGTGTTACTACTCTGTGTGAGGCTCTGTGTTACTACTCTGTGTGAGACTCTGTGATATTACTCTGTGTGAGGCTCTGTGTTACTACTCTGTGTGAGGCTCTGTGTTACTACTCTGTGTGAGGCTCTGTGTTACTACTCTGTGTGAGGCTCTGTGTTACTACTCTGTGTGAGACTCTGTTATTACTCTGTGTGAGTTTCTGTGTTATTACTCTGTGTGAGGCTCTGTGTTTGTACTCCGTGTGAGGCTCTGTGTTATTACTCTGTGTGAGGCTCTGTGTTATTACTCTGTGTGAGGCTCTGTGTTATTACTCTGTGTGAGGCTCTGTGTTATTACTCTGTGTAAGGTTCTGTGTTATTACTCTGTGTGAGGCTTTGTGTTTGTACTCTGTGTGAGGCTCTGTGTTATTACTCTGTGCGAGGCTCTGTGTTAGTACTCTCTGAGGCTCTGTGTTTGTACTCTGTGTGAGCCTCTGTGTTTGTATTCTGTGAAGCTCTGTGTTAGTACTCTGTGAGGCTCTGTGTTTGTACTCTGTGTGAGTCTCTGTGTTAGTACTCTGTGTGAGGCTCTGTGTTATTACTCTGTGTGAGGCTCTGTGTTTGTACTCTGTGTGAGGCTTTGTGTTATTACTCTGTCTTAGGCTCTGTGTTATTGCTCTGTGTGAGGCTCTGCGTTTGTACTCTGTGTGAGTCTCTGTGTTATTACTCTGTGTGAGGTTCTGTGTTAGTACTCTGTGTGAGGCTCTGTGTTAGTACGCTGTGAGGCTCTGTGTTTGTACTCTGTGTGAGTCTCTGTGCTAGTAATCTGTGCGAGGCTCTGTGTTATTACTCTGTGTGAGGCTCTGTGTTAGTAATTTGTGTGAGGCTCTGTATTAGTACTCTGTGTGAGGCTCTATGTTATTAATCTCTGTGAGGCTCTGTGTTATTAATCTGTTTGAGGCTCTGTGTTAGTACTCTGTGTGAGGCTCTGTGTTAGTAATCTATGTGAGGCTCTGTGTTAGTAATCTGAGTGAGGCTCTGTGTTAGTAATCTGTGTGAGGCTCTGTGTTAGTAATCTGTGTGAGGCTCTGTGTTAGTAATCTGTGTGAGGCTCTGTGTTAGTAAACTTTATGAGGCGCTGTAGGAGTTGTAAATTAGTTGTTGTGCGAGGAGGTCTGTGTGATTTGCTGTATGAATTGCCGTGTGTAACGTTGTGTGATTTGCTGTATGAATTGCAATGTGTGGCGCTGTGTGATTTGCTGTATGAATTGCGGCGTGTGGTGCTGTGTGATTTGCTGTATGAATTGCGATGTGTGGTGCTGTGTGATTTGCTGTATGAATTGCGATGTGTGGTGCTGTGTGATTTGCTGTATGAATTGCGATGTGTGGTGCTGTGTGATTTGCTGTATGAATTGCCGTGTGTGATTTGCTGTATGAATTGCCGTGTGTGGCGCTGTGTGATTTGCTGTATGAATTGCGGCGTGTGGCGCTGTGTGATTTGCTGTATGAATTGCGGTGTGTGGCGCTGTGTGATTTGCTGTATGAATTGCGGTGTGTGGCGCTGTGTGATTTGCTGTATGAATTGTGGTGTGTGGCACTATGTGAATTGCTGTATGAATTGCGGTGTGTGGCGCTGTGTGATTTGCTGTATGAATTGCCGTGTGTGGCGCTGTGTGATTTGCTGTATGAATTGCGGTGTGTGGCGCTGTGTGATTTGCTGTATGAATTGCGGTGTGTGGCGCTGTGTGATTTGCTGTATGAATTGTGGTGTGTGGCGCTGTGTGATTTGCTGTATGAATTGCGGTGTGTGGCGCTGTGTGATTTGCTGTATGAATTGCGGTGTGTGGCGCTGTGTGATTTGCTGTATGAATTGTGGTGTGTGGCGCTATGTGAATTGCTGTATGAATTGCGGTGTGTGGCGCTGTGTGATTTGCTGTATGATTTGCCATGTGTGGCGCTGTGTGATTTGCTGTATGAATTGCCGTGTGTGATTTACTGTATGAATTGCCGTATGTGGCGCTGTGGGAGTTGCGCTTTCAGTTACTGCGTGATTTGCTTTGTGAGACCATGTCGAAATAACTATATGGGTTTCTGTGTGAGGCGTTGTGTAAGGCGTTGTGTGAGGCGTTGTGTAAGGCGTTGTGTGAGGCGTTGTGTAAAGCGTTGTGTGAGGCGTTGTGTAAGGCGCTGTGTGAGGCGTTGTGTAAGGCGTTGTGTGAGGCGTTGTGTAAGGCGTTGTGTGAGGCGTTGTGTAAGGCGTTGTGTAATGCGTTGTGTAAGGCGTTATGTGAGGCGTTGTGTGAGGCGTTGTGTAAAGCATTGTGTGATGCGCTGTGTGAGGCGTTGTGTAAGGCGTTGTGTGAGTCGCTGTGTGAGGCGCTGGGTGAGGCGTTGTATAAGGCGTTGTGTGAGGCGCTGTGTGAGGCGTTGTGTAAGGCGTTGTGTGAGGCGTTGTGTAAGGCGTTGTGTGAGGCGTTGTGTAAGGCGTTGTGTGAGGTGTTCTCTAACTCTTGTTAGCTCCTTCTCAGCTGTGTCTCTAACTCTTGTTAGCTCCTTCTGAGCTGTGTCTCTAACTCTTGTTAGCTCCTTCTCAACTGTGTCTCCAGCTCTTGTTAGCTCCTTCTCAGTTGTGTCTCCAGCTCTTGTTAGCTCCTTCTCAGTTTTGTCTCCAGCTCTTGTTAGCTCCTTCTCAACTGTGTCTCCAGTTCTTGTTAGCTCCTTCTGAGTTGTGTCTCCATCTCTTGTTAGCTCCTTCTGAGTTGTGTCTCCAGCTCTTGTTAGCTCCTTCTGAGTTGTGTCTCCATCTCTTGTTAGCTCTTTCTCAGTTGTGTCTCCAGCTCTTGTTAGCTCCTTCTGAGTTGTGTCTCCATCTCTTGTTAGCTCCTTCTCAGTTTTGTCTCCAGCTCATGTTAGCTGCTTCTCAGCTGTGTCTCCAGCTCTTGTTAGCTCCTTCTCAGCTGTGTCTCCATCTCTTGTTAGCTCCTTCTCAGCTGTGTCTCCAGCTCTTGTTAGCTCCTTCTCAACTGTGTCTCCATCTCTTGTTAGCTCCTTCTCAGCTGTGTCTCCAGCTCTTGTTAGCTCCTTCTCTAAATGTTGTTGACGTTTAAGTCCAGTAAGGTCTTAAATTATTCCCTGCTTCCTGCGAAACAATCTCAGTAGATGCTTTGTTCAAGATCACAGCTACCATGTCCATCTTCTTCTTTTCTTACATCGTACATCCTTCCCGTGCCGGTCAGCGTCACACTGGCAGGACCCGTATAGGAGACATTGATTGTAAACTATGATAAGAGACGCAAGAACAAAGAGTCAAGACCACGGAACACAAACATCTTTTTTTATGACCTTTGTCAGTGCCTTTATTAGCTCAAGTAACTCATGTTAAAGTTAATGTTCATTTTATGCAAGAATAAATTTAATTCACAGACGTTAATCTGTAGCTGATGTTTGCATTATCTTTTATAAATATTTACATAACAATTAGAGAGCACATGAAGATAAAAAATTAATCTTTGAAAACAGAATGATAAATGAAGTTGCAAATAAATTGTCGGGGCTGGAACACATATTTTAGAACCTACAGTGTCAAATGTGTGCAGAATTACTAGACCTGTACTTGAAAAGTGTGAAATGTGTGCAGATTTACCAGACCTGTACTCTAAAAGTGTCAAATGTGTCCAGAATTACCAGACCTGTACCTTAAAAGTGTCAAATGTGTGCAGAATTACCAGACCTGTACTTTAAAAGTGTCAGATGTGTGCAGAATTACCGAACTGTACTCTAAAAGTGTCAAATGTGTGCAGAATTAACACGATCATACCTGTACTCAAAAAGCGTCAAATGGGTACAAAATTAACACAACCAGAGCTGTACTCTACAAGTGTCAAATGTGTGCAGAATTAACACAACTAGACATGTACTCTAAAAGTGTTAAATGTGTACATAATTAACACAACCATACCTGTACTATAGAAGTGTTAAATCTGTACAGAATTACCACAACCAGACCTGTACTCTAAAAGTGTTAAATGTTTGCAGAATTAACACAACCAACTTGTACTCTAAAAGTGTTAAGTGTGTGCAGACGTAACACAACCAGACCTGATAATTATAATCTTAAGTAAGGCTGTTGCGGGAGGCTGGAGAGAGCTGTGGACTTCCTCCTAACCACAAAGTCTTATTGCAACACGACTTAAAATTAAACTTCTGAAATATCCTACAGCAGTTTCTACGACAGATTCTACACAGATTTTGCAACATATTCTACAATAGATTGAACAACAGATTCTGCAATATATTCTACAACAGATTCTCCAACATATTCTACAACAGATTCCACAACAGATTCTCCAACATATTCTACAACATATTCTACAGCAGATTCGACAACAGATGCTATAAAACATTCAACAACAGATTCTTCAATGTATTTTACAGCAGATTCTCCAACATATTCTATGACAGATTCTACAAGAGGTTCTACAACAGATTCTACAATAGTTTCTGCTACATATTCTACAACAGATTCCACTGCAGATACTACGACAAATTCTGCAACATATTCTACAACAGATTCCACGGCAGATACTACGACAAATTCTGCAACATATTCTACATCGGATTCTACAACACATTCTACAACATAATCTACACTTTTTAAAAGAAACTTGTACAGAGTAAAACTCATCTATCATTTTCTTATATCACGCCAGTAACCTGTCATGATATTCCTATCATTACAATAATGAAATTGCTCAACGGATTTGGACAATCAATTCGGTTGTCATGAAGTCACACTTAAGATCATCAAGCAGATTTTTAAAAAGAAATAGTGAATTGAGGCATGTAATCTGATGATCATCTATTAAGACATTTTCGTTCTGTACAAGGGGAGACAATGATCAAGGACTGCTCTGGCTGGGTAAAGAGTTGCTATTTCATTAAGTGACTGCAACCTTCTCACCAACTAATGAGTAGGTAAATTGTGTCATGTCAGCATCTCATCTCCAGTCAGATTCTCTGTTAACTGGTGTGTTGTCAATTCGGATATTCTGATTATAAAAATCCGGCTGTCCTGATTATAAAAATCCGGATGACGTGATTATAAAAATAGGGATGACAATCGTTGCTTTCAGTTTTCGTTATCACTACTCAAGGGCTACAACTGTGTCACAGATAAACAAGTAGAGCAGCACGTATTAGTTCCCCTCTGACATGCTATGTTATTTCGTAAAGATTTCTATCACAAGCCAGCTTGTCCGGTCAAGTATGACAAAAACTTTAATATTCTTGTGTGTGAAAATATAACAATTTCGTTCAGTTATACATTATTGCATTGAAGTATTGTTTATAAAATAAATCACATGATAATCACAGTGCACGGAAATAAACAAAACAAATGTAAGAATGAAAGTAAATAAACAAAGACAAAATGTCAGTATCTTGGACTCTACATCAGATGTTCACTATCTTACTTGTGTTTGAGAACATGACAATAACACAACTACAATGTTTCGAGAACATGACAATAACACAACTACAATGTTTTGAGAACATGACAATAACACAACTACAATGTTTCGAGAACATGACAATAACACAACTACAATGTTTCGAGAACATGACAATAACACAACTACAATGTTTCGAGAACATGACAATAACACAACTACAATGTTTCGAGAACATGACAATAACACAACTACAATGTTTTGAGAACATGACAATAACACAACTACAATGTTTTGAGACGAAAGCTGGAAAACAACTAAAGAAATAGAAAAGAAATTAGACTCTTTTGGAAACAAATGCCTAAGGAAAATACTCGGCATCAAGTGGAATGAATTCAAGAACAATGCAGAGATAAGACAGATGACTGAACAACAACCAGTCTCATGGGTGATCAGGAAAAGGAGATGGACATATGTTGGTCACTTGATGAGAAGAAATGATCAGAGAATCCCAAAACAAGCTATCAAGTGGAACACAACAGGCCGAAGAAAAAGGGGCAGACCGCGTGAAACTCTGAAGAGGACATTATTAAGAGAGGCCAAGTTAACAGGCATAAAATCCTTTGAAGAGGTTGAAAGACTCGCCGAAGACAGGAAAAATTGGCGAACTACTTTGCGAGCCCTATGTGACGTTTAACGGCACGGGAAAGATATAAGATAAGATATAAGATAATAATGTTTTGAGAACATGATAATAAAACAACTACAATGTTATCAGAACGTTACAGTAAAAGAACTCAAATGTTGTAAAAACATGACAAAAAACAACTGAATTATTTTGAAAAGATAAAAATAAAAAACTACAATGTTTGGGAAGAAAACAATAAAACAAATACATTTTTTTGGGAAGACGACATTAAAATAACTACGATGTTTTTAGAGAATGACAATAAAACAGCTAAATTGTTTTGAAAACATGACAATAAAACAACGACAACATATTTAGAACACCACATTAAAACAATTACAATGTTATGAGAACATGACACTAAACAACTACAATGTTTTGAGAACAAAACAATATAATAACTACAATGTTTTGAGAACACAACAATATAATAACTACAATGTTTTGAGAACACAACAATATAATAACTACAGTGTTTTGACAATTTGACAATAAAACAAACACAATGTTGTGATAAGTGGGAATAACACAACAACAATGTTTCGATAACATGAAAATAAAATAACAACATTATTGTGAGAACATGACAATAAAACAAATACAACTTCAATGTTTTGAAAACATAACAATAAAATAACTACCATGCTGTGATATCATGACAATAAAAGAAATAGCATGATTTGCGAACATGAGAATATAACAGCTACAAGGTTTTGAGGACAAGACAATAAAACAACTACAGTGTTTTGAAGACATGACAAATAAACATCTGCCATGTTTTGAGAACATGACATTAAAACAACTAAAAACTTTAGATATCATGACAATAATATAACTACAATGTTTTGAGAATATGACAGTATAACACCTACAACGTTTTGGGAACACCATAGTAAAATAACTACAATGTTTTCATAACATGACAATCTTATATCTTATATCCTTCCCGTGCCGTTAAACGTCACATAGGGCTCGTAAAGTAGTTCGCCAATTTTTCCTGTCTTCGGCGAGTCTTTCAACCTCATCAAAGGATTTTATGCCTGTTAACTTGGCCTCTCTTAATAATGTCCTCTTCAGAGTTTCACGCGGTCTGCCCCTTTTTCTTCGGCCTGTTGTGTTCCACTTGATAGCTTGTTTTGGGATTCTCTGATCATTTCTTCTCATCAAGTGACCAACATATGTCCATCTCCTTTTCCTGATCACCCATGAGACTGGTTGTGGTTCAGTCATCTGTCTTATCTCTGCATTGTTCTTGAATTCATTCCACTTGATGCCGAGTATTTTCCTTAGGCATTTGTTTTCAAAAGAGTCTAATTTCTTTTCTATTTCTTTAGTTGTTTTCCAGCTTTCGCATGCATAAATGAGGGTGGATATTACATTTGAATTGAATAGTCTTAACTTGGTTTTTGTGCTTATAACTTTTGAATTCCATATGTTCTCAAGATTCTTGAAGATTGATGCTGCTTTTGCAATTCTGATCCTAACTTCCTTTCTAGTGTCACCATCGTGGTCTATGTAGCTGCCAAGGTATGCAAATTGATTGACTTCTTCAATATCTGTCCCTTCTATGTGTATTTTTCCATTTTGATTGTTGGGAATGTTCATTATTTTTGTTTTGTCCTTGTTAATTTCAAGTCCTATTCTGCTAGCCAGTGAAGACGGGCTATCTGTTTTTTCTTGCATGGAATTCACATTATTACTGATAAGAGTTATGTCATCAGCAAAATCAAGATCTTCTAGTTGGGTCCCATGTACCCAGTCAATACCTGTGTTACCTGTGCAGCATTTTTTCATTATGAAGTCTATTGTAATCCCAAAAAGTAAAGGAGACAGTATACATCCTTGTTTCATGCCTGTTTCAGTCTGGAACCATTCACTCATCCCTTCTTCTGTCTTGACTGCACAACCATATCCATTGTATAAGTCCTTAATGATGTTGACAATTTTAGATGGTATTCCATATAGACATAAAATTCTCCATAATGAATCTCTGTGTATGCTATCAAATGCCTTTTTAAAATCTATGAAGTTCAGTATTAATGGTTTCTGCTTTTCAATATGTTATTCAAGTATTATTCTGAGAGTAAAGATCTGGTCGAGACAGCTTCTCCCTTTTCGAAATCCTGCTTGTTCTTCTCTCATTGCAGTATCCACTATATCTTTGAGTCTATTCAAAATGACCTTGCAAAATACTTTTGACACAACTGATATTAAGGTTACTCCTCTCCAGTTGTTACAGTCACTAAGTTGCCCTTTTTTGGTATTTTAACAATGATTCCTTTCTTCCAATTAGAAGGGACCTTTTCTTCTTTCCAAATCTTGTTAAACATTCTCTGTGATTGTCTCATGTTGTCACTATTGATAGCTTTTAGCATTTCGGCTGTTATTTCATCTTCACCTGACAATACAAGTACTAAAATGTTGAGAGAATACGACGACAAAACAAAGACAAGATTTTGAGAACATGGCAATAAAAGAACTGCAGTGTTTTGAGAACATGACAATAAAACGGCTACAATGTTTAGAGAACACGACCATAGAAGACGTACAATGTTGTAAGAACATGACATTAAAAATACTACAAGTTCTAATGACTGTTATAGCCGGAGGTGAGGTGGGAGATAGTCTCTCCACTCCAATTAAATGACTCCAAGGTGTGCGTCTCAAATAGCTTCTGACAGTCCAAGTCCAGCTAATGGCCTTGTCCTTGTGAAACTGTTTAAACTGACAAGGCGAATATCAGGGGCATGAAAACCAGACGATTCGGGTAGATGAGAGTCTTGGTTGGTAGCTCATCTAGGAGAAGAAAAACTGATTTAAAACTCACTGCTGCCGAGATTCTTCAGCTGCCGTGCGTGGGGTGAAACTCCTCCCGGCCAATTAAGAAAAATGCGATTAGGTTTGCCGCGCGGCGCCGTCGTGGAAAAGTGAAAGAAAGGATTAAGTGAAGTAACCAGTAGTCTCGAGGTTAGGACTGCTAAAATCACGGCACCTCTGCTCTAGAGACTAACCACGACCTATATATACCCATACTGGGGCAGATTGCCTAAAAACGCGCTTAAACCAGGGGTTAAACTAAGATACTGCTGGCGAGATTCTTCAGCTACCACGCGTAGGGTGAAATTCTCTCGGTCAATGAAGAAAATGCGAAAATGCGACTAGGGTTGCCGTGCGGCGACATTGTGAAAAGGTGATGGAAAGGATAAAGTGAAGTTTAATTGGTATATCCAGTAGTCTTGCAGCGAGAGGTACTCATACCACGGCACCTCTGCTCTAGAGGTTTGCCACGTCCTATATACACCCATACTGGTGAAATATGTCTAAACCGGCTTAACCCAAATGGGGAAACTTGATGACTACTCATGTCACGGTACCTCTGCTCTAGAGGTCGGTCACGTCCTAAATACACCCATACTGGGATAATACGCCTAAACCGGCTTAAGAAAGGGTTGAAACCTACTAGTGGCGATGATTCGTCCTCCTGGAGAAAAGCTACATCCTGGACACAACTAGGAAGGGTAGCGGCCACGATCACAAAATGCTGAAGTCGGAGACACTGGACCAGACAACAACCTCTCACTCGAGGAGGGATATATGCGTATCCTAATCAAGCTGAGGTTTTCCGGTGAGAAAGTCCAACGCTGGAGTGACTGGGCAACCACCTCTCAACAGGCGGGGATATACTGATATCCAAAACACGTCGAAGTTTTCCGGTGAAAAAGTCCAACTCCAGATTAAACTGCTGCATGAAAACTACGCTGTCACGCAATCCCGCTTCTGAGAGTCACCGAGAATACAGGCCCAATCCCCACGATACTCTGAACCTTTTGTGGTCCTCTCGGGAATATCGTGTGGTCCTCTAGGGGATCTCTTGTAGTACTCTAAAAGACCACAGGAATAAAGTCAGTAGAATCACGTGGCGGCCTTGGTGGTAGAAGCGAACGAAGAAGAAGAAGAAAATAACTACAATGTTTTGAGAACATGACTATAAACAGATACACTGTAAAGAGAACATGACAATAAACAAATACACTGTAAAGAGAACATAACAATTAACAAATACACTGTAAACAGAATATGACAATAAACAAATAAACTGTTAAGAGAACATGACAATAAACAAATACACTGTAAAGAGAACATAACAATAAACACATACACTGTACAGGAATATGACAATAAACAAATACACTGTTAATAGAACATGACAATAAAGCTACTACAGTGTTTAGAGAACGTAACAATAAACGAACCAAAAAATTTAGAGAACATGACAAGAAAAAATAAACTTTTAAGAGAACATGACAATAAACCAACTATAACATTTTGAGGAAATGACAATAAAACAACTACAATATTCTGAGAACATGACACTCAAACATCTGCAATGGTTTGTATCGACGGCAAGAAAATATATACAGTTTCTTAGAACATGACAGTAAAACAACTAAACTGTTTAGAGAACATTTTTAAAAAATACAATGTTTAGAGAACATGACAATAAAACAACTACAATCTTTTGAGAAAATAAAAAGAAAGCATGTGCAATGTTTTGATAACACAACAATAAAACAACTGCAGTATTTTGAGAACTTGACAATAAAACAACCAATATGTTTTAAGAAATGACAATAACACAAGTACAATCTCTTGAAATCATGACAATAAAACAACTGCAATATTGTGCGAACATGACAAAAAACTACAATGTTTTTAGAACAGGACAATAAAACAACTTCAATATTTTGAGAATATAACAATGAATAACCTGAAAATACACGTACTACAATTTTCCAAGAACATGACAATAAAACAACTATAATATTCTGAGACCACGACAATAAAACAACTATAATATTCTGAGACCACGACAATAAAACAACTATAATATTCTGAGACCACGACAATAAAACAACTACAATGTTTTGAGAAGATAACAATAAAACAACTACAATGTTTTGAGAACATGACAATAAAAGAGCTACAGTGTTTTCACAACGTGATAATAAAACAACTACAATGTTTTCAGAATGTAACATTAAAATATTTAGAATGTTTTGAGAAAATGACAATGAAACAACTACAAAACTTTGAGAACATGGCAAAAAAATATACAATGTTTAGAGAGCATAATAATAAAAAAAAACTGCAATGTTTTCAAAAAACGAAAGTAAAAGAACAATGTTTTGATAACACGACATTAAACAACTTAATGTTTTTGGAACAATGCAATAAAACAACTACAATATTTAGAAAACGTGACAATAAAACAGCTTTAATGTCTTGAGAACACGACAATAAAAAAACTACAACGTTTTTTTAGCATGATAATAAAACAACTACAAAGTTTTCAGAACACTACAATAAAACAGCTACAATGTTTTGAAAACATGACAATGAAACAGCTAAGCTGTTTTGAGAACAGTACAATAAAACAACTACAATGTTTTGAAAACATGACAATGAAACAGCTAAGCTGTTTTGAGAACAGTACAATAAAACAACTACAATGTTTTGAGAAGACGACAATTAAACAGCAACAACCTTTGAGATCATGTAATAACACAACCACAATGTACAGTTTTTAGAGAACATGTCAATAAAACACATTCAATGCTTTGAGAACGCGACAATAAAACAGCTACAAAGTTTAGAGAACATGACAATAAAACATCTACACTGTTTTGAAAAATCACAATAGCACAGCTAAAATGTTTTAAGAACACGACAATATAACTACAATGTTTTAAGAAAGTGACAATCAAACAACTACAATGGTTTGAGAACATGACAATAAAACAACAACAATATTTTGTGACAATAACACTAAAACATCAGCAATATTTTCGGAAGATAACAACAAAACAACTACGATGTTTTAAGAACATGACACTAAAATAACAACAATGTTTAGAAAACGTGATGATAAAATAACTAGAGTATTTGGAGCTTATAACAATAAAACAATTACAAAGTTTTGAATATACGAAAATAAAACAACTGCAATGTTGTGAGAAGATAACAATAAAACAACTACAATGTTGTGAGAAGATAACAATAAACAACTACAATGTTTTGAGAACATGACACTCAAACATCTGCAATGGTTTGTATCGACGGCAAGAAAATATATACAGTTTCTTAGAACATGACAGTAAAACAACTAAACTGTTTAGAGAACATTTTTAAAAAATACAATGTTTAGAGAACATGACAATAAAACAACTACAATCTTTTGAGAAAATAAAAAGAAAGCATGTGCAATGTTTTGATAACACAACAATAAAACAACTGCAGTATTTTGAGAACTTGACAATAAAACAACCAATATGTTTTAAGAAATGACAATAACACAAGTACAATCTCTTGAAATCATGACAATAAAACAACTGCAATATTGTGCGAACATGACAAAAAACTACAATGTTTTTAGAACAGGACAATAAAACAACTTCAATATTTTGAGAATATAACAATGAATAACCTGAAAATACACGTACTACAATTTTCCAAGAACATGACAATAAAACAACTATAATATTCTGAGACCACGACAATAAAACAACTATAATATTCTGAGACCACGACAATAAAACAACTATAATATTCTGAGACCACGACAATAAAACAACTACAGTGTTTGAAAATATAAAATAAACCAACTACATTATTTTGAGAACATGACAATAAAAGAGCTACAGTGTTTTCACAACGTGATAATAAAACAACTACAATGTTTTCAGAATGTAACATTAAAATATTTAGAATGTTTTGAGAAAATGACAATGAAACAACTACAAAACTTTGAGAACATGGCAAAAAAATATACAATGTTTAGAGAGCATAATAATAAAAAAAAACTGCAATGTTTTCAAAAAACGAAAGTAAAAGAACAATGTTTTGATAACACGACATTAAACAACTTAATGTTTTTGGAACAATGCAATAAAACAACTACAATATTTAGAAAACGTGACAATAAAACAGCTTTAATGTCTTGAGAACACGACAATAAAAAACTACAACGTTTTTTAGCATGATAATAAAACAACTACAAAGTTTTCAGAACACTACAATAAAACAGCTACAATGTTTTGAAAACATGACAATGAAACAGCTACGCTGTTTTGAGAACAGTACAATAAAACAATTACAATGTTTTGAAAACATGACAATGAAACAGCTACGCTGTTTTGAGAACAGTACAATAAAACAGCTACAATGTTTTGAAAACATGACAATGAAACAGCTACGCTGTTTTGAGAACAGTACAATAAAACAGCTACAATGTTTTGAAAACATGACAATGAAACAGCTACGCTGTTTTGAGAACAGTACAATAAAACAACTACAATGTTTTGAGAAGACGACAATTAAACAGCAACAACCTTTGGGATCATGTAATAACACAACCACAATGTACAGTTTTTAGAGAACATGTCAATAAAACACATTCAATGCTTTGAGAACGCGACAATAAAACAGCTACAAAGTTTAGAGAACATGACAATAAAACATCTACACTGTTTTGAAAAATCACAATAGCACAGCTAAAATGTTTTAAGAAAGTGACAATCAAACAACTACAATGGTTTGAGAACATGACAATAAAACAACAACAATATTTTGTGACAATAACACTAAAACATCAGCAATATTTTCGGAAGATAACAACAAAACAACTACGATGTTTTAAGAACATGACACTAAAATAACAACAATGTTTAGAAAACGTGATGATAAAATAACTAGAGTATTTGGAGCTTATAACAATAAAACAATTACAAAGTTTTGAATATACGAAAATAAAACAACTGCAATGTTGTGAGAAGATAACAATAAAACAACTACAATGTTGTGAGAAGATAACATAAAACAACTACAATGTTGTGAGAAGATAACAATAAAACAACTGCAATGTTTTGAGAAGACAAAAATAAACAACTGCAATGTTGTAAGAAGATAACAATAAAACAACTACAATGTTTTGAGAAGATAACAATAAAACAACCACAATGTTGTGAGAAGATAACAATAAAACAACTACAATGTTGTGAGAAGATAACAATAAAACAACTACAATGTTGTGAGAAGATAACAATAAAACAACTACAATGTTGTGAGAACAGAATCTAAGCAACAAATCTTCCTCACTCAAGGAGTAAATCAGTGCAGCCTGGAGAGTATGATAATTTTACCTTGACATTGTCACTGCAATTTTTGTTTTCATAAATATAAAAGAAATGTACTTAGAAAGAATATGTAACATTTACATCATGTGAAAGATATTAGCTGTCTATAGACTGTAATATTGACTGACATACATGTTCCGTTTATCTTTAGAACTGATTTATCATTTCTTCAATCTCAATTACCTGCTGGAGCAACTGTGGTCTCAGAAATGACACTTTAATTCTAGTGAAGAAAAAACACTTACAAAATCTGTATGTAGGAAGGTAAGGAAGACATGATAAAATTATGGGATGTTTTAGCCGTGAACGTCAGACTACAGCAGGCTATACTTATGTTTATGTTGGCTGGTTATTTTGTAGGTTTAAATACTTTCATGTGCAAGATCGTGTCACAGGCTGATATCATTTCTTTCTGATACTGATAATGTATGCAGCATCTCTTGCCAGTGAGGTTATGTTGACCTTCGACATAACTTTCTGATATTGTGATATGATTTAAAACATCTATATTTTTCTTCCTCTTTTTTTTCAATTACAATTAATTTGGAGCCTTTTTTCGCTCTGTAAATCTGAATAAAACTTCAAGAAATGTCAGTCCTGGATAAAATTGTGGAGACTGTGATTTAGACTTTGTGGAGGCTGTGATTTAGACTTTAGGAGACTGTGGTTTAGACTTTGGGAGACTGTGATTTAGACTTTGGGAGACTGTGATTTAGACTTTGGGAGACTGTGATTTAGACTTTGGGAGACTGTGATTTATACTTTGTGGAGGCTGTGATTTAGACTTTGTGGATGCTGTGATTTAGACTTTGTGGAGGCTGTGATTTAGACTTTGTGGAGGCTGTGATTTAGAATTTGGGAGGCTGTGGTTTAGACTTTGTGGAGACTGTGATTTAGACTTTGTGGAGACTGTGATTTAGACTTTGGAATACTGTGATTTAGACTTTGTGTTGCTGAAGATTATTTAGATCATACTGTAGAGATATCACAGACTTATAATTAAAAGTTATCCAGTTTTGAGGTATTTCAAAATATTCTCGAGTACATATCACAGCGAATATCAAGTAGAGGATCACGTGTTTGTTAAATACATACTACTCGCTTATATCATCATCATCATCATCATCGTCATCATCATCATCATCATCATCATCATTACCATCATCATCATCATCAAGTGGCGTGCCGACTGGCGTTGGCTATTATGCTTTTCCAGAGTACACGATCCTTCATGCAGACCATCAGCTCAGTTGGTGATCTCCTCTCACACCATCCCGTCAGACTGTCCAGTATCATTTCTCTTGGTCTTCCTCTTGATCTTCTTCCTTCTATTTTTCCTGTTGTTATAATATTTTCAATGCCCCCTCTTCTCATTGCATGTCCTATGAAAGTATATTGTCGCTCTCTTATCTTTTTGACAAGATTTTTTGTGTCTCCAGCTCTTCTCATACATTCTTCATTAGTTATTTTTGCTGTCCAGGGGATTCGCAACATTCTTCTAATAACCACATTTCTGCTGCTTCCAATGATTTTTGTGCAGACCTGCCTATTGTCCATGATTCACTTCCATATAACAAGATAGGTTCAATATAGCATTTTAGGACTCGTTTTCTAACATTCACTGATAAGCATGTGTTGGATAATATGTTCTCATTCTCTGAAATGCAGTCTTTGCTTGGCCTATTCTTTTCCTAATTTCTGTTCTCCATTTCCCATCTGAAGTTATTACATTCCAAAGTATTTTAATCTCTGCCCCTGCTTTAGGGCATGCATCTTTCCCATCGCAACATATGCCTGTGAGACCTGGACACTTAACAAAACAGCTGAGAAACACATAAATGCCTTTGAATGTAAATGCTACAGAAGAGTTCTCCAAATATCGTGGACACAAAAAAGAACAAATATATCTATACTACAAGAGCTTAATAATGAAGAAGGCTGGCTAGTGAAGAGGATTAAAGAGAGAAAACTGAAATATTTTGGACACATTAAACGTCATGATAATTTAGAGAAGACCGTATTGGAAGGATACATAATGTGAAAAAGAAAAAGAGGAAGACCAAGACGAAGATGGCTGCAAGACATCGTTGACGATCTGGAAATGGATGCAACAGCAGCAGGCCATTTTGCTCACAACCGAGAGGCCTACAGGAGTGCTGTTTGGGAGGCAAAGTTCCGCATGGGACATGCAAATGAATGAATGAATGAATGAACCTGCTTTAGAATAGTTCTGTTTAATTTTATACTACATGTTGGTGGATTATGTTTCTTAGATATAACCATAGTCTCTATTTTTGATGTTCAAAGTAAGGCCTTTCTGTTCACTTTCTTTGGCGACATTATACAAGAGATTTTGCAGGTCTTGTTGGTTCTCAGCTATCAGTACTGTGTCGTCAGCATACCGAAGGTTGTTAATACTGTATCCTCCAGAGATAAGACAGATGACTGAACAACAACCTGTCTCATGGGTGATCAGGAAAAAGGGATGGACATATGTTGGTCACTTGATGAGAAAAACGATCACAGAATCCCAAAACAAGTTATCAAGTTGAACACAACAGGCCGAAGAAAAAGAGGCAGACCACGTGAAACTCTGAAGAGGACATTGTTAAGAGAGGCCAAATTAACATGCATAAAATCCCTTGATGAGGTTGAAAGACTCGCCGAAGACAGGAAAAATTGGCGAACTAATTTGTGTGTCCTATGTGACGTTTAACGGCACGGGAAGGATGTAAGATATAAGATATAAGATATAAAAAAAGATATAAGATATAAGATATAAGATAAGAATTTTAATGCCTGGTTCTGTGATGATTGTTCTTAGAATATTCTCGCTGTACAGAGAAAAAAGGTCTGGAGATAGTACACATCCTTGTCTCACCCCTTGTTTTAAAGGTTGATATTTTCCAGTTCTGTTTTCAACTAGAATTGTTGCTTCTTGCTGCCAGTATAGATGCATTACAATCCTCAGGTCTTTGCAGTCTATATTGATGTCTTCAAGCATTTTAATAATTTCATTATATTTCACCTTGTCGAATGCCTTGGTGTAATCAATGAAGCATAAGTAGAGATCTTTCTGTACTTCTAAAGCTCTTTCTGTTAGTGTTCGTAAAGCATAAATGGCACTGTGTGTTCCCTTTCCTTTAACAAATCCAAACTGTTCCTCTGCTATTTTCATTTTTATCTTTTTCCTTGTTCTTCTCATAATTATTCTCAGAAGTAGCTTCGTTATGTGACATGAGAGTCCGGTGGTCATCATATTCCTTTGCACCTGGTTTCTTTGATAGTGCTATAAATGTGTATTTAAGCAGGTCACTAGGCATATAACCACTGTTGTAAATATCATTCAGTAACTTGGTTATTATTTTTATTCCTGTCTCCTCTAGTGCCTCTATTTCTTCTATTGTTATATTATCAGGCCCAGTCGCTTTTCCTTTCTTCATGTGTTTGATGGCATCTATGAATTCATCGTCAAGTATTAGTGGTCCATCACAGTTTTCAGTATCTGGTGTTAATTCTGGTCTTTCTCCTCCATATAGCTCACCGATGTACTCTGTCCACCTATCCACAATATCTTCTTTTTCCATTAACATTTTTACTTTCTTTTGATTTCAGGCATCCTGTGGTATATTTCTAAGAATGACATGATCTTTTTCTGTCGTTTCTAAGTATGACATGATCTTTTTCTGTAGTTTCTAAGTATGACATGATCTTTAGCTGTGGGCAAAACTGGCTGGGGGAACGCGAGGAAATATGACAGCATGTGGTCAAGGGTAACTAACCCTTGATTTAACTCTATTGTGAAGAGGTAGGCACATGCCTGTTTGCACTGGCGGACTAAGTGATTTCCAAGTCGTTTATTTCACGGGGATTTAAGGAGAGTAGAGAAGGGTCTTGACTGTTGAGCCAGATGGTAGTGTAGTCTAGTCTGGCTGAGAAATGTTGTCGTGTTAAGTATGTGAGAGTTGTTAGCCAGTTTAAATTCTTATGGCGCTCTCCTAGTTTGGCGAGATAGCAGCCGAGAATTATTTATGATGGATTATGTACGTTCTCAGAAATTGTCTTCATATATTGTCGTCGTCGGCATCACCATCATCATCACGTTCACGCAATAAAACGGATGTGAGTGCCAAGGTAATGCAGTCTTGATAGATATATCCAGTGTGCCAAGGTAATGCAGTCGTGATGGATATATCCAGTGTGCCAAGGTAATGCAGTCGTGATAGATATATCCAGTGTGCCAGTGTATGATCGCCCTGGCTGTCCTGTAAAGAGTGTATCATTGTAGGGAATGTTTGGTCGTCTTCTTCTGTCTGTACACTCGTATTGTAGTCAGCACAACACACAACCAGCAGCATACAAGCAGAAGCCGTATAATATAATAAATCAACAAGGAGAAGAAGAAGAAGAAGAAGAAGAAGAAGAAGAAGAAGAAGAAGAAGAAAAACACATTTCTTAATGTGTGTTTGCTGTGGGCAAAAAACATTAGTGAAAACAGGCAATGTCTAGCAACAAACAAGCAAGAGAAACAATGGCTGGGCTGGTCAGTCTTTGTTCGTGCTGGGTCTATTTTATTTTCAGAAACTTCAGTTCCGATATTTCCTAATTTTCTATGGCTCACAAAGACGTATTTTTTATTATTTATGTCTCACCAGATTTTTATATTATTATTGATATGTCATCAGACTTTTTCTATTGTTTATGTGTCACAAGACATTTTTTATTTATGTGTCATCAGACACTTTTATTATTTATTTATCACCATAATTTTTCTACTCTTTATGTGCCATCAGACTTTTTTATTATGTGTCACCAGTTTTTTCGTGTATGTGTCACCATACTTTGTCATTATGTATGTGTCACCAGAATTTGTGTTTATTATTTATGTGTCGCCAAACTTTCTTTTAATTATGTGTCACCAGACACATATATATTATTTATATATCAAAATAATGTTTTATTATTTATATGCCAACACTCTTTTTATTTATACGTTAAAAGTCATTTTTATTATTTATGTGTCACTATACTTTTTATTATGTCACCATACTTTTTTATTATATATATGTGTATGTCACTACAAATTTTATTATTTATATTATATTATTTATATTTATTTTTACTATTAAAATGTCTCCACACATTTTATTATTTATAAGTTACCACACTTTATATTATTTATATGTCACCACGTCGTTTTAGTATTTATATATCACCAGACTATTTTATTATTTATATGTCACTGCACTGTTCTTTTATTTATGTGCCATAAGATTTAAAAAAATTATTTACTTGTCACCAGATTTTCTTTAATTATTTATGTGTCTTCAGATTTTCTTTGATTATTTTTGTGTCACAAGACTTTTCTTTAATTATTTATTTGTCACCAGACCTTTTTAAAATGAGTTCCACAGAGATAGAACAAAAGCAACAATAAAATATACTTTTATTCAGAGAACATCACATCAGTAGTTCCATGAAGACAAAAGCAACAATAATATAATTTCTATTCAGAGAACATGTACTCTGTGATATGATGTTCTTAGTAACAGCTGGTGTACCCTTCACAGGAAGAGAATGTAACGTATCACTTAATATTTTACTTCTAAATTTACAGGACTTGCTGTCTCAGATCTTGGATGTCTAACAAACCTTATATGGACAAATATAAGTCTAAACCCCGCCTTCAACGATGCAGACTTGCCTTTTGAACCAATCGGAGTCCATTATCTAGTTAGTGGGTGGCCTCACGTTATTTTTACTCGCATAACTGGCTGGATCACAGCTTTCATTACTTTTGAGAGATGCTTGTGTATTACTGCGGCTTTTGCGTCATCAGAGTTTTTCATTGTTTATGTGTCACCTGACTTTTGTGTTAGTTACGTGTATGAAAACTATAGTTCCTACAGCTGGGAGGTTTAGTGATTTAGATTCCATCTTGTACACTTCCTAGCAAGATAAGGACTCTTCATTGTTATGCTTGTCCTGGACATTTTTCACTTATTGCGCGTGTCATGGACATTTTTCACTTATTGCGCGTGTCATGGACATTTTTCACTTCTTGCGCGTGTCATGGACATTTTTCACTTCTTGCGCGTGTCATGGACATTTTTCACTTCTTGCGCGTGTCATGGACATTTTTCACTTCTTGCGCGTGTCATGGACATTTTTCACTTCTTGCGCGTGTCGCGGACTGTATTCATTTCCTGCATGGATTGTGGGTATTTTTCAGTTTTCATTAGTGTCGTGGACACATTTTACTTGTTATACTTGTCATGGACATTTTTTATTTGTTATAAGTGTCGTGGACATTTTTTTTTATTTGTTATAAGTGTCGTGGAGATTTTAAACTGTTTATATGTGAGATGGCCATCTGTTATTTGTCATGGATAGTTTTAATTATTTAAACGTGTATTGGACATGTCTTGTTTATTATACGTGTTGATGACATTTTTATTTATCGTACGTGTCGTGGACATTTTTTATTTATTATACATGCTGTAGACATTTTAAATTGTTTATAGGTTTCCTCGACATTTTTTATTTTGTACACGTGTCTTGGGCATTTTTGATTATTTATATCTTTCGTTGACATTTGTTCATTTATTTCTACGTGTCGTGGAATTTATTTTTTTTTTCTACGTGTCGTGGAAATATTTTTACTTGTTATACATGTTGTGGGCATTTTTACCTGTTAGAGGAGTCAAGTTTGAAGTGCAACTTGGATAAGTTTAGACTAGCAGGAATGTCGAGTTTTGGTAGCGGAACATGGAGCTAGAAAGTCTAGCAGTCTAAAGTGCCTGACAAGTCTAGCATGATGCTGAAAATCTAGTTGTCCAAAATATTTGGCACGTTTTGTATTAGGCTGATGTCTGGGAGACTAAAATGAATGAGAAGTCTAATATGATGCTGATGTCTGGGAGACTAAAATGAATGAGAAGTCTAATATGAGGCTAAAAAGTGATATAAGTGATAGAGAACGTAACGGTTTTCATTTGTAGATCTAGAGTAAATACCGTCCGGTCGCAGAGCCTAGTCTATCATTCAGTAGTCAGTAGCTAGCAGCAAGTAATCAGTAGTCAGCAGCAAGTAATCAGTAGTCAGCAGCAAGTACTCAATAGTCAGCAGCAAGTTAAACAGAGTCTGTACTCAGTAGTCAGTAATCAGCAGCCAGTAGTCAGTAGTAATCAGCAGCCAGTAGTCAGTAGTAATCAGCAGCCAGTAGTCAGTAGTAATCAGCAGCCAGTAGTCAGTAGTAATCAGCAGCCAGTAGTCAGTAGTAATCAGCAGCCAGTAGTCAGTAGTAATCAGCAGCCAGTAGTCAGTAGTAATCAGCAGCCAGTAATCAGTAGTAATCAGCAGCCAGTGGTCAGTAGTAATCAGCAGTCAGTGGTCAGTAGTAATCAGCAGCCAGTAGTCAGTAGTAATCAGCAGCCAGTAGTCAGTAGTAATCAGCAGTCAGTAGTCAGTAGTAATCAGCAGCCAGTAGTCAGTAGTAATCAGCAGTCAGTGGTCAGTAGTAATCAGCAGCCAGTAGTCAGTAGTAATCAGCAGCCAGTAGTCAGTAGTAATCAGCAGTCAGTGGTCAGTAGTAATCAGTAGCCAGTTGTCAGTAGTAATCATCAGCCAGTGATCAGTAGTAATCAGTAACCAGTAGTCAATAGTAATCAGTAACCAGTAGTCAGTAGTAATCAGCAGTCAGTGGTCAGTAGTAATCAGTAATCAGTAGTCAGTAGTAATCGGTAACCAGTAGTCAGTAGTCAGTGGTCAGTAGTAATCAGTAATCAGTAACCAGTAGTCAGTAGTAATAAGTAACTAGTTCATTCATTCATTCATTTGCATGTCCCTTGCGGAACTTTGCCTCCCAAACAGCACTCCTGTAGGCCTCTCGGTTGTGAGCAAGATGGCCTGCTGCTGTTGCATTCATTTCCAGATCGTCAACAATGTCTTGCAGCCATCTTCGTCTTGGTCTTCCTCTTTTTCTTTTTCCCATTATGTATCCTTCCAATACAGTCTTCTCTAAATTATCATGACGTTTAATGTGTCCAAAATATTTCAGTTTTCTCTCTTTAATCCTCTTCACTAGCCAGCCTTCTTCAATATTAAGTTCTTGTAGTATAGATATATTTGTTCTTTTTTGTGTCCACGATATTTGGAGAACTCTTCTGTAGCATTTACATTCAAAGGCATTTATGTGTTTCTCTGTTGTTTTGTTAAGTATCCAGGTCTCACAGGCATATGTTGCGATGGGAAAGATGCACGCCCTTAAAAATCTTATTTTTGTGGTTCTGTCTGCTCCTCTCCACAGATTCTTTATTTGTTTTACTTTCTGAAGAGCGATAGATGTCCTCCTTTTAATTTCCCTCATTGTATCTCCAGTATTATTTAGTAATGATCCAAGATATTCAAAACTCTCCACTTCTTCCAGTTTTTCCTCATTGATACATATTTCAGTTGCCTTGTTTGTTTTGTCAGTAAGTAACTAGTAGTCAGTAGTAATCAGCAGTCAGTGGTCAGTAGTAAACAGTAGCAAAGAGTCAGCAGTAATCAGTAGCAAGTAGTCAACAGTAATCAGTAGCCAATAGTCACTATCTAAGGTTCGGGTAACTTTCAGAGAGGCTCCATGTCGGTCTATTCATCAGTGGACGTGGGGCCTGCTATGTGACGAAGAAGAACTAGCATATGTAGAAATGGGGCCTGCTATGTGACGAAGAAGAACTAGCATATGGAGACGGGGGGCCTGCTATGTGACGAAGAAGAACTAGCATATGTAGAAATGGGGCCTGCTATGTGACGAAGAAGAACTAGCATATGTAGAAATGGGGCCTGCTATGTGACGAAGAAGAACTAGCATATGGAGACGGGGGGCCTGCTATGTGACGAAGAAGAACTCGCATATGTAGAAATGGGGCCTGCTAAGTACCAGAAGAAGCAGGTAGGATACGCAGACTTTGGGACCACTATGTGACGGAAGAAGTAGATAGTACACGCTATGTGTCAAAGAAGAAGCTAGTATATGCAGACGTGAGACCTTCTATGTGACGAAGAAGTAGCTAGTATATGCAGACGTGAGACCTTCTATGTGACGAAGAAGTAGCTAGTATATGCAGACGTGGGACCTTCTATGTGCCGTACAAGTAGCTAGTATATGCAGACGTGGGACCTTCTATGTGACGTACAAGTAGCTAGTATATGCAGACGTGGGACCTATGTGACGAAGAAGTAGCTAGTATATGTAGGCTTGGGAAAAACATCAGGAAACAATGTTTATTCACTAATAAATAATTTCCTTATCTTTGTTAGTCTTCTTAGCATATCACACACACATACACACACACACACATATATATATATATATATATATATATATATATGTCAACATACAACGGAATAAACAACACAGAACAATTCAGTAAACATACATATGTGTATTAATTCTCGGCGACAATCTATTGCACTTTTCTCATGGACGATCACGTCACCCAGGTACATTATGTACACGGAGTGTGTGTCTGTAAATATTGCTGATCATATTTCCTCGTGCTACGCGATTCTTGTTCTTTTTGATCAGTTTTTCAAAATGTTCTGTGTAATTATTTTAAAAAAAATTATGTTCGTATTCTCTGAAGTTTGATTTTGCTATCAATCTGAACAATCAACAAAACTCAGCGTGCATGAATCTGCTTCTTACACTGGGCTAAAAATTGATGTTTATTTTATCAAATAATTTTTGCTGCAAAATATCTGCCAAAAGATGGCGTTGTAGCGACTGCTCATGTGATAATATATGAAAATATTGCCAGCAGAGTTCACGGACTCCAACAGAAAACCCACACCCATGATAACAATGTGAATATTTTGATATCTGCCGCCCACAGAAAACTCACATTCCAAAGACATGGCGATGAAGCTGATGCAAACAGGTACAAAACACACGATGAAGAGACCAGAAATAATCACCACCATTTTTGTCACTTTTCTGTCACGATTTGAGGTAGTTTGTGCCAGTTCAGGAGACGTGGACATTTTCCGCCATTTTGTTTTCTGGCGTAAGTTGACGACTAATGTCACTGTGCAGATGATGATGATGATGAAGGCGCTGAAAGGAATCAAGACGTTGTTGATGACGTAAGAAGGTACCTGAACGTTCTCTCTATCACTGGTGTGGATGAGACCAATAACTGACTTGTTTCTAGTAGGGGAGACCACCAGGCCAAGATTGTTGACCAGATAAACAGGGGTCACACTTGATGTGAGGAAGACGAAGATGAAGACGATCATGACAACGACTCGTTTTGATGTAACAAGATGCTTGACCTGAAAATAAAAGAAAGATTGACAGTGTTTATTTATTGCCACTACATTTTACACAGAAAACCATAATTATTGACGAACTTTTTCTATGTGGCCCTTCTTGTCTCACTTTCTCCACTGTCCCAGATATTTTTCTTTCTTTCTTGATTTCTTTCTTGTGTCCGTGAGTTTAACTATGTTTGTCATATTATCCAACAAGTGTCTTGTCATGAAATGTTCAGAGAAGTTTTGTCATCTTTTCTTGAAGATTTGTGCTAGTTTGCCACGTCAGTCAACTTCAGCTCAAACATTTAATGTTTAAATAGCATCAGAGTCTGGACATAAGAGATGGGATTTTAGATACAGAACATTAGACACTGAATATTACAGACGGGACATCAGAAACGGGACATCAGAGACTGAATATCAGAGACGGGACATCAGAAACGGGACATCAGAGACTGAATATCACAGACGGGACATCAGAAACGGGACATCAGAGACTGAATATCAGAGACAGGACATCAGAAACGGGACATCAGAGCTCTGATCAACCTAAGGGCAGATATTTAATAGGAGAATAAAATAATATAAAAATATTGGTAAGTGGATCTTTCAATACAGCAAAGATTTACACCATTGGTAAGTGGATCCTTCAATACAGAAAAGATTTACACCATTGGTAAGTGGATCTTTCAATACAGTAAGGATATTCACCATTGGATCGTTCAATACAACAAGGATATACAACCATTGGTACGTGGTTCATTCAATACAGCTAGGATATACACCACTGGTAAGTGGATCTTTAAATATAGCAAGGATATACATCATTGGTAAGTGGATCTTTAAATATAGCAAGGATATACATCATTGGTAAGTGGATCTTTAAATATAGCAAGGATATGCACCATTGGTAAGTGGATCTTTAAATATAGCAAGGATATACATCATTGGTAATTGGACTTTTCAATACAGCAAGTGTATACACCATTGGTAAGTGGATCTTTCAATACACCAAGGATAGACAGACTGGAAGAAATATATCAATACTCTATGTCTGTAATATTGATTATAAAAACAGACAGACAAATGGACAGAAAAACAGATAACAAAAAAATAATAGATTCAAATACAGCTTAAGAGAAGAAGTAACATTTTCATACCTTCAGTGGAGCTGTTATACATAGATATCTCTCATACCTTCAATGGAGCTGTTATACATAGATATCTTTCATACCTTCAATGGAGCTGTTATACATAGATATCTTTCATACCTTGAATGGAGCTGTTATACATAGATATCTTTCATACCTTGAATGGAGCTGTTATACATAGATATCTCTCATACCTTCAATGGAGCTGTTATACATAGATATCTCTCATACCTTCAATGGAGCTGTTATACATAGATATCTCTCATACCTTCAATGGAGCTGTTATACATAGATATCTCTCATACCTTCAATGGAGCTGTTATACACAGACATCTCTCATACCTTCAATGGAGCTGTTATACACAGACATCTCTCATAATTTCAATAGAGCTGTTATACACACATCTCTCATAATTTCAATAGAGCTGTTATACACACACATCTCTCATAATTTCAATAGAGCTGTTATATACACACATCTCTCATAATTTCAATGTGAATATTTTGATATCTGCCGCCCACAGAAAACTCACATTCCAAAGACATGGCGATGAAGCTGATGCAAACAGGTACAAAACACACGATGAAGAGACCAGAAATAATCACCACCATTTTTGTCACTTTTCTGTCACGATTTGAGGTAGTTTGTGCCAGTTCAGGAGACGTGGACATTTTCCGCCATTTTGTTTTCTGGCGTAAGTTGACGACTAATGTCACTGTACAGATGATGATGATGATGAAGGCGCTGAAAGGAATCAAGACGTTGTTGATGACGTAAGAAGGTACCTGAACGTTCTCTCTATCACTGGTGTGGATGAGACCAATAACTGACTTGTTTCTAGTAGGGGAGACCACCAGGCCAAGATTGTTGACCAGATAAACAGGGGTCACACTTGATGTGAGGAAGACGAAGATGAAGACGATCATGACAACGACTCGTTTTGATGTAACAAGATGCTTGACCTGAAAATAAAAGAAAGATTGACAGTGTTTATTTATTGCCACTGCATTTTACACAGAAAACCATAATTATTGACTGACGTGAACATTTTCTATGTGGCACTTCGTATTCTCACCCTTCTTATCTCACTTTCTCCACTGTCCCAGATATTTTTCTTTCTTTCTTGATTTCTTTCTTGTGTCCGTGAGTTTAACTATGTTTGTCATATTATCCAACAAGTGTCTTGTCATGAAATGTTCAGAGAAGTTTTGTCATCTTTTCTTGAAGATTTGTGCTAGTTTGCCACGTCAGTCAACTTCAGCTCAAACATTTAATGTTTAAATAGCATCAGAGTCTGGACATAAGAGATGGGATTTTAGATACAGAACATTAGACACTGAATATTACAGACGGGACATCAGAAACGGGACATCAGAGACTGAATATCAGAGACGGGACATCAGAAACGGGACATCAGAGACTGAATATCACAGACGGGACATCAGAAACGGGACATCAGAGACTGAATATCAGAGACAGGACATCAGAAACGGGACATCAGAGCTCTGATCAACCTAAGGGCAGATATTTAATAGGAGAATAAAATAATATAAAAATATTGGTAAGTGGATCTTTCAATACAGCAAAGATTTACACCATTGGTAAGTGGATCCTTCAATACAGAAAAGATTTACACCATTGGTAAGTGGATCTTTCAATACAGTAAGGATATTCACCATTGGATCGTTCAATACAACAAGGATATACAACCATTGGTACGTGGTTCATTCAATACAGCTAGGATATACACCACTGGTAAGTGGATCTTTAAATATAGCAAGGATATACATCATTGGTAAGTGGATCTTTAAATATAGCAAGGATATACATCATTGGTAAGTGGATCTTTAAATATAGCAAGGATATGCACCATTGGTAAGTGGATCTTTAAATATAGCAAGGATATACATCATTGGTAATTGGACTTTTCAATACAGCAAGTGTATACACCATTGGTAAGTGGATCTTTCAATACACCAAGGATAGACAGACTGGAAGAAATATATCAATACTCTATGTCTGTAATATTGATTATAAAAACAGACAGACAAATGGACAGAAAAACAGATAACAAAAATAGAATAGATTCAAATACAGCTTAAGAGAAGAAGTAACATTTTCATACCTTCAGTGGAGCTGTTATACATAGATATCTCTCCTACCTTCAATGGAGCTGTTATACATAGATATCTCTCCTACCTTCAATGGAGCTGTTATACATAGATATCTCTCCTACCTTCAATGGAGCTGTTATACATAGATATCTCTCCTACCTTCAATGGAGCTGTTATACATAGATATCTCTCCTACCTTCAATGGAGCTGTTATACATAGATATCTCTCCTACCTTCAATGGAGCTGTTATACATAGATATCTCTCCTACCTTCAATGGAGCTGTTATACATAGATATCTCTCCTACCTTCAATGGAGCTGTTATACACAGACATCTCTCATAATTTCAATAGAGCTGTTATACACAAACATCTCTCATAATTTCAATAGAGCTGTGATACACACACATCTCTCATAATTTCAATAGAGCTGTTATACACACACATCTCTCATAATTTCAATAGAGCTGTTATATACACACATCTCTCATAATTTCAATAGGGCTGTTATACACACGTCTCTCATAATTTCAATAGAGCTGTTATACACACACATCTCTCATAATTTCAATAGAGCTGTTATACACAGACATCTCTCATATTTTCAATAGAGCTGTTATACACAGACATCTCTACCACCTTCAAGGGAGCCCGTCTACACAGACATCTCTCATACCTTCAAGGGAGCTGTTATACACAGACATCTCTCCTACCTTCGAGGAGGCTATTATACAAAGAAATCTCTCACAGCTTCAATAGAGTTGTTATACACAGGCATCTCTCATACCTTCAAGGAAGCTGTTACACAGGAATCTCTCATACATTAAAGGGAGCTGTTATACATCTCTTAAACCTTCAAGGGAGATGTTATACATCTCTTAAACCTTCAAGGGAGATGTTATACATCTCTTAAACCTTCAAGGGAGATGTTATACATCTCTTAAACCTTCAAGGGAGATGTTATACACAGACATCTGTCCTACCTTAATGGAGCTGTTATACACAGACATCTCTCCTACCTCAATGGAGTTGTTTTACACAGACATTTCTCCTACATCAATGGACCTGTTATACATAGATATCTATCCTATCTTCAAGGTAGCTATTATACATCTCTCATACCTTCAAGTGAGCTGTTATACATCTCTCATACCTTTAAGTGAGCTGTTATACATCTCTCATACCTTAAAGTGAGCTGTTATACATCTCTCATACTTTCAAGTGAGGTGTTATACACAGACATCTCTCATACATCATTGGAGCTGTTACACACAGACATCTCTCCTAAGTTCAAGGGAGTTGTTATATACAGATATACCTCAATGGAGCTGTTATACACAGACATCTCTCATACCTTCAAGGGAGCTGTTATACAAACACATCTCTCATACCTTCAAGGGAGCTGTTATACACAGACATCTCTCATACCTACAAGGGAGCTGTTATACACAGACATCTCTCATACCTACAAGGGAGCTGTTATACACAGACATCTCTCCTTCCTTCAAGGGAGCTGTTATACACATACATCTCTCCTTCCTTCAAGGGAGCTGTTATACACAAACATCTCTCCTTCCTTCAAGGGAGCTGTTATACACAAACATCTCTCCTTCCTTCAAGGGAGCTGTTATACACAGACATCTCTCATACCTAAAGGGAGCTGTTATACACAGACATCTCTCATACCTAAAGGGAGCTGTTATACACAGACATCTCTCATACCTAAAGGGAGCTGTTATACACAGACATCTCTCCTTCCTTCAAGGGAGCTGTTATACACATACATCTCTCCTTCCTTCAAGGGAGCTGTTATACACAAACATCTCTCCTTCCTTCAAGGGAGCTGTTATACACAGACATCTCTCCTTCCTTCAAGGGAGCTGTTATACACAGACATCTCTCATACCTAAAGGGAGCTGTTATACACAGACATCTCTCATACCTCAAGGGAGCTGTTATACACAGACATCTAACCTACCTTCAAGGGAGCTGTTATACAAATACATCTCTCCTACCTTCAAGGGAGCTGTTATACACAGACATCTCTCCCCTCCTTCAAGGGAGCTGTTATACACAGACTTCTCTCCTACCTTCAAGGGAGCTGTTATACAAATACATCTCTCCTACCTTCAAGGGAGCTGTTATACACAGACATCTCTCTAGTGTGATGAACGCGGTGATCCAGGCAGTGATACGAGTGAAGGTGACATGTGGCCAACCGCTGACAAGATAATGGAAACCGAGTGGATCAAAAGGTAAGTCTGCAGCCAGGAAGGCGGGGTTTAGACAGACATTTGTAAAGATCAGTGTAGAAAGACAACCTATGTCTGATACAGCCAGTCCTGAGAAAGATAACAGAAAAACATTAAAAATAAACTAATTTCTCATTTTTCATGTACATAATATTTTTATATTAGAAATATCTTCTATAAAACAGGGGACATAACTGCTGAATATGTTAAATTTTCACGCCATTAATAGAAATACTTCATTATGGTACACCTAGTACAGAGAGAAATGTATGTTTAGAAACTGACTGAGGAGATGCTTTTTTTACTGTTTTATATGTTAAGGGTAGAAGCGTATGGCTGATTTATAAAAAGATAGAAAGAGTGATCAAAGTGGGTAGAAATAAGGATATAGAAAGAAAGGTGTGCATATATAAATAAAAAAAACATACAACAATCCAATATTTCGTCAAAAACATTTTTCAAGGACCACATAAAAAACATGCTTCTGTGGTCGCTTCGTTTAAGTGGGCACAATATTTTGTGTGTGATACTTGAAAAAAAGTTTTTTGCCGAAATAGTATATAGTTGTATGCTCGTTATTTGCTTTTGTTATTTCTTACTTTCTGTCATTCATGTTTCTAGCCATTCTGCTCACTCTATCTAACGTCTTATAAAACAGAGCAGTAGACATTTAACTATTAGAAGAAATTTTAGTCCTCATTTCACTTATTTTCTTTGTTACAGACTCGGATTACTGGTTGCTGGCAAGTTTTTCTTATCTGTTGTGTTGTGATGTTGTTTTCTTAACTTCTGTGTTGTGATGTTTCCTTCTCTTCTGTGTTGTGATGTTGTTTATTTCTCTTTTGTGTTGTGATGTTGTTTTCATCTCTTTTGTGTTGTGATGTTGTTTTCTTCTCTTCTGTGTTGTGATGTTGTTTACTTCTTTTTTGTTTTGTGATGTTGTTTTCTTCTCTTTTGTGTTGTGATGTTGTTTTCTTCTCTTCTGTATTGTGATGTTGTTTTCTTATCTTCTGTGTTGTGATGTTGTTTTCTTATCTTCTGTGTTGTGATGTTGTTTTCTTCTCTTCTGTGTTGTGATGTTGTTTACTTCTCTTCTGTGTTGTGATGTTGTTTACTTCTCTTCTGTGTTGTGATGTTGTTTACTTCTCTTCTGTGTTGTGATGTTGTTTACTTCTCTTCTGTGTTGTGATGTTGTTTTCTTCTCTTCTGTGTTGTGATGTTGTTTACTTCTTTTTTGTTTTGTGATGTTGTTTTCTTCTCTTTTGTGTTGTGATGTTGTTTTCTTCTCTTCTGTATTGTGATGTTGTTTTCTTATCTTCTGTGTTGTGATGTTGTTTTCTTATCTTCTGTGTTGTGATGTTGTTTTCTTCTCTTCTGTGTTGTGATGTTGTTTACTTCTCTTCTGTGTTGTGATGTTGTTTACTTCTCTTCTGTGTTGTGATGTTGTTTACTTCTCTTCTGTGTTGTGATGTTGTTTACTTCTCTTCTGTGTTGTGATGTTGTTTTCTTCTCTTATGTGTTGTGTGGTTGTTATCTTATCTTCTGTGTTGTGATTTTGTTTACTTCTCTTCTGTGTTGTGATGTTGTTTTCTTCTCTTCTGTGTTGTAATGTTTTTTCTTAACTTCTGTGTTGTGATGTTTCCTTCTCTTCTGTGTTGTGATGTTGTTTATTTCTCTTCTGTGTTGTGATGTTGTTTACTTCTCTTCTGTGTTGTGATGTTGTTTACTTCTCTTCTGTGTTGTGATGTTGTTTACTTCTCTTCTGTGTTGTGATGTTGTTTACTTCTCTTCTGTGTTGTGATGTTGTTTTCTTCTCTTATGTGTTGTGTGGTTGTTATCTTATCTTCTGTGTTGTGATTTTGTTTACTTCTCTTCTGTGTTGTGATGTTGTTTTCTTCTCTTCTGTGTTGTAATGTTTTTTCTTAACTTCTGTGTTGTGATGTTTCCTTCTCTTCTGTGTTGTGATGTTGTTTATTTCTCTTTTGTGTTGTGATGTTGTTTTCATCTCTTTTGTGTTGTGATGTTGTTTTCTTCTCTTCTGTGTTGTGATGTTGTTTACTTCTTTTTTGTTTTGTGATGTTGTTTTCTTCTCTTTTGTGTTGTGATGTTGTTTTCTTCTCTTTTGTGTTGTGATGTTGTTTTCTTCTCTTCTGTATTGTGATGTTGTTTTCTTATCTTCTGTGTTGTGATGTTCTTTTATTATCTTCTGTGTTGTGATGTTGTTTTCTTCTCTTCTGTGTTGTAATGTTTTTTCTTATCTTCTGTGTTGTGATGTTCTTTTCGTATCTTCTGTGTTGTGATGTTCTTTTATTATCTTCTGTGTTGTGATGTTCTTTTCTTATCTTCTGTGTTGTGATGTTCTTTTCCGATGACATCTTTCATAATCTACTGTTTCATATTGTGTTTTAAAATGTAGTGTTTTATGATGTCGTTTTCATAATGTAGTAATGTGTAATATGTACTGCTGTGTTTCTTACAGTACTTTATTCCCATACATTTCAAAATGTAGTGTTTTTTTTAAATTCGTGTTTATAGTTTTTGCAGTTTTATTTTATTTTATTTATTTTTATTAATATAAAATAGAAAATCATTAGCAAATGTGAGAAAACAATGTAGCGGAAATTATCACAAAACATCCAAGATGATGCAGAAAGGAAAGTTATCACAGACTTTAGCTGGTTGCATGAATAAACTAATGAAAGAAATGAAAGTTATCACAGACTTTACCTGGTTGGATGAATAAACTAATGAAAGAAAGGAAAGATATCACAGACTTTAGCTGGTTGCATGAATAAACTAATGAAAGAAAGGAAAGTTATCACAGACTTTAGCTGATTGGATGAATAAACTAATGAAAGAAAGGAAAGTTATCACAGACTTTAGCCAACGCTTCCAGACTTTGACACTGGTGAAGACCCTTCTCATAAAAGAAGGAGAAAGGAGCAGTTGTCGACTAGTTTAAGACTGTTCAACATTTTAAAATATTACTTTAACACAAAAGTTTTTATTTTGGAAATGTCCTTGTCAAAATACGTTGAGACTTTACCTAGCAAGCTAACGTTGGCAGGATCCTTGAATCCAAGTCTGGTGAAACAAATGATGTTAATGATGTTGCTCAACACTCCAAACACATCAATGATGTTACAAACTATAGTAAAACTGATCCATTGGAAAATGAACAAAGTTTTGTCACTAACTAACTTGTTTATTCTCTCAGAGCTGGTGGTCACGTGATGTGCGTCACGTGAATTTGTTGATGCAAGAAACAGCTCTGAAGTGTTGGTCATATCTCTCATGATTGCGTTTATTGAGACAACAATGCACAGCAGCAACTGGTGAGGAGAAATTCTCTAGCTCAGTCAACAAGAGATTAGGCCAGGACAAGTGACATCTCAGCTGAACTGAAGGCATATTGTTTTGTTCTGATCTAACACTGACTGTTAGAAAACAAATACCATAGTGATGATTCAATGAAAGTGGGTCATGTACAAAGAAGAACACATGGCAAAGATCACAAGGAAGACATCTGAGAGTTTGCTTCTAAAAAATAAAATCAAGAGAAAATTTGGATAATTATGAACACAGAAAAATCCAAGAAACCACATTAAATAAAAATAAATGCACCTGTAGAAGACTGCAGTCTATTTTGATCAAATATGTCATGAGAAATGAAGGACTTAAGAACATCACAACAACAGGAAATATCAACGGGAAGAGAGTTAGAGGAAGATAATCTGGAGTCTAGTAAGATGTCTCTATGTAAGATGTCTCTAAGTAAGATGTCTCTAAGTACGATGTCTCTAAGTAAGATGTCTCTATGTAAGATGTCTCTAAGTAAGATGTCTCTAAGTAAGATGTCTCTAAGTAAGATGTCTCTAAGTAAGATGTCTCTAAATAAGATGTCTCTAAATAAGATGTATCTATGTAAGATGTATCTATGTAAGATGGAAGCTGATATCTGAAGACACAAGATCACCTACGTCTTCCTGAGACATACTTGATGATAAAGGTGGTCTTGTTTGTGAACAGACTTTTAGAGATAGGATTTCACACATGGACGAACAATGTTATTGCATGAACCCAGATAAATATGGGCTATGAGATAAATGTGGGTTACCAGGTAAGTGTGGGTTATCAATGTGGGTTATGAAATAAGTGTGGGTTACCAGATAAGTGTGAGTTGCGTAGTAAATATGGCTCACCAAGTAACGCACGGCCTTGTATGGCTCAGTTTCACACACAAAAAAGTAAGGAAAATATAGACAGAACCAAGAGTGCTAGAAAGTAAGATGAGCACATATAAACATATAACAATCCAATATGTCGGCAAATGCCTTGTCAAAAAACACATATAAAGCTAGACCATATAACAATCCAATATGTCGGCAAATGCCTTGTCTAAAAACACATATAAAGCTAGACCATATAACAATCCAATATGTCGGCAAATGCCTTATCAAAAAGCACATACAAGAAGCAATACAACAGGTAAAACAAGAAAAATAGATGAAACATCAAACACTTAGCTCTTCAGGTATCACTTTTTAAGAAAGTGGAGCACACAACGTGCCAGATAAATGTAGGTAAGTACGAAGTAGAAGAAAGTGATTAAATGAGAAATGAGGGCACAGATAATAAAATGAGAAAGCAATAGAGGGAAAGGTGGATCACTGAAGGTTTACTTCCAAGCTTTATTTTTAGTCCTGCATATTTTTTTATTCCTTTTTATCCCGTAAATTATCGCTTGATGCAGAGTTAGTTTCGAAACTGACACTTGAAAAGCTTAACACTCTGAAGGAAACTAATCCTTAAAAAGCTTAACACTCTAAGGTAAATAATCCTAAAAAGCTTAACACTCTGAAGGTAAATAATCCTAAAAAGCTTAACACTCTGAAGGTAAATAATCCTAAAAAACTTAACACTCTGAAGAAAACACTCTGAAGGTAAATAATCCTAAAAAGCTTAACACTCTGAAGGTAAATAATCCTAAAAAACTTAACACTCTGAAGAAAACTAATCCTTAAAAAGCTTAACACTCTAAGGTAAATAATCATAAAAAGCTTAACATCTGAAAGTAATATCTCAGAGTTAACACCCAAAACAGAAAAAAGACAGTGTAGTTTTGAAGTGAACACTAAAACAGATTTTACGTGATACATATTTATTATCAATATTAATTTGTAATGTAGATTAGGGCTTCTGATTTGGCCCAAGTGTAATAATCTGTTGGCTAAATATTTACTGTAATTGAATCTTTGTTCTGAAAACTTGGGTGTATTTGTATGTGAAAATTGAAGAGAATAAAAGAAAATAATAATAACGGACAGAGATAGAGCTGAAACATTGACCGGTTAATGAAGGAAATGATAGGTTCTGGGGAAGAAGGTTTCATGCATGAATACATTGAACATTTCTCTTTGCTAAATGACAGGAAATTCTCAGCTAAGTTCATACATTCCCCCCTCGTGGGCGTGGCCTATTCTAATGTCATATCTGACTGACACATCACATAATTATCACATGCTCTGGGTTACTTTCTAAGAGCTTAGAAGTACAGCAGCTAAGATTGAACAAAATAAAACATTTTTCAACTAAACTTTAGCTCTGCTGAAGTTCTGTAGCACTGACAGAGTTTGGTTCAACCCGGTTTGTAATTAGCAGCAGTAACTTGACACTTTGATGGTTTAATATCAGCAATTAGACGTCGAATTTTCTGTTTACTTCCTTGTCAAGATTTTGTTCAATAATATCAGCAGTTGAGAGACAGATTGAAGTGAGTACAAGTCGACCGTGACATATTCTGTGTCAGAGTTTTATTACAGAAAATATTCATTCAAGAAAACAATGTAATTAGTTATATTTATAATATATTTTAACATTGTTATCATTTCAACTATTACCTGTTCCTGTATCATACAGAAGAGATGTAATAAGGAAAATGAGCGAAGTGTAAGGAAAGATTGATAAACGATGTGGTGTATGCAATTCTGTAGAAAATATTCGTTCTCTTGACATGATTACAATGGGTTCCAGAATGTCTCTGACAGATAATCCGTCAAAATAATGAATGTTTATCACGTGTCAAATCTATTCACGGAATATCAAACATGATATAGAGGGGAACAATTGATGTAAATGAGCTAGAATTGACGAAATAACAAATGTTATCTTGAAATAACATGTGCTAATATGATCACAGAAGATTTACACACATTCACTTGCCAAAGTTCGTGCAGAAACGTTTACTCACGTACAAGAAGTTTGTGTGTCTCAACATAAGCTGATGGTCTGGTAGTGTTTAGATACATGACCTGATAGTCTTATAGAATACATTACTTAGCAGTCTTTAGAAGACATTACATTATAGTCTTTAGATAACACAACTTGGTAGTCTTTAGGAGACATTACTTGATAGTCTTTAGAATACATTAGTTGGTAGCATTTAGAAGACATTACTTGGTATTCGTTAGAAAACATTAATTGGTTGTCTTTAGAAGGCATTATTTAGTCGTCTTTATAAGACATTACTTGGTAGTCTTTAGAAGACATCCTTAGTAATCTGTATTAGACATTACTTAGTAGTCTTTATAAGACATTACTTGGTGGTCTTTATAAGACATTAGTTGGTGGTCTTTAGGATATATTACTTGGTAGTCTTTAGAAGACAAGGTGATTTTTATTCTTTCCAGACATTCAAAGCGTGACTGGAACATTAGAGCCCCAGGGATATGACCCTAACGATAGAGCCCCAGAGATGTGACCAGAAGGTTAGAGCCCCAGAGATGTGACCAGAAGGTTAGAGCCCCAGAGATATGACCAGAAGGTTAGAGCACCAGAGATGTGACCAGAAGGTTAGAGCACCAGAAATGTGACCAGAAGGTTAGAGCCCCAGAAATGTGACCAGAAGGTTAGACTCACAGGAATGTGACAAGAACGTTAGAGCCACAGGAATGTGACTAGAACGTTAGAGCCACAGTAATGTGACCGGGGGTTAGAGTCCCAGAAATGTGACCAAAACGTTAGAGCCACAGGAATGTGACCAGATGGTTAGAACCCCAAAAATGTGACCAGAACTTTAGAGCCACAGGAATGTGACCAGAAGGTTTGAGCCCCAGAGATGTGACCAGAAGGTTAGAGCCCCAGAGATATGACCAGAAGGTTAAAGCACCAGAGATATGACCAGAACGTTAGATCCCCAGAGATGTGACCAGAATGTTAGACTCACAGGAATGTGACAAGAACGTTAGAGCCACAGGAATGTGACTAGAACGTTAGAGCCACAGTAATGTGACCGGGGGTTAGAGTCCCAGAAATGTGACCAGAACGTTAGAGCCACAGGAATGTGACCAGATGGTTAGAACCCCAAAAATGTGACCAGAACTTTAGAGCCACAGGAATGTGACCAGAAGGTTTGAGCCCCAGAAATGTGGCCAGAACTTTAGAGCCACAGGAATGTGACCAGAAAGTTAAAGCCTCAGAGATGTGACAAGAACGTGAGAGCCCCAGAGATGTAACCAGAACTTGAGAGCCCAGGGATGTGACCAGAACTTGAGAGCCCTGAGATGTAACCAGAAAGTTAGAGCCCAGAGATGTGACCAGAACGTGAGAGCCCAGGGATGTGACCAGAAAGTTAGAGCCCAGGGATGTGACCAGAAAGTTAGAGCCCCAGAGATGTACAAGTTTTTGCCCAACACAAGGAAAACGGTTTGTAGACATGACATGCACAGTCTTGTGTGAACATGTGGATAACCCACACATCCAGATCGTGTGTGAACATGTGGATAACCCACACATCCAGAACTTGTGTGATAATGTGGATAACACACACATCCAGAACTTGTGTGATAATGTGGATAACACACACATCCAGAACTTGTGTGATAATGTGGATAACACACACATCCAGAACTTGTGTGAACATGTGGATAACACAGACATCCAGAACGTGTGTGATAATGTGGATAACACACACACCCAGAACGTGTGTGATAATGTGGATAACACACACATCCAGAACTTGTGTGGTGATGTCGATAGAAATACATATTTCTGGATGTAAGTGTTATCCTCATTACCACACAAATTCTATGTCAAAGATGAACTTATTGATAAATCTAACTACCTTTAATTAAAATCGCAACGTAGACAACGAACATAGTATTTATCAAAGCCTCTTCTGTAGGGAGCAAAAGAGCAACAGAAATCACTAGATCATCAGAGAAATTACCCCCCCCCCCCAACCCCAACAAGTGTTTCGGCGCTATTAAACTCCCTCTATCTGGAGGAGGTTGGGGTGGGACCTCCTATTAAACTCCCTCTATCTGGAGGAGGTTGGGGTGGGACCTCCTATTAAACTCCCTCTATCTGGAGGAGGTTGGGGTGGGACCTCCTATTAAACTCCCTCTATCTTGAGGAGGTTGGGGTGGGACCTCCTGGGTCATCATTCCCAGGGAAGTGTGTGTTTTTTAATTTTACTTCTCCCGTGCCGGACTGAACCACGGTCCTCCAAGAGACACAGCAGGCTGGCATACAACTCAGCCTTTCTGCTGCAGGATAGCGGTAGTAGGTGTGACAAGTCAGATTACTGAAGTTCTCAAAAATAATGTGACATGTCACATTCCAGCCAGTTTTAGTACACGTCTATCTTTCAGATGTCACGTGATTTGAGAGCTCATGGTCTGTTCAAGCTGACATAAAATATTTGTCACAAAACTGTGCTTCCTGTCAGTTTCTTGGTGACAAACTATGCTTCCTGTCAGTTTCTTCGTGACAAAACTGTGCTTCCAGTCAGTTTCTTCGTGACAAAACTGTGCTTCCTGTCAGTTTCTTCGTGACAAAACTATGCTTCCTGTCAGTTTCTTCGTGACAAAATTCTGCTTCCTGTTAGTTTCTTGGTGACAAAATTCTGCTTCCTGTCAGTTTCTTGGTGACAAAACTATGCTTCCTGTCAGTTTCTTCGTGACAAAACTCTGCTTCCTGTCAGTTTCTCGGTGACAAAACTCTGCTTCCTGTCAGTTTCTTGGTGACAAAACTGTGCTTCCTGCCAGTTTCTTGGTGACAAAATTGTGCTTCCTATCAGTTTCTTGGTGACAAAACTCTGCTTCCTGTTAGTTTCTTCGTCGGCCAAAATAAAACAATAAAAACAGACAGTGACAGCTGCATGCAGGGCACTGAAAGTATTACGTACGATATTACAGTGGAGAGTGACAGCTGCATGCAGGGCACTGAAAGTATTACCTACGATATTACAGTGGAAAGTGACAGCTGCATGCAGGGCACTGAAAGTATTACGTACGATATTACAGTGGAGAGTGACAGCTGCATGCAGAACACAGAAAGTATTACGTACGATATTACAGTGGAGAGTGACAGCTGCATGCAGGGCACTGAAAGTATTACGTACGATATTACAGTGGAGAGTGACAGCTGCATGCAGGACACTGAAAGTATTACGTACGATATTATAATGCAATGTATAAACTATAAAAACATTAGGAACAGTTTTATTACTTAACGACTACAAAGTTGTGACGTTTCAGCGTGAGCCTTAATTATACAAAAACATACAGGACGAAGAAACAGAGACAAGAGATAAATTATAGATTCATGTGAATGTTATTTTAAAAAAATTAATAATGAATAGATCACTTAGCTGTAACTGTAAGAAGATGTGGCTTGTTGGACGCTGTGTGTCAGAAATGAGCATGGTAGGGCGTAGAGACTGTTTAAATGCAGACATGGGATGTGTGGTCGGTGGGTTGTAGCCAGATTTTAAAAGAGGATACACTTTAGCAGTTTAAGAAGCCTCGGGCAAATGACATTTTGCAATGAACTGATTGTAAGTGTATGGTAGTGTATGTGAAATGTCATGTGCAGTATAACGTAAGATCTTATTGCTAATATCGTCAAGCCCAGCTGTATTGTTTTTTAAGGATAAGAGATAACTGTAAACTTCACTGACTGTTAATAATGGAATGTGCAACTGTTTAAGTTTAGTACATCTTCTATCCAGGAATGTTTGTAGTTCATGTAAGTCGCATACAGGAGCTGGAATTGATGATATAAGAACGTTGATTTCTTGATTTCTTCTCTCAGATGAGTACTGACATGTGCATGAGTATGCATGATTGATGGCTTGAGAATCAAATTCTTTTCTTTTATTTGATAGGATATTTATGGCTTTTCAAATTGATTTACTGTCTGATTTATTCTATATTAGATTCCTAAAGTAATTTTTTTCTCTTGTCTTATTAAGTATTGAACTTTGTTTCTGAGTGAACGGTAGGTCCTAAAGTCCTTGATTTTGTGCGCCCGGTCACGTTCTCTCATGGCATGTAATATTTCAGGTGTTATCCAAGGTGACTTCATCTGGTGTTTTACTCTCACCTCTTTCATGGGGACATGTTTGTCTAATATATCTCTGAAGATCTGTAGCCAATATTCTATTGCCTTATCAGGGTCAGTTAGTTGGTACAGGTGTGTAAGTGAAGATTCTTGCAAATCATTAAGGAATAATTCTAGGTTAAATTTTCTGAAGCTCCTAAATTTCATACTGGTGTGATTGTGTTTAGGAAGTTTATACCCCTTTCTTGTCCACATAAAGCAGACTGGGTAATGATCACTTAACGAAGTATTAGGGATGTTACATTCACTGATGTTTTCTATTTCGGCTACATATATGTGATCTAATAATGTGGAGAGGGAGAGAGAGAGGAAGATAGATAGATAGATTAGATAGATAGATAGACAGACAGACAGACAGACAGATAGACAGATAGACAGATAGATAGATAGATAGATAGATAGATAGATAGATAGATAGATAGATAGATAGATAGATAGATAGATAGATAGATAGATAGATAGATAGATAGATAGATAGATAGATAGATAGATAGATAGAGAGAGAGAGAGAGAGAGGGAGAGAAAGACATGCCCCTGATTCTGAAAACCTATCACAGACTTCCTTCCTTCCTTCTTTCCTTCTTTCCTTCCTTCTTTCCCCCTTCCTGGGGCAGAGACCACCAACAAGGGCTCTCCATTTATTTCTGACCTAAGCTGTTTCTTCTACCCGTCTCTAGATGTAGTCCATCTTTCTGATCTCTGCTTCAAGACCCCTCCACCAGCTGTCTCTAGATGTAGTCCTTTGTTCTGATCTCTGCTTCAAGACCCCTCCACTAGGCGTGTCTAAGTCTTCCTTGTTTCCTCCTGCATCTATGGATTAATAATCAATTTTTGTCTCTGACAAATCTTGCATTTAGCATCAGAACACAGAAAGATCCATGTATTTAACATCGGAACGCAGAGAAAAGATCCATGTATTTAGCATCGGAACACAGAAAGATCCATGTATTTAGCATCGGAACGCAGAGAAAAGATCCATGTATTGAGCATCCGAACACAGAGATATCCATATATTCAACAACAAAACATAGAATAACGTAAACCATACAAACACAAACTAGTAAAACAATGGCGTGAATATCTCTTACGACATAAAACTCTCACTTGTTTTAAAACGATTCCTGCATGTTCTCGTTACAACAAATAAAAGACAAGATCTACAACACACTACAGCATCTCAATCTTTTTGTTGCATTTTGTTTCCCGTCTTCTTGGTTTCATACATGTTATTGCAGTAATTATGAAAAAGTAATGTTAACTGTTTCTCATCTTCTGAGTTTGTATGAATCATGAACGCTTATACCGATTAGAGAAGAGTTCACGAAATACATTTCTATACTTGCTGCTCATGTGGTAGTAAATAATAATATTGCTTGATGAATTGATGGATTCTAGAAGAAAGCAAACCCCAGATGTAACTATCAGCATGTTTCTGTACCTCCCGTCTATAAAGAGTTGAGGCTCCACATTGTTGGCGATAAATGGGGTGCAGAAAGGAACGAAACAAACGATAAAAACTATGGAAATTGTCACAATCATTTTCGTCACTTTTTGATCTCGATTAGTAAAGTTGTCAGCCTGTGCAGATGTGGTGGATTTCTTCCTCCATTTTGTTTTACTCTTCAGCTTTATGACAAGGGTCGCTTTACAAACAACTATGACGAGGAAAGCACTGAGTGGCACGACGACATTATTGATGATAAAAGAAATTCTCTCTACGACCTGACGATCTCCAGTCTTGGTCAGGACAATGATGGTTCTGTTCTTGGCTGAGAAGAACACACGATTTATCATTAGAATCTGTAGTATAATATAGAGATTTTCTTACACTCTGTATCTATCTCTAGTATAATATAGAGATTTTCTTACACTTTGTTTGTATCTCTAGTATAATATAGAGATTTTCTTACACTCTGTTTCTATCTCTAGTATAATATAGAGATTTTCTTACACTCTGTTTCTATCTCTAGTATAATATAGAGATTTTCTTACACTTTGTTTGTGTCTTTAGTATAATATAGAGATTTTTTTACACTCTGTTTCTATCTCTAGTATAATATAGAGATTCTCGTACACTCTGTTTCTATCACTAGTATAATATAGAGATTTTCATACACTCTGTTTCTATCTCTAGTATAATATAGAGATTTTCGTACACTCTGTTTATTCAGTTCAAGTGCCATGCCGTGTGGCTTAGGCGATCATTTCTCTCCACAATTCCATGTCTTTAGAGTTGATTATGAGATCCGCCGGTGACTTTCTTCCTAGCCACACTGACAGCTCATCCAGTAAATTCTTTCTCTGTCTTCCTCTGTCTCTTCTTCCTTCAATTTTTTCAGTTGCCACAATGTGTACCAATTTTCCTCGTCTCACAAAATGTCCTACAAATCCCCCTTGTCAGCCTCTGATCTTTGCTATAATTTGCTTTTTAACTCCCATCTTCTCTTAAGACTTCTTCATTGGTTTACTTAGCTGTCATGGTACCTTCAACATCCTTCTTATGAACCACATTTCCATGGCCTCCATTTTTCGCTGTACTCTCTTATTCATAGACCATGCTTCACATCCATTAGGTATGTGTTATAACAAACAAACAGTAACATACAAAAGGCAAGATTATATATGTGGTATAACAAACAGCCAGTAACATACAAAAGCCAAGGTTATATATGTGTTATAACAAACATGGAATGTTAGAACTTTATTCCAGGCTGGAAAATTAGAAAATTTAAAGATGGAAATGTGATTTCATTAATTCGTTTGTGCATGTTTTTGCTGTCTTTATTATGAGAGTCCTCTATCTGTCTGCACTGCTCATTTAACCACACTTCTTTTGCTATGGAGGACTGGTATTGGTTGTGGCAAATGAAATTACTTTCAGATGTTGGAGCATACATTGTATCTATTTGTTATGTTCCCAATGTAAAAGTATAGATGAACTTCCTTTACCAACTTTGGCATTAAAATCTCCCATGACTATGGTAACTTCATGTGTGCGTTTTAGACCACAGGATGCCTGAAATCGAAGGAAGGTAAAATGTTAATGGGAAAAGAAGACATTGTGGAAAGCTGGACAGAGTATATTGGTGAGCTATATGGAGGAGAAAGACCAGAATTAACACCAGATACTGAAAACTGTGATGGACCACCAATACTTGAAGATGAAATCATAGATGCCATCAAACACATGAAGAAAGGAAAAGCGACTGGGCCTGATAATATAACAATAGAAGAAATAGAGGCACTAGAGGAGACAAGAATAAAAATAATAACCAAGTTACTGAAGGACATTTACAACAGTGGTTATATTCCCAGTGACCTGATTAAATCCACGTTTATAGCACTACCAAAGAAACCAGACGCAAAGGAATGTGACGACCACCGGACTATCAGCGTTTCATGTCACATAACGAAGCTACTTCTGAGAATCATTATGAGAAGAAGAAGGAAAAAGATAAAAATGGAAATAGCAGATGAACAGTTTGGATTTGTTGAAAGAAAGGGAACACACAATGCCATATATGCTTTAGGAACAGAACGAGCTTCATTGATTACACCAAGGCATTTGACAAGTTGAAACATAATGAAATTATTAAAATGCTTGAAGACATCAATATAGACGGCAAAGACCTGAGGATTGTAAAACATCTATACTGGCAACAAGAAGCAGCAGTTCGAGTTGAAAATAGAATTGGAAAATATCAACCTATAAAACAAGGGGTGCGACAAGGATGTGTACTATCTCCAGACCTTTTTTCTCTGTATAGCGAGAATATTCTAAGAACAATCATCACAGAACCAGGCATAAAAATTGGAGGATACAATATTAACGACCTTCGTATGCTGACGACACAGTACTGATAGCTGAGAACCAACAAGACCTGCAAAATCTCTTGGATAAAGTCGCCAAAGAAAATGAACAGAAAGGCCTTACTTTGAACATCAAAAAGACAGAGACTATGGTTATATCTAAGAAACAGAATCCACCAGCATGCAGTATTAAATTAAACGGAACTATTCTAAAGCAGGTGCAGAAATTCAAATACCTTAGAGAGTAATAACTTCAGATGGGAAATGCAGAACAGAAATTAGGAACAGAATAGGCCAAGCAAAGACTGCATTTCAGAGAATGAGAAACATATTAGCTAACACATCTTTATCAATGAATGTTAGAAAACAAGTCCTAAAATGCTATATTGAACCTATCTTGTTATATGGAAGTGAATCATGGACAATAGGCAGGTCTGCACAAAAATCATTGGAAGCAGCAGAAATGTGGTTTATTAGAAGAATGTTGCAAAGGACAGCAAAGATAACTAATGAAGAATGTATGAAAAGAGCTGGAGAGACAATAAACCTTGTCAAAAAGATAAGAGAGAAACAATGTACTTTTATAGGACATGCAATGAGAAGAGGGGGCATTGAAAATATTATAACAACATGAAAAATAGAAGGAAGAAGATCAAGAGGAAGACCAAAAGAAATGATACTGGACAGTCTGACGGGATGGTGTGAGAGGAGATCACCAACTGAACGGATGGCATGCATGAAGGATCGGGTACTCTGGAGAAGAATAATAGCCAACGCCAGTCGGCACGGCACCTGATGATGATGATGATGATGATGACGATGATGATGATATAACAAAAAGCCAGTAACATACAAAAGGCAAGATTATATATGTGGTATAACAAACAGCCAGTAACATACAAAAGGCAAGATTATATATGTGGTATAACAAACAGCCAGTAACATACAAAAGGCAAGATTATATATGTGGTATAACAAACAGACAGTAACATACAAAACGCAAGATTATATATGTGTTATAACAAACAGACAGTAACATACAAAACGCAAGATTATATATGTGTTATAACAAACAGCCAGTAACATACAAAAGGCAAGATTATATATGTGGTATAACAAACAGCCAGTAACATACAAAAGGCAAGATTATATATGTGTTATAACAAACAGACAGTAACATACAAAAGGCAAGGTTATATATGTGTTATAACAAACAGACAGTAACATACAAAAGCCAAGGTTATATATGTGGTATAACAAACAGCCAGTAACATACAAAAGGCAAGATTATATATGTGTTATAACAAACAGACAGTAACATACAAACGGCAAGATTATATATGTGTTATAACAAACAGCCAGTAACGTACAAAACGCAAGATTATATATGTGTTATAACAAACAGACAGTAACATACAAAAGGCAAGATTATATATGTGTTATAACAAACAGACAGTAACATACAAAAGCCAAGGTTATATATGTGTTATAACAAACAGACAGTAACATACAAAGGCAAGATTACATATGTGTTATAACAAACAGCCAGTAACGTACAAAACGCAAGATTATATATGTGTTATAACAAACAGACAGTAACATACAAAAGCCAAGGTTATATATGTGTTATAACAAACAGCCAGTAACATACAAAACGCAAGATTATATATGTGTTATAACAAACAGCAGTAACATACAAAACGCAAGATTATATATGTGTTATAACAAACAGCCAGTAACATACAAAACGCAAGATTATATATGTGGTATAACAAAAGTGGGCGGCAGCACCCTCACGCGGGCGGTGGAAAGATCAAGGGGTGGGTGAAGGAAGGGCTTGGAGACAAAAAAGCTTGAAGGGATTTCTGATGGTGGGCGCCTGTGCCACTTAGACAGAGTTTCTGAGGGTGGGCGGCTGTGCCACATAGACAGGGTCTTGGCCGGAAAATGTCTGGGAAACACTTTTTCTTCAACCAGTCAAGAACATACAAGTATGTGTATTATATCATGGCAAGAACATTTATTTGTTATATCATGGCAAGAGATTATATAAATTGTATCATGCCTACAATATGTGTGTATTATTTCATGCCAAGAACATATATGTATTATATCATGGCAAGAACATATGTGTGTTATATCATGCCAGGAACATATGTGGATTATATCATGCCAAGAACATATGTTTATTATCATGCTAAGAACGTATGTGTATTATATCATGCCAAGAATGTATGTATATCATATCAGGCTAATAACATATATTTATTATATCATTCCAAGAACATATGTGCCATTAGAATGTGAAGAAAAGCACATATTCTATCCAAATAAAGTAAAAGATAGCCATGCTGCAGGATTATGTGGATACTAACCACAGTTGACCAACACCATCTCCTATCTCTTACTAATCACAGCTGACCATCACATCTCCTATCTCTTACTAACCACAGCTGACCATCACATCTCCTATCTCTTACAAACCACAGCTGATCATCACATCTCCTATCTCTTACTAACCACAGCTGACCATCACATCTCCTATCTCTTACTAACCACAGCTGACCATCACTTCTCCTATCTCTTACTAACCACAGCTGACCATCACATCTCCTATCTCTTACTAACCACAATTGACCAACACCCTCTCCTATCTCTTACTAACCACAGCTGACCATCACATCTCCTATCTCTTACTAACCACAATTGACCATTACCCTCTCCTATCTCTTACTAACCACAATTGACCAACACCCTCTCCTATCTCTTACTAACCACAGCTGACCATCACATCTCCTATCTCTTACTAACCACAATTGACCAACACCCTCTCCTATCTCTTACTAACCACAGCTGACCAACACCCTATCTCTTACTGATGATGCTAGTGATGACTTGATGCACGTCTTCAGTGACACCTGATCTACTACTTCAGTAATAACTTGACCTACTATATCAGTAATAACTTGACCTACTATATCAGTAATAATTTGACCTACTATATCAGTAATAACTTGACGTACTATATCAGTAATAACATGATGTACTATTTCAGTAATAACTTGATGTATAACTTCAGTAACAACTCGATGTACTATTTCAGTAATACTTTGATGTAATATTTCAGTAATAATTTGATGTTTTTGAAGGCGTAATAAATAATATTGAATATTTTAAGTATGTCAAAGCAGAGCACATGATGATGAAGATGATGATGACGGCGAGAAGCAAAAAGGAAATAGATATTAGAACATTCTTGTTTCATGATAAACAGTATAAGTAACAAACGTTTGTTCTGAGGAAAAAAGGGAATGTCGTTCCTACCTTCAGTGGCGCAGTAATACATAGACATCTCTCCAAGGTCACCAAAGCTGTAATCCAGCTCGTAACGCGTGAGAAAGTAGTGTGTGGCCAACCACTGACAAGATACTGGAAACCCACGGGCTCGAAAGGCAGGTCCGTGTCTCCGAGCTTGGGGTTCATGAGAATGTTTGTTCCCATCAGAGTCAGAAGCGAGCATAGATCATATAAAGCTAGGCCTGTAGACGGACACATGTGGCTGTATAAGAGCAGGCAAGTAACATTTATATTTGCTTTATGAAGAACTAACATTAAAACTTGACATATGTGCTCGTATAAGAGCAGACAGGTAACATTTATATTTGCTTTATGAAGAACTAACATTAAAACTTGACATATGTGCTCGTATAAGAGCAGGCAGGTAACATTTATATTTTCTTTATGAAGAACTAACATTAAAACTTGACATATGTGCTCGTATAAGAGCAGGCAGGTAACATTTATATTTTCTTTATGAAGAACTAACATTAAAACTTGACATATGTGCTCGTATAAGAGCAGGCAGGTAACATTTATATTTTCTTTATGAAGAACTAACATTAAAACTTGACATATGTGCTCGTATAAGAGCAGGCAGGTAACATTTATATTTTCTTTATGAAGAACTAACATTAAAACTTGACATATATGCTCGTATAAGAGCAGACAGGTAACATTTATATTTGCTTTATGAAGAACTAACAACCTGACATGTGTGCTCGTATAAGAGCAGGCAGGTAACATGTATATGTATGAAGTGGGAAAAAAAGTAGGAACAGTTTTAATATTTAAGGACTACAATAAAGTATTATAAATTATAATAAAGCTGTTCCTACGTTTTTCTTTAGTTTATACATTTTGTTATCACAGATTTACTGCAATGCTTTGTATATAGTTGTATACTTATAAAATTAATTATGTCAGTACGTAAGAACAGCGAAGACCAAAAGCTCTATATTAATGCGAAGAAGACTAAATTGATGACAACTGACAAAACAAACAAGGCCACTGAAATATATATCAGTGAGGAACAACTGGAAAAACTGGAGAGCTTTGAATATCTTGGATCACTACTAACTAACAATGGAGATACAATGAGGGAAATTAAAAGGAGGACATCTATCACTCTTCAGAAAGTAAAACAACTAAAGAATCTGTGGAGAGGAGCAGACAGAACCACAAAAATAAGATTTTTAAGGGCATGCATCTTTACCATCGCAGCATATGCCTGTGAGACCTGGACACTTAACAAAACAGCTGAGAAACACATACATGCTTTTGAATGTAAATGCTGCAAAAGAGTCCTTCAAATATCACTGTCACAAAAAAAAGAATAAACATATCCATACTACAAGAATGAAGAAGGCTGGCTAGTAAAGAGTATTAAACAAAGAAAACTTAAATATTTTGGACACATTAAACTTCATGATAATCTAGAGAAGACAGTCTTGGAAGGGTACATCAAGGGAAAATTAATGAGAGGAAGACCAAGGCGAAGATGGCTGGAAGACATCGTTGGTGATCTACAAGTAGGTACATCAGTAGCAGGCCATTTTGCTCAAACCAAGCGGCTTGCAGAGTGCTGTTTGGGAGGCAAAGTTCTTCAAGGGATATGCAAATGAATGAACATATGAATGTATACCTACACACTAATTATTGTGATGTAACATTTATACTTCTTTTATGAAGAACTAACATTAAAACTTGACATGTATGGTTGTATAAAAACAGGCAAGTAACATTTATACTTCCTTTATGAAGAAGGTAAGAAAAGTAAGCTGCCGTGAGTTAGATAAACTAAAGCAAGAACACATTTTCTTCATAAGATGGTATTTAAAAAAAAGAAAGGTTGGAAAAAGAAGAGGGCAAACATATGTTGCGTGAAGTGTGCTGTGAAGTGTGCCATGAAGTGTGCTATGAAGTGTGCTATGAAGTGTGTTATGAAGTGTGTTATGAAGTGCGACGTGAAGTGTGCCGTGAAATGTGCCGTGAAATGTGCCATGAAGTGTGCCATGAAGTGTGCTATGAAGTGTGCTATGAAGTGTGCTATGAAGTGTGCTATGAAGTGTGCTATGTTGTACGTTCGTGTTGTTTCTCAGGTATTCCAACTTCATCTCTTCTAGCAGCTTCTACTGCAGACGTGAGTGACAGCTTGTGAGTGACAGCTTGTTGGAGACAGCTTGTGAGTGACAGCTTGTGAGTGACAGCTTGTTGGAGACAGCTTGTTGGAGACAGCTTGTTGGAGACAGCTTGTTGGAGACAGCTTGTTGGAGACAGCTTGTGAGTGACAGCTTGTGAGAGACAGCTTGTGAGTGACAGCTTGTGAAAGGCAGCTTGTTGGAGACAGCTTGTGAGTGACAGCTTGTTGGAGACAGCTTGTGAGTGACAGCTTGTGAGAGGCAGCTTGTGAGTGACAGCTTGTGAGAGGCAGCTTGTTGGAGACAGCTTGTGAGAGGCAGCTTGTTGGAGACAGCTTGTGAGAGACAGCTTGTGAGAGGCAGCTAATAAAGTATTATAAATTATAATAAAGCTGTTCCTACGTTTTTCTTTAGTTTATACATTTTGTTATCACAGATTTACTGCAATGCTTTGTATATAGTTGTATACTTATAAAATTAATTATGTCAGTACGTAAGAACAGCGAAGACCAAAAGCTCTATATTAATGCGAAGAAGACTAAATTGATGACAACTGACAAAACAAACAAGGCCACTGAAATATATATCAGTGAGGAACAACTGGAAAAACTGGAGAGCTTTGAATATCTTGGATCACTACTAACTAACAATGGAGATACAATGAGGGAAATTAAAAGGAGGACATCTATCACTCTTCAGAAAGTAAAACAACTAAAGAATCTGTGGAGAGGAGCAGACAGAACCACAAAAATAAGATTTTTAAGGGCATGCATCTTTACCATCGCAGCATATGCCTGTGAGACCTGGACACTTAACAAAACAGCTGAGAAACACATACATGCTTTTGAATGTAAATGCTGCAAAAGAGTCCTTCAAATATCACTGTCACAAAAAAAAGAATAAACATATCCATACTACAAGAATGAAGAAGGCTGGCTAGTAAAGAGTATTAAACAAAGAAAACTTAAATATTTTGGACACATTAAACTTCATGATAATCTAGAGAAGACAGTCTTGGAAGGGTACATCAAGGGAAAATTAATGAGAGGAAGACCAAGGCGAAGATGGCTGGAAGACATCGTTGGTGATCTACAAGTAGGTACATCAGTAGCAGGCCATTTTGCTCAAACCAAGCGGCTTGCAGAGTGCTGTTTGGGAGGCAAAGTTCTTCAAGGGATATGCAAATGAATGAACATATGAATGTATACCTACACACTAATTATTGTGATGTAACATTTATACTTCTTTTATGAAGAACTAACATTAAAACTTGACATGTATGGTTGTATAAAAACAGGCAAGTAACATTTATACTTCCTTTATGAAGAAGGTAAGAAAAGTAAGCTGCCGTGAGTTAGATAAACTAAAGCAAGAACACATTTTCTTCATAAGATGGTATTTAAAAAAAAGAAAGGTTGGAAAAAGAAGAGGGCAAACATATGTTGCGTGAAGTGTGCTGTGAAGTGTGCCATGAAGTGTGCTATGAAGTGTGCTATGAAGTGTGTTATGAAGTGTGTTATGAAGTGCGACGTGAAGTGTGCCGTGAAATGTGCCGTGAAATGTGCCATGAAGTGTGCCATGAAGTGTGCTATGAAGTGTGCTATGAAGTGTGCTATGAAGTGTGCTATGAAGTGTGCTATGTTGTACGTTCGTGTTGTTTCTCAGGTATTCCAACTTCATCTCTTCTAGCAGCTTCTACTGCAGACGTGAGTGACAGCTTGTGAGTGACAGCTTGTTGGAGACAGCTTGTGAGTGACAGCTTGTGAGTGACAGCTTGTTGGAGACAGCTTGTTGGAGACAGCTTGTTGGAGACAGCTTGTTGGAGACAGCTTGTTGGAGACAGCTTGTGAGTGACAGCTTGTGAAAGGCAGCTTGTTGGAGACAGCTTGTGAGTGACAGCTTGTTGGAGACAGCTTGTGAGTGACAGCTTGTGAGAGGCAGCTTGTGAGTGACAGCTTGTGAGTGACAGCTTGTGAGAGGCAGCTTGTTGGAGATAGCTTGTGAGTGACAGCTTGTGAGAGGCAGCTTGTTGGTGACAGCTTGTGAGAGGCAGCTTGTTGGAGACAGCTTGTGAGTGACAGCTTGTGAGAGGCAGCTTGTTGGAGACAGCTTGTGCGAGGCAGCTTGTTGGAGACAGCTTGTGAGTGACAGCTTGTGAGAGGCAGCTTGTTGGAGACAGCTTGTGAGAGGCAGCTTGTTGGAGATAGCTTGTGAGTGACAGCTTGTGCGAGGCAGCTTGTTGGTGACACCTTGTGAGAGGCAGCTTGTTGGAAACAGCTTGTGAGTGACAGCTTGTGAGAGGCAGCTTGTTGGAGACAGCTTGTGAGAGGCAGCTTGTTGGTGACAGCTTGTGAGAGGCAGCTTGTTGGAGACAGCTTGTGAGAGGCAGCTTGTTGGAGACAGCTTGTGAGAGGCAGCTTGTTGGTGACAGCTTGTGAGAGGCAGCTTGTTGGAAACAGCTTGTGAGTGACAGCTTGTGAGAGGCAGCTTTTTGGAGACAGCTTGTGAGAGGCAGCTTGTTGGAGACAGCTTGTGAGTGACAGCTTGTGAGTGACAGCTTGTGAGAGATAGTATGTTGGAGACAGCTTATGTACTTGACTATCTAAACTCTTTGAGTATGAAAACTCTCTCACATCTGAAGCTGTTACATTAATCACACAAGTATCTGCTCATTCTTTCGTTTACAGCAGTTTCTTGTACTTGTCTCTGAAATCTCCAGCACTCTGTGTGCATTGGTTGAATGAAACACAAGAGAAGAGGCAAATACCTAGAGTACATGAACATAGGTAACTTTACTTTTAATAGAGAACCCGTGAGGCTGATAAGTTTACTTTTAATAGAGAACCTGTGAGGCTGATAAGTTTACTTTTAATAGAGAACCCGTGAGGCTGATAAGTTTACTTTAAATAGAGAACTTGTGAGGCTGATAAGTTTACTTTTAATAGAGAACCTGTAAGGCTTATACGTTTACTCTTAATACTGAACCTGTGAGGCTGATACGTTTACTTTTAATACTGAATCTGTGAGGCTGATGTTCACTGGATCTTTGAACCTCATGTGGACAAAACATATTATGTTGATAATGTTTGTCACGATGCAGAAAATATCCACGAGGTTGCAGATGAACGTATACACAGCCCACAGGAAAATCATCGTGGCTTCATTACTGATAATTGCGCCTAGTCTGACTTCAGTCATAAACATGACTGACTGATTCGTACTGCAGTCAGACTGGTTTTTCTGTTCAGTCACGTTCCCGACAGCGCTGCTGGTTGTACTCATCAGGCAAGTACAGCGGGATGTTTGTGGGAAAGATTTCTTTTCAGCAACTTGGTTTTTACTTTGTGACGTCCTTTTAAATATGTTCTATGTTCCTGACCAACTTTTATTATCCAGTACCAGTAACAGATGTGTCAGTGATCCTAGGTTTGCAACGTATAACATCTTTAAGACAAACAAAAACATGAAGACTGTCGTGGAGAATGTATGTGAATGATGTGCTCCACAGCCTTAATCTTGAAGCAGTTGTGCTTCAGTTTCTGAAGTTTTTTCTAAAAATATGAGTATCTGAGCTGTTCAAGTAGCATACAACAACATTCAGTACAACAAATGTTGGTTTCTGTCAGCTTCACAGTGCAAAGTGATGATTAACATCACAGCAAAACCGGAGGAAACAACTCGCGCCACTTTATCACTTGTGTGAATTTCTCATGGCTTGGGATGTGTGAGCAAGGGATCACACGAGTGAGTGAATACAGCACAAGGAAAAGATGAGGCACGACGTTTGAGCTGGCTAGCCTCCTGCACAGTAAGGGACAGCCTTATTTTTCTTTATCTCTAGTTAGTTCCTACCGAGGCAATGTTTCAGGCTGTTGTGCCAACTATTCTTCTCATGGGTACCTTACTCTGCAGTATAAGCAAGGATGTAAGAATATGTACACTGTCAGCAGGTAATCTGTTGGCGGACCGTACAGATCTCAGGCGACAGGTGAGGCGGGCAGGTGATTTGTTGGCGGACCGTACAGATCTCAGGCGACAGGTGAGGCGGGCAGGTAATCTGATGGGGGCCGCGCAATTCTGAGACGACAGGTGAGGCGGAAGTTAATCTATTGGTGGACGGTGCAGGTCTCAGGCGTGAGATAAGGTGTGGGGTAGGAAGTGAGATAATATATGGGATAGAATGTGAGGTAAAATGTGGGGTAAGATGTGAGGTAAGATGTAGAGTAAGACGTGAGGTAAGATATCAGGTAAGATGTGGGCTAAGATGTGAAGTAAGGTGTAGAGTAAGATGTGAAGTAAGATGTAAAGTAAGATGTGAGTTGAGATGTAGGTTAATATGTGAGGTAAGATGGAGAGTACGATGTGAGGTAAGATGTAGAGTAAGATGTGAGGTTAAATGTGAGGAAGATGTGAGGATGATGTAGTGTAAGATGTGGTGTGAGATGTAGAGTAAAATGTGAGGTAAGATATAGAGTAAGTTGTAGAGTAAGATGTAGAGTAAGATGTGAATTAAGATGTAGAATAAGATGTAGAGTAAGATGTGAAGTAAGATGTAGAGTAACATGTAGAGTAACATGTAGAGTAAGATGTGAAGTAAGATGTAGAGTAAGATGTGATGTGTTATTTTCTTCTTTTTTTATTAAAAAAATTGTTTACACTTTTGTTTCCTTTATTTAAATTCATATGACTGTTGAAGCATTACTGCAGTTACATTAGAGAGTTACATCAGCGAGTTATATCAGAGTGTTACGTCATTGAGATGCATCAGAGTATTACATCAGAGTTACATCAGAGTTTTACGTCAAAGAGTAACCCATGTTTCCATCATTAAACACTTTATATTTGTTATCACTTTCTTTGTGAAGACTCTTGTCCACCATCCTACATTTGATGAGTGAATATGTCTTTTTCCCCTAAAATCACTAAGTTAAAGCCTTTAACTTCACAGAAAAACAGTTGCAGCTAACTAAATATATCCAGTAGAAACAGTCTCTCACAGCAGCAAGTGAGCATTGTTTACAAACGTAGTATGTGCTTGTTGTAGCAAGTGAACAAAGTTTACTGACTTAGCACCTGCTTGTTGTAGCAAGTGAACAAAGTTTACTGACTTAGCACCTGCTTGTTGTAGCAAGTGAACAAAGTTTACTGACGTAGTACCTGCTTGTTGTAGCAAGTGAACAAAGTTTACTGACTTAGCACCTGCTTGTCATCATTTTTGCTGAGACAGAAAATCTGATGGAACGTGTTTCTGAACTTGCTGCTCATCTTGTAGTAGATGAAAATGTTCATGGATGAATTCAAGGATTCTAGAATAATTCCACAACCTCCAAACACAATGAGAAGATCTTGGTACCTTCCGCTGATAGATATCTCAGGCTCCAAAGTCATGGCTATAAAGATAATGCTCAGTGGAACAAAACAAGCAATGAAGAGTGTAGAAATCATGACAACCATCTTGGTCACCTTCTGGTTACGGCTGGAGATAATGTCTCCTTGAGCAGAGTTTGTGGACTGTTTCCGCCAGTCTGCCTGGCTCTGCAGCTTGACCACGAGTGTGATCGTACAAACAATGATGATCAGGAAAGAGAAGAAAGGGATGCAAGTGTTGTTGACGGCGAAGGAAACCTTCTCGACAATCTCCCGATCTTCCGCGTAGACCAGACCAAGCAGAGTTCTGTTTCTGTCTGGATAAAACTTCATGTCCAGTCTGTTGACCACATACACCGGCGCTGTGCTGAAGATGAGAATGATGAAGGTAGAGACGATGATAACTGAGACTCGCTTGGAAGTGACTATCTGCTTCACCTGTGGATAAAACCATCGAACTATGTGTGATTCTCAGATCTCAAATAGTATATGTAGTCTTATAAAGAGACATATATGTAGTCTTATAGAGAGACATATATGTAGTCTTATAAAGAGACCTATATGTAATCTTATATGTAGTCTTGTGCAAGTAAAGAGAAATATATCAACATTAAGAAGTAATCATAAGAACACACGTCAGACGTAAAGACACGTGTAGACGTAAAGACACGTGTAGACGTAAAGACGCGCGTAGACGTAAAGACGCGCGTAGACGTAAAGACGCGTGTAGACGTAAAGACGCGTGTAGACGTAAAGACATGCGTGTAGACGTAAAGACACGCGTGTAGACGTAAAGACACGCGTGTAGACGTAAAGACGCGTCCAGACGTAAAGACGCGTGCAGACGTAAAGACGCGTGTAGACGTAAAGACGCGTGAGACGTAAAGACACGCTTGTAGACGTAAAGACACGCATGTAAACTATCATCTTGGACGATTAAAGAGGAAACGTTGTTTAAATTAGTGTCTCATTTTGTTACATTTCTCGTTAATTATTAAATTTTGTTCAAAGTTATGACAGGAAATGAAGCGAAAAGGGAAAAAAAGAATAAAAATATTAACCAAATAAAACAAAATAACATACTTTTATAATACAAATACCAACAATGTAGACTGTCCATTTTAGAAAATATATCGCCAACATTAAATAGAAAACAAAATGTGAAAATATTTGTAAAGAAATAAAACAATGCATTATTATTTTATTGAAGCAGTAGTGATTTCAGATTATAGTACAGTATATAATAGTTTGCAGCACTGAATATCGCAGGTTACAGCACAGAATACCACAGCTTACTGCACCGAATACTATAGTTTGAGCTCAGAATATCAAAGCTTTGTTCTAATACAATAAATTTGGTAATATTTATGATTAAATTAGCCATTAGAGTGACTGCGCAAGAATGGATATCTGACTTGTCACAGTGTGCCACAATGAAACGTACTACAAGAGAAGCTGATGTTCGGAATGAAGGCAGCATTCATTCATTCATTCATTCATTCATTCATATCCCTTGCGGAACTTTGCCTCCCCAACAGCACCCCTGTAGGCCTCTCGGTTGTAAAGCAAGATGGCCTGCTGTTGATGCATCCATTTGCAGATCATCAATGTTGTCGTGCAGCCATCTTCGCTTTGGTCTTCCTCTCTTTCTTTTTCCCATTATGTTCTCCTCCAATACGGTCTTCTCTTGATTATTATGACCCTCAGTGTGTCCAAAACATTTAGGTTTTCTCTCTTTAATCCTCTTTACTAGCCAGCCTTCTTCAATATTAAATTCTTGTGGTATGGATATTATTCTTTTTTTGTGTCCATAATGATATTTGAAGAATTCTTCTGTAGCATTTACATTCAAAGGCATTTATGTGTTTCTCAGCTGTTTTGTTAAGTGTACAGGTATCACAGGCATATGTTGCGATGGGAAAGATGCATGTGCTTAAAATATGGTGTATATTTATTATACCTAGTGCACGTAGTTAATACTATAAGAGAAAGTTCATGTTCTGGATGCCGGCCTAGTGTATGTAGTTTATACTACAAGAGAAAACTGATGTTCTGGATGCCGGCCTAGTGTATGTAGTTTATACTATAAGAGAAAGCTGATGTTCTGGATGCCGGCCTAGTGTATGTAGTTTATACTACAAGAGAAAGCTGATGTTCTGGATGCCGGCCTAGTGTATGTAGTTTATACTACAAGAGAAAGCTGATGTTCTGGATGCCGGCCTAGTGTATGTAGTTTATACTACAAGAGAAAGCTGATGTTCTGGATGCCGGCCTAGTGTATGTAGTTTATACTACAAGAGAAAGCTGATGTTCTGGATGCCGGCCTAGTGTAGACAGTTTAAAGATTCAGATGTATAGAGAAACAAACCTTTAAGGGCAGAGTAACACAAAGGCATCTCTCTAGTGTGACAAGAGCTGTGATCCAACTTGTTATACGGTTGAATGTTGCATGAGGTAAAGAGCTTGCCACGTACTGTAGTTCTGCAGGATGGAATGGCAGATCAAGCTTGCCAAATGCTGGCGTCAGAGAAACATTGATCCAGATGAGCGTTGTCAGGCAACCCAGGTCAGAAACGGCAAGGCCTGAACACAAATGTCAATAAATTAGTTTCTAATACGTCCATGAACACATACAGTAGTATATAGAGGTCTTCTTATAGCATCTACCTACAGTAGTACATAGAGGTCTTCTAACATCTACCACCACTGGTATATAGATGTCTTCTTATAGCATGCTGTAGGTCTTCTTACTGGGTAAAGCTGGGGCGACCATCCCCAACCCAGCGCGTCACAGGTGGCGGATGGTGAAAGTCCTCCAGATATGGAGGATCCCTGTGAATAAGGAGTTATCCAAATAAGCAGGCGCGGACCAACTGGCGGTAGACTCAGAGAGCGAGGTGGGGTAGTAAGTGGCTCTACTACTCCTATAAAGTGCCTCAGGTGCTCAGTGAAGGGAATACCAGGCGGGTCAGAGGCGCCTTAAAACCTCTCGCTCCCGCTGCCTTGCGGGTAGGACAGGGAGTCCAAAGGCTAGCGGAGAGTCCGTACACAAACCGACAGAAGGCAACGGGAAACCACTGTTGTAATTCCCAAGAATAATTATGCTTAAACAGATTAATCGATTCATCATGAACGACGTTAATGGATGTTCCTCTGGAACAGCCTCGTCCGGTAGGGCAGCTCACGAGCCACAGGTGAGGCCAGATCGTCATCAAGCTACTGGTGGCAAAAATAGCAAGTTCAAAATAGCAACATGGAATGTTAGAACTTTATTCCAGGCTGGAAGATTAGAAAATGTAAAGATGGAAATGGAAAGGATGAAGATCAACATATTAGGAATGAGTGAAGTTAGATGGACAGGTGCAGGGAAGATAAACTCAGATAAATATACAATAATATATTCAGGAAGTGAGAAACACGAACGAGGAGTAGGAATTATATTTGATGAACAAACGGCAAGGACAATTGTAGGATATTTGAACATCTCGGACCGAATCCTGCTAGCCCAACTGAAAGGACAACCAATAAACATAAATATTATACAAGTGTACGCTCCAACATCTGAAAGCTCTGAAGAAGATTTACAGCTATTTTATAATGACATAGAGACAGCACTAAAACACACAAAGTCACATGAAGTTACCATAGTCATAGGAGATTTTAATGCCAAAGTTGGTAAAGGAAGAACTTCAGACATCGTTGGTGACTATGGACTGGGGGAGAGGAATGACAGAGGTTATAAATTAATTGAATGGGCAAGAATACACAGCATGGTTGTAGGAAACACCTGGTTTAAACAACATCCTCGAAGACTGGCAACGTGGTGCAGTCCAGACAAAAAGACTTTTAACCAGATAGACTACATATTAATCAACAAACGATTCCGCAATGCATTACTGACAACAAAAACCATGCCAGGAGATGACTGCAATAGTGACCATGATCCACTCTGTGGAAAAGTTAGAATAAAACTAAAGAAAGCAGGCAGAAAAGTGAGAAACATCAAACTGAATACAGAACTTCTTAAAAATGACCAAGAACTGAGAGAACAATACAAAGTTATTATAACAAATAGATACAATGCAATAGCAAAGATAAATAGTATAGATGAACAATGGGCAATGTTAAGAGATTCTATCCACCAAACTGTTAAGGAGATAATACCACAAAAAAAAGAAGCCAATAAAAATAAATGGATGACAGACGACATCTTAGGACTGATGGACAAGAGGAGGAGGAGTAAAAATAACGAGAAAAAATATAACAAGATAAATAAAGAAATAAGACGCAAATGCAGAGAAGCAAAAGAAGTGTGGTTAAATGAGCAGTGCAGACAGATAGAGGACTCTCATATTAAAGACAGCAAAAACATGCACAAACGAATTAATGAACTCACAGGCAGGAAAACAAAATATACCACAGGATGCCTGAAATCGAAAGAAGGTAAAATGTTAATGGGAAAAGAAGACATTGTGGACAGGTGGACAGAGTATATCGGTGAGCTATGTGGAGGAGAAAGACCAGAATTAACACCAGATACTGAAAACTGTGAGGGACCACCAATACTTGAAGATGAAATCATAGATGCCATCAAACACATGAAGAAAGGAAAAGCGACTGGGCCTGATAATATAACAATAGAAGAAATAGAGGCACTAGAGGAGACAGGAATAAAAATAATAACCAAGTTACTGAATGACATTTACAACAGTGGTTATATTCCCAGTGGCCTGATTAAATCCACGTTTATAGCACTACCAAAGAAACCAGGTGCAAAGGAATGTGACGACCACCGGACTATCAGCCTCTCATGTCACATAACGAAGCTACTTCTGAGAATAATTATGAGAAGAACAAGGAAAAAGATAAAAATGGAAATAGCAGATGAACAGTTTGGATTTGTTGAAGGAAAGGGAACACACAATGCCATTTATGCTTTACGAACACTAACAGAAAGAGCTTTAGAAGTACAGAAAGATCTCTACTTATGCTTCATTGATTACACCAAGGCATTTGACAAGGTGAAACATAATGAAATTATTAAAATGCTTGAAGACATCAATATAGACGGCAAAGACCTGAGGATTGTAAAACATCTATACTGGCAGCAAGAAGCAGCAGTTCGAGTTGAAAATAGAATTGGAAAATATCAACCTATAAAACAAGGGGTGCGACAAGGATGTGTACTATCTCCAGACCTTTTTTCTCTGAACAGCGAGAATATTCTAAGAACAATCATCACAGAACCAGGCATAAAAATTGGAGGATACAATATTAACAACCTTCGGTATGCTGACGACACAGTACTGATAGCTGAGAACCAACAAGACCTGCAAAATCTCTTGAATAAAGTCGCCAAAGAAAGTGAACAGAAAGGCCTTACTTTGAACATCAAAAAGACAGAGACTATGGTTATATCTAAGAAACAGAATCCACCAGCATGCAGTATTAAATTAAACGGAACTGTTCTAAAGCAGGTGCAGAAATTCAAATACCTTGGAGCAGTAATAACTTCAGATGGGAAATGCAGAACAGAAATTAGGAACAGAATAGGCCAAGCAAAGACTGCATTTCAGAGAATGAGAAACATATTGACCAACACATCCTTATCAATGAATGTTAGAAAACGAGTCCTAAAATGCTATATTGAACCTATCTTGTTATATGGAAGTGAATCATGGACAATAGGCAAGTCTGCACAAAAATCATTGGAAGCAGCAGAAATGTGGTTTATTAGAAGAATGTTGCGAATCCCCTGGACAGCAAAAATAACTAATGAAGAATGTAGGAGAAGAGCTGGAGAGACAAAAAACCTTGTCAAAAAGATAAGAGAGAGACAATGTACTTTCATAGGACATGCAATGAGAAGAGGGGGCATTGAAAATATTATAACAACAGGAAAAATAGAAGGAAGAAGATCAAGAGGAAGACCAAGAGAAATGATACTGGACAGTCTGACGGGATGGTGTGAGAGGAGATCACCAACTGAGCTGATGGCCTGCATGAAGGATCGTGTACTCTGGAGAAGAATAATAGCCAACGCCAGTCGGCACGGCACATGATGATGATGATGAGGTCTTCTTAAAGGATTTATAGACAGTAGTACATAGATGTCTTCTTATGCAGGAAACTCTCTACCGTAGAGAGCGGAACAACAACACAACTCCTTCAGATCATCAGAGAAAGTACCCCCCTCAGACAAGTGTTTCGGCCGTTTAAACTCCTGACACTCTAAGGGGGGTGGGCCCCTCTCGGTCATGACTCCCAGAGGTCCTGTGAGTTGTTGCTTTTTTTTTTTCGGTCCCGGGATAGAACCCCTTATACTGTAGTATCCACCTACAGTAGGACATAGAGGTTTTCCTATAGCATCTACCTGCAGTACTACAAAGAGATCTTTTTATAGCATCTTTATACAATAGAACATGGAGATCTTCTTATACTATAGTATCCACCTACAGTAGTACGTAGAGGTCTTCTTACAGTATCTATCTAAAGTAGTACATAGAGATCTTCTTTTTGAATCTACCTATAGCAGTACATAGAAGTCTTCATATACTAAATATCCACCTAATTTAGTACATAGAGGGCTTCTTATGGCATCTACATACAGTAGTACATAGAGGTCTTCTTATATCATCTACCTACAGCACTATATACACGTATTCTTATAGCATGCTGCAGGTCTTCTTATAGAACCTGCCTACAGAAGTACATATATATCTTCTTATATCATCTACCTACAGGGTTCTAAGGACTGTTGTAGCCGGAGATGGGGTGGAGGATACGCTCTCCACTCCAAATAAATGTCTCCAAGGCATGCGTCTAAAACAGCCTCTGACAGTCAAGTCCAGCTCCTGGCCTTCTCGTGGCAGAACTGTTCAAACTGACAGGAGAAGGGACGAAGGCGAATATCTGGCGCCTAAAAACCAAACGCTTCGGGTAGATGAGAGTCTTGTTTGGTAGCTCATCTGAGAGAAGGAAAACTATGATTTAAAATCCGCTGCTGGCGAGATTCTTCAGCTGCCGTGCATGGAGTGGGGCTCCTCCCGGCCAGTGAAGAAAGCTGCGAATGGGGTTGCCACGCGGCGCCACCGTGGAAAAGGTGAAGGAAAAGATTAAGTGAAGTAATCAGTAGTCTCGAGGTCAGGACTGCTCAAATCACGGCACCTCTGCTCCGGAGGTCGCCACGTCCTATATACACCCATAACGTGCGGATTGCCTGAACCGGCTTAACCCAGGGGTTAAACTAAGACACTGCTGGAGAGATTCTTCGTCTGCCGCGGCGTGGGGTGAAACTCCTCCCGACCAATAAAGAAAATGCGATTAGGGTTGCCGAGCGGCGCCGCTGTGAAAAGATAATGGAAAGGATAAAGTGAAGCTAAATCGATATGTCCAGTAGTGTTGCGACGAGAGCTAATCATACTACGGCACCTCTGCTCTAGAGGCCAGCCACATCCGATATAGATCCATACTGGTGAAATATGCCTAAACCGGCTTAACCTGGGGTGAAACTTTATGACAACTCATGTCATGGTACCTCCGCTCTAGAGGTCGAATACGTCCTAAACGCACCCATACTGGGATAATACGCTTAAACTGGCTTAACCCAGGGGGTGAAACTCACTAGTGGCGAGGATTCGTCCTCCTCGACAAAAGCTCTGTCCTGATCACAACTAGGAAGGGTAGCGGCCATGACCACAAAACGTTGAAATCGGAGACGCTGGACCAGTGCAGTCTAGATAGGCAGCCACCTCTCACCCGACGGGGACATATTGGTATCCTAATAAGAGGTTTTCCGGCGAGAAAGTCCAACTCTAGGCTGGATGGGCTACCACCTCTCATCCGGCGAGGATATACTGATATCCAAAACACGTCGAGGTTTTCTGGTGAGAAAGTCCAACTCTAGATTAAACTGGTGCAACGAAAACCACGGCGTCACGCAATCCCGCTTCTGAGACCCACTGAGAATACAGGCCCAAGCCCCGCGACACTCTGAACCTCATGTGGTCCTCTCAGGGATCTCTTGTTGCCCTCGCGGGGACCACAGGACCAATCAAGGACTATATGAGTAAATTCAGTAGGATCACGGGGCGATCTTGGTGGTAGAAGTGAACGAAGAAGAAGAAAAAGAAGAACTACCTACATTAATACATAGAGCACTTCTTACAGCATTTAGCTACAGTAGTAAATAGAGGTCTTCTTAAATCATCGATTTAGAGTAGTACATCTAGGTCTTCTTATACTGTAGAATCTATCTACAAACGTACATAGTTTTCTTATATCACTTACTCACAGTAGTACATAGAGACCTACATTATTACATAGAAAAATTATTAAATCATCTACTACGGTAGTAAACAGACATCTTCTTATAGCACCTACCTAGAGTAGTACATTGAGAACTTCTTATAGCATCTACTACGGTAGTACATAGAGATCTTCTTATGAAACCTACCTAGAGTAGTTAATATAGATGATCTTATAGCATCTACTACACTAGTGCATGGAGATCTTCTTATAGTATCTACTACTATAGTACATAGAGAACTTCTTATAGAATCTACTACGATAGTACATGAAGGTCTTCTTATAGCATCTGCTACGGTAATACATATAGATCTTCTTGTATCATCTTCTACGACAGTACAAAGATGTCTTCCTATAGCACTTCCTACAGTGGTACATAAAGATATTCTTATATCATCTACTACGGTAGTACATACATGTCTTCTTATAGCACTACCTACAGTAGCAATTAGAGATATTCTTATAGCATCTACCTACAGTAGCACATAGAGATCTTCTTATAACATCTAATACGGTAGTACAGAGAGATCCTCTTACACCACCTACTACAGTGGAACATAGAGATATTCTTATACCATCTACCTACAATAGTACCTCGAAGTCTTCTTATACTGTAGCATTTGTCTACAGCAGTATATAGAGGTCTTCTTATAGCATCTACCTACAGTAGTACATAGAGGTTTTCTTATAGTATCTACGGCAGTAGTACACAGAAGTCATCTTATTCTATAATATCCACCTACAATACCACATAGAATTCTGCTTATACTGTAGCATCTACCTACAGTAGCACATACATTTCTTCTTATAGCATCTACCTACAGTAGTACATTGAGACTTTGCTATAGTTTACTTTAGGTCTTCTTATTGTATCTACGTACAGCGGTAAATGGATGTCTTCTGATAGCACTTACATACAGAAGTACATAGACGTCGTCTTTATAGCACCAACCTACAATAGCTTACAGAAGTCTTTTTATAGCACCTACCTATAGTAGCACATAGAAACCTTCTAATAGTATCTACCTATAGTAGTACATAAAGATGTTATAGCACCCACCTACAGCAGCACTTAGAGGTCTTATAGCATATACCTACAATAGTATTTAAAGGTCTTCTTATAGCATGTATCTACATTAGTACATAGGGGTCTTCTTATAGCATCTACCTACAGTAGTAGACAGAGGTCTTCTTATAGCATCTCCTAGGCTAGTACATAGAGGTTCGCTTACAGCAATTACTACAATAGCACATAGCGATATTCTTATAGCATCTACCAATTTGTAGTACATAGAGGCCTTCTTATGGCAACTACTGCAGTAGTACATAGAAGTCGTCTTATGCTATAATATCCACATACATTACTTCGTACAGGCCTTATCATACTATAGCATTGAGATACAGGAGTACATAGAGGTCTTCTTATAGCATCTACCTTCAGTAGTAGATAGAGGCTTTCTTATAGCGTCTACCGAAATTAGTATATTGAGATCTTCCTATAGCATGATGTAGGTCGTCTTATAGAGGTACATAGATGTCTTCTTATGCATCTACCTACAGTAGTATATAGATGTCTTCTTATGCATCTACCTACAGTAGTGCACATAGTTCTAAAAGCATCTACATTCAGTAGTACATAGAGTTCTTTTCAAACCATCTAACTACAGTAGTACATAGAAATATTCTTATACCATCTTTTTATACCATGAAAATCTCTTTGTCCCATCTACCTACATTAAAACATATATGTCATCTTATAGAACCTACCTGCAGTAATACATATACACTTTCTTATAAATATCTTCTTATAACATCTATCTACATTAATAATATAGACAACGTCTTATAGCATATACCTACATTAGTAATAAAGATATCTTCTTATAGCATCTATGTACAGTAGTACTCATATATCATATTATAGCATCTACTTACAGTAGTAAATAAATATCTTCTTATAGCCTCTACCTACATTAGTAATATATATATATATATATACACACACACACATATATATATATATCTTCGTACATCATCTACCTATAGCAGTACATAGATATCTTCTTATAACATCTACATACATTAGTAATATAGACAACTTATAGCATATACCAACATTAGCAATATAGATATTTTCCTATAGCATCTACTTACAGTAGTATATGCATATCTTCTTATAACGTCTACCTATAGTAGTATATAAATATCTTCTGATAGCATCTACCTACAATAGTAAATATATATCTTATTATATCACTACCTACAGTAATGCATAGATATCATCTTATAGCATCTTCCCACAGTAGTATACAGATATCTTCTTATAACATCTACCAACATTAGTAATATAGATATCTTCTTATAGCATGCACCTACATTAGGAATATATTTATCTTCTTATAGTATTTACCTACATTAGTAATATATATATATATCTTCTTACTGCAGCTACCTACAGTAGTACATAATATCTTCCTATAGTTTCTACCTACAGTACTGCATATATATTTCCTTATAGCATCTACCTACAGTAATATGTATAAATCTTATTATAGCTTCTACCTGCAGTAATACATATATATCTTCATATAGCATCTATCTACAGTAATACGTATATATCTTCTTATACCACCTACCTACAGTAATATATATATATATGTCTTCTTATACTACCTACCTACAGTAATATATATATATATATATATATATATGTCTTCTTATACCACCTACCTACAGTAATATATATATATATATGTCTTCTTATACCACCTACCTACAGTAATATATATATATATATATGTCTTCTTATACCACCTACCTACAGTAATATATATATATGTCTTCTTATACCACCTACCTACAGTAATATATATATATATATCTTCTTATACCACCTACCTACAGTAATATATATATATGTCTTCTTATACCACCTACCTACAGTAATATATATATGTCTTCTTATACCACCTACCTACAGTAATATATATATATATATATATATATGTCTTCTTATACCACCTACCTACAGTAATATATATATGTCTTCTTATACTACCTACCTACAGTAATATATATATATGTCTTCTTATACCACCTACCTACAGTAATATATATGTAAGACTTGACCCTGAGAGAAATGTAAGACTTGACCCTGAGAGAAATGTAGGACATGATCCTGAGAGAAATGTAGGACATGACCCTGAGAGAAATGTAGGACATGATCCTGAGAGAAATGTAGGACATGACCCTGAGAGAAATGTAGGACATGATCCTGACAGACGTGCTGATTTAACCCTGACAAAAGTGTGATACTTGGCTATGACAGAAATGTAAGACATGACTCTTACAGACTTGACCCTCCGACATAAACATGACTTACTGATACTAGAAAACACTCGACTAGTGGGAAAGAACAAATATGTCCATCGTTAATGGTATGTAGCCAGTGTGTGAAGTGTTAGTGTCTTCGCATGTCTAAGTCAAGCAAAATGTTACATAAAGAGGTCAGCACCAGTATCTTTACTGTCCAGAGAAAGTGTGTTCACAGTGTTCACACCTCTGTTACCATTTCTTCACACTTGGTCCACTACCACATTTTAGAGACTGGGTATACTACTACATTTTTTAGACTGGGTATACTGTCATTGTTCATGTTTATGATGTGTGGATTACTATTTTCTAAAGGCTGGCAAGACTCCAGTGCTGTCTGATCGTATACAACAACGGGTGATGGAACCATCGATCTACTGGGTGACAGATGAATGTAGTACCTACCTTGGCAACTGACCATTGGGATATTATAATGGACCATTTACAATTTTTGGGTTTGCATGCGGAATTAAGTATTTAGCTACCAAAGTAAAATAAATAACTAAGTGGTTAGTGCGTTAAACTAACTTGTTAATCATTACTCGTTGGGATTGGTGTTTCAGACACTACTTGATACGTATGCTGTGTTAATCACTGCTTGATACGTATGCTGTGTTAATCACTGCTTGATACTGTGCTATGTTAATCACTACTTGATACGTGTGCTGTGTTAATCACTACTTGATACGTGTGCTGTGTTAATCACTGCTTGATACGTGTGCTGTGTTAATCACTGCTTGATACGTGTGCTAAGTTAATCAGTACTTGATACGTGTGCTAAGTTAATCACTACTTGATACGTGTGCTATGTTAATCACTGCTTGATACGTGGTCTGTGTTAATCACTGCTTGATACTGTGCCATGTTAATCACTACTTGATACGTGTGCTGTGTTAATCACTGCTTGATACGTGTGCTGTGTTAATCACTGCTTGATACGTGTGCTGTGTTAATCACTGCTTGACACTGAGAATAAAACAAAGAATCTAAATTTGATTTACTTTACCTAAAAGGCTGACATTAACTGGCTCCTTGAATCCTTGTTTGATGAAACAAATGATGTTGATGATGTTGGTCGCTACTCCGAATACATCAATAAACTGACAAAGAAAAGTGAGCACAATCCACTGAAAAATTTCTACTGCTCCGGCCCCTAGCAACGGCTTGTATGATGAGAATGATTCTCTGGTGGCCACGTGTGTTGTCATGGAGACGAGTGTTCTGTCCGTTGTCATGGAACTGAAGCTGTTGTTAGGGAAGATGATGTCGAGTTGTAGTGTCATGTCAGGTTTCCCCTCACATGTCTCACCTGTCTCACCTGTCTTTGTTGCAGGATTTACCTTTGTGGTCTGACCGTAACTCCGAGGTAATGATTTACTTATTTAGGAAACATTTCTGTCAGGGAAAAGAAGATTGTTAAAGAGCATATTTACTTGTGGAAAATGCTGACCACTTGGAAGCAGCTATGTTGATAATATTGCTCTTAAACTGATGATAAAAGAATGAGCTCTAAATCCTGTGGCCGCCTGAGTGGCCTAGTGGTTAGTGCACTGGTCTCCCATTGCTAAGGTGGAAGTTCGAGTCTGGCCAGAAGCACCCCAGTCACCCAGCTGTAGAAATGGGTACCTGACTTCTTCTGAAGTTGGAGAAGGAAAAATGGCCTGGCATGATGCTGACCATATCACCCTCTAGTTTGCTGACAGGTCACGGAAAATATGGCCCCTAACATTATATCCCATATGGGCCTCTAAAAACATAACAGGGTTATCGTTACATTTGAATCTTCAAACATTTATACAACAGATGCAACATTTATATGCGATACTGTAATCAATTTATTATTGTGATACGTTCATGTGGTCTCAAGCATAAAGGATATGTCTTCTACACAAGAAGTTTGACAGAAAAAAGCTGATTTTAAATGACAGATATTCTCACATCTGATTCTCTGGACTAGGTCATTATTTGATGTATTGCAATGCACAGAATATATCTGTGATCAAACTCCTTGTTCCCTGACCTATGTTGTCTTCCATGTTTGGTACAGTATAATGCTGCTGTGTTGAGCAGGGGCTTGGCTGTCTAGTTCCCTGACCTATGTTGTCTTCCATGTTTGGTACAGTATAATGCTGCTGTGTTGAGCAGGGGCTTGGCTGTCTAGTTCCCTGACCTATGTTGTCTTCCATGTTTGGTACAGTATAATGCTGCTGTGTTGAGCAGGGGCTTGGCTGTCTAGTTCCCTGACCTATGTTGTCTTCCATGTTTGGTACAGTATAATGCTGCTGTGTTGAGCAGGGGCACGGCTGTCTAGTTATATCCTGTGCTGGAAAAGAGCGTGGCCTACTTTACAACTGGATTAATTGCTGGAAGCACTCCCGTTCTGATCTACGGTACAGAGAGGCGCCAACACTAACCAGGTGGTTATGTTATTCAGTCTTTAACATATTTTTTGTAGCGCGATTTTCTGCTGGTGTAAGTATCGGAAAACATTTTTTAAAGTCAATTAGGATTTGTGAAAACATCTCAAAAGCAGGAAATTATAATTTGTAAAACAGTCAATCCGGATTTGTGAAAACATAAAAAAAGAAGGAAAAAAAAGAGTCAAGTAGGATTTGTGAAACACATGAAATACAGTAAATTAGGATTTGTGAAAACATCTCAAAAACAGTAAATCTGAATTTGTGAAAACATTTAGAAACAATAAGCTAGAATTTCTGGAAACATTAAAAACAGTAAATTAGAATTTGTGGAAACATTAAAAAAAAGTAAATTAAAATTTGTGGAAACATTACTTACCTTTCATAAACAGCAAGAAAAGTAGAAAGAAAAAACTGCATGTGGCAATCCTTGGTGGCACCAGGTGAAAACATTGAAACAGTTCAAGGAATTTACCTGTAAATAAGTTGAAAATATGTGTAATTGTGACTAATGTGCGTCGAATTATTTCAGAGAAGCTAGTCAGGTAAGTTATCTTGTAAAATATTCATGATAAGAACACTTTATTGGGCGGCTTCTACATTACAGTTATGCCAGGAAAACCAGAAAGTAACGTATTCATCTGAAACTTACCTACTACTTAGTGTCAAGAAAATATCGTAATTAACGGCTTTGTCAAAGGCTTTCATAAATTTCTTAACGAGACCTTTTTTTTTTCTTATTTTGACATAATGTAAAATTAACAAATGATCGACTAGTACTAGATATTCTGTCAGATGTGCTGACTATTATGGATGAAATTGTGCAGATTTCTCACGTTAACGAGTAACCTGAGATAATTATACAGCACTGTAAGGCAGTGCAAGTGTCTTTAGCGAATCAATACATAAACATATTAATGGAAAATAAACATCAATGTATGTTTATATGAATATGTGATCAAATCTGTGTGCTTATTACTCATGATATATTTTCTTTACGTTGATAGCATCAGTATCAGTGATTATTAATTGTGGTTTATTTGTTGAGGTGTCTTTTATAAATCACATTTATCGCTATCGCAAACCTCACAAAGATTCACATGTTTCTCTGTTGACCTCACAGCTTCTCTCACAAGAATGTTACTGTAGACTGCTCAGCTTGTGATCTTCAGTCTCAAAATAATCGGTATCTTATCATAGTTTCTATTTCATGTAGCTGAATGTAGATTAATCATGCAGTTTCTACTTCATGTCACCTAGCTGAATGTAGATTAATCATGCAGCTTCTAGTTCAAATCACGTAGATGAATCAAGCAGTGCATCCAGTATTTATCATCATTCAGTCAGCAGATTGTGTACCAAAGAATTGTTGCATTCGATGCCCATGTGTCTGCGCCATCATGTGGGCAGTGTTCAGATGTGGATTTGATTACCCCCAGAATAGTTCACATGTTCCTGTTATTGTTTTACACGTACCTGTAGTAAGTTTGCTACTTCAAAGGCTACAGAACATAACTCAACGACACATCAACATCTTGTGCTTATTCTTCATCACAAATTCTATTTGTTTAGACCTTTTGATCCTTAGCAACAGCGATAGGTATGAACTAACTACTATAGAACAATGCCACGTGACTCCAGCTATATTAATTTTTTTGTTCTTTTTCTAAAGCGGATTATAAGGTGGTCCGGAAGAGAGCAGCTTCTGTTGTTTAGATTCTCCCTTGAAGGGATTTGTTTAGAATCTTCTCTGACAAAAACATGTTTAGATTCTTTACTGATAAAACTTGTTTAGATTCTTCCGTGACAAATCTTATGATTCTTCTCTGACAAAACTTGTGTAGATTCTTCCCTGACAAAACTTGTTTAGATTCTTCCCTGACAAAACCTGTGTAGATTCTTCCCTGACAAAACCTGTGTAGATTCTTCCCTGACAAAACCTGTGTAGATTCTTCCCTGACAAAACCTGTGTAGATTCTTCCCTGACAAAACCTGTGTAGATTCTTCCCTGACAAAACTTGTGTAGATTCTTCCCTGACAAAACTTGAGTAGATTCTTCCCTGACAAAACTTGTGTAGATTCTTCCCTGACAAAACTTGTGATTATTTCCTGACAAAATGTGTTTAGATTCTTCCCTGGATTATCTTGTTTTGAATTTTCCCTGGATGAACTTGTTTAGATTTTTCCATGGAGGAACATGTTTAGATTCTTCCCTGACGGAATTTGTTTAGATATTTCCTTGTAGGGACTTTTTTTTAGATTTTTACCCTAACAGAACTTAACATAAAGTATTTCTACAAATCATGCAGACGGTTTTTTCTTTTTCCAAAATCTGAAAATTGCGATGTTTTTGGTTTTTTTTTGTCATCAAAAGCGTCAACAGTTTCATCACTATTAACCGTCAATTTTCTCAGTCATAAACAGCGAATCTCTCTCAGATGCTTGTTTAGATTCAGAAACTCAGGAAGATGGAGGAGATTGCTTGTTGTCAAATGACACAGGAACTATGTTCTTGAAGCTGATGTTTCCTGTGTCATGTCTGGTCAACTTTCCTAGACCAGGTTAAAAAAATAAGACACATATTCACCTGTACAGTACACCATTCTAGTCAGAGCTGAATATATATGATCGCCGGTATGTCATGGATAAAAGTTTATAAAACAGACAAAAATTACGGGACTCATGAAAGGTAGCACATTATTTCTCATGTGACAATCACGCCTGGGTGAAGATTAGAAAGAGAATGGGCTTCTAAGTTTAGATCAAGATTGAGTTTGGGAGAATCAGTGGCATGAATCTGTTCCTCAAAGTGTGTTCGTCTTGACTATACAATTATCGCCAAAACTTTAATGACCCGAGTTGATAAAGTAAAATGTGTACCAAAATAACATATTTATGGTTAGTTATATCTCAGAGAAGTTCGGAAACGGAAATTCAGTTTATCCCAAACGAGAATTTTACAAGTCCGATAAAGTGTGCGGCCCCGTAATTGTTTTTGTTAGTGCAGATTGCTGCAGACATTTATATTCTTGACATTTTCTGTTGTATGTACGAGAGATGATTGATACGTTCGCGGCCTAAGGTACAACAGATTATTTGTTGACGACTTTGTTTTGATTATTTCTCAACATAGTCCCCTTGCAAATTTATGCACTTAGTCCAGCGATCCTGGAGCATGCGGATCCCTTCTTTGTAAAAGCCAGCATCTTATGCCAGCAGAAAGTGATCTCCGGCATGAATTATCTGAAGCAAATTTGCGACCACTGAGCTCCTTTTTGAGTTTGGTCAACAGGGAATAGTTCGAAGGGGCCAAATCTGGGGAATAAGGAGGATGTTCAAGAAACGGGAAGCCGCATTCATGAATGGCAGCCAATGCCACCACCGACTTGTGAACTGGAGCATCGTCTTGATGAAAGATGACTCATCTCGTCAATTTCCCTCTACGCTTTTCCTTCAGTTTGACCCGCAGTTGCTTCACAAGATTAGCATAATAAGCCCCGGTGACCATTCTGCCCTTTTGAAGATAGTCTACCAATAGCACACCTTCTTACTCCCAAAAGATGGAGGCCATCACTTTGCCTGCAGATAGAACCACCTTTGCTTTCTTTGAAGGTGGGGATCCATGATGTTTTCATTGCTTTGACTGTTCTTTGGTTTCTGGTTGAAAATGATGAACCCAAGTCTCATCCATAGTCACAAATTGCTGAAGAAACTTTTTCAGGATCTGCAGAAACATGGCTAAGATTGTCTCTTGACATGTTGAGACGCTGTTGTTTGTGATCAGCTCCAAGAAGTTTCGGGACCCATCAAGCAGAAACTTTTGTCATTTGAAGATAATTGTGAATAATGGCATGAACACGTTCCTGGGAGATGCCCAACTCAGTAGCAATGTACACTCAGTTAGTCATTGATCCTCCTTTATCATGTCATGGATTCTGCCTGTGGTTTCATCGGTGGTTACCACTCTTGGTCTTCCTGGATGGGGATCATCTTCCAGACTCTCCCTTTCATGTTTGAATTGAGCTGCCCATTTATTCACTGTGGTGTAAGATGGAGCGCACTCCCCTAGAGTCTCTACCATATCCTCATGGATCTCCTTCAGTGATAAGCCCTTGATGCAGAGGTAGCGAATGACTGCTTGATGAGAAATTTTATCCATTTTCTCAATTTCTGCCACCCCTTACTACTTCAGTAGCTTGTAAAAAGACATGGTTGCAGTTAATTTCTTGAAACTTAGAGTTTAATTTACATTAACCTAATCTGCACATGCAATTACTATCAACGGTGTATTTCACTTATGTGTACCTTAGGATACATAATGGGAAAAAGAAAAAGAGGAAGACCGAAACGAAGATGGCTGCAAGACATCGTTGATGATCTGGAAATGGATGCAGCAGCAGCAGGCCATCTTGCTCACAACCGAGAGGCCTACAGGAGTGCTGTTTGGGAGGCAAAGTTCCGCAAGGGACATGCAAAGGAATGAATGTACCTTAGGACTCGAATTTATCACAGAAACTCGTTTTTTTTAAACAAATGTTTTCTATAACTTGGCTGAAACAATAAATCTATGTTGGGTTTAATGTAGAACATTCGATAAAAATTTGTTTGCATTATGTTGCACTAGATTAAACCAATGTTTTGTATAATGTGACACCACATTAAACCAATGTTTTGTATAAATCGACACCACATTAAATCAATCTTTGTATAAAACGACACAACATTAAACGAATGTTTTGTATAATGCGACACCACTTTAAACTAATGTTATGTTTAATGTGACACCACATTAAACCAATGGTTTGTATAATGTGACATCACATTAAACCAATATTTTTCTATAATGTGACAGAACATTAAACCAATGTATAATGTGACACCATATTAAACCAATGTTCTAAATATCGTGACACCACATTAAAACGATGTTTTGAATAATATGACATCTCATTAAACAATATTTTGCGCAATGTGAAACCCCATTGAACTAATGTTTTAAATAATTGACACCACATTAAATCAATGTTTTTTATAATGTGACACAACATTAGACCAATATATTTTTTATAACGTGACACTACAATAAATCAATATTTTGTCTAATGTGACACTACATAAAACCAATATTTTGTATATTGTGATATTACATTAAACCAATGTTTTCTCCAATGTGGCACCCCATTAAACCAACTTTTTATATAATGTGGCACTTCATTAAACCAACGTTTTGTATAATGCGGCAGACCATTAAACAAAGTTCTTTGTATAATGCGATACCACATTAATTCACTGTTTTGTATAATGTGACAACACAGTGAGCCAATGTTTGGTATACTGTGACACCACATTAAACAAATGTTTTGTGTGAGGTGACATCACATTAAACCAATGTTTTGTATAATCTGTTGTCACATTAAACTAATGTTTTATATGCGTTGACACCACATTAAACCAATGTTTTGTATAATGTGACACCCCATTAAAACAATGTTTTTTTTATAATGTGACACCTCATTAAGCCAATATTGTGTTTAAAGTGACACCACATTAAAACAATGTTTTGTATAATGTGGCAGCACATTAAACCACTGTCTTGTATAATGTGACATATTCAGCAAAGTATTTACGGCAAAACGAAAAACGCTGTTCTAATACTGAAGTGGATAACTGATGATGGATATTTGCAAAGATTTTTCAGAGAATAAATGAACTAAATGACATAGTTATATCATCTTATAAATGAAACAGCTGCCACATCAATCAATGAACGTCTCAGTGTCCGACTTTGTGACTTGAATTGTTTCCTTTATTTTGCGTGTAATAGTTTATTCCATGTTTGATCTTCTTCCTTAAATATTCAACTTTTTTCTCTGACATTCTTTCTTCATGTGTTTTCTATTTCCAAATTGAGAAATTATGTCATGCTGAGAGCAGTGCCCCGTGTTTACACTCTTTATCCGCCATTTTCTCATTATCAGTTTATTTTCCCATTATCAGCTATTTTCTCGTTATCAGCTATTTTATCATTATCAGTTATTGTCTACTGTTATGTGCTGTGAGCAACAAAATTCTGCAGGGTTTATTTCAGTCACAAGATTGTTGAGCATGACCCGGGAGTCTGACCTATATTTAGTGCTTTAGTTGCAAAGAAAATAAAATAGAGAATATATTCACTAAGAATACTTCCCTTACATTCTTCCACAGTCACTGAGAATAGTTCCGTCACATTCTTTCTCCGTCACTGAGAATAGTTCCATCACATTCTTACACAGTCACAGAGAATAGTTTCGTCACACTCTTACACATTCACTGAGAATAGTCCGTTCATTGACAATAGTTCTGTCACATTCTTACAAATTCACTGAAAATAGTCCCGTCACATTCTTACACATTCACTGAGAATAGTTCCGTCACATTCCTACACATTCACTGAAAATAGTTCTGTCACACTCATACATATTCGCTGAGAATAGTTCCGTCAGATTCATACATATTCACTGAGAATAGTTCTGTCACATTATTACACATTCACTGAAAACAGTTCCGTCACATACATAATATTCACTGAGAATAGTTCCGTCACACTCGTACACATTCACTGAAAATAGTTCCGTCACACTCGTACACATTCACTGAAAATAGTTCCGTCACACTCATACACATTCACTGAAAATAGTTCCGTCACACTCGTACACATTCACTGAAAATAGTTCCGTCACACTCGTACACATTCACTAAAAATAGTTCCGTCACACTCGTACACATTCACTGAGAATAGTTCCGTCACACTCATACACATTCACTGAAAATAGTTCCGTCACACTCATACACATTCACTAAAAATAGTTCCGTCACACTCGTACACATTCACTAAAAATAGTTCCGTCACACTCATACACATTCACTAAAAATAGTTCCGTCACACTCATACACATTCACTAAAAATAGTTCCGTCACACTCATACACATTCACTAAAAATAGTTCCGTCACACTCATACACATTCACTAAAAATAGTTCCGTCACACTCATACACATTCACTAAAAATAGTTCCGTCACACTCATACACATTCACTGATTGTTTCCCCTGCTTGGATCAGATTTCTATGACAGATTTCTCACTCAGAGATGAGTTCATTCTCCTTTCCCAACGCCCCCCCCCCCCACCCGAAAACCCCACCTCCTGGAGGAGAGAGAGAGAGGCTGGATTAACCAAGACCACATGCTGACAGATTCAAAATCTTTAAATATTTGCATATTATTTTGAATATATATTTTTTGCATGAGAAAATCAGGTCTGAGAACCGGCAATCTCTGACATAAAGTTGTGTGGGAGAAGACGAAAGGTACCGGAGACATAAAGAAAAATTGTGTGGGAGAAGAGGAAATGCACCGGAGATATAAAGAAAAGTTGTGTGGGAGAAGAGGAAAGGTACTGGAGACATAAAGTAACGTTGTGTGGGAGAAGAGGAAAGGTACCGGAGACAGAGTACGAACTGCGTCTACACAGATTTCAGGGCTTAAATATCGCTCATGGAGCACAAGAAGTGAAACAAACTTGGTACCTGTCCTCTACTGTTTGTTGTAACAAGTGAACGCAGTGTACAAACGGAATACCTGCTTGTTGTAGCACGTGAACAAATATTACAGACTTAGTACCTGCTTGTTGTAGCAAGTGAACAAAGTTTACTGACATAGTACCTGCTTGTTGTAGCAAGTGAACAAAGTTTACTGACATAGTACCTGCTTGTTGTAGCAAGTGAACAAAGTTTACTGACATAGTACCTGCTTGTTGTAGCAAGTGAACAAAGTTTACTGACATAGTACCTGCTTGTTGTAGCAAGTGAACAAAGTTTACTGACATAGTACCTGCTTGTTGTAGCAAGTGAACAAAGTTTACTGACATAGTACCTGCTTGTTGTAGCAAGTAAACACAGTTTTACTGACATAGTACCTGCTTGTTGTAGCAAGTGAACAAAGTTTACAGACTTAGCACCTGCCTGTTGTAGCAAGTGAACAAAGTTTACTGACTTAGCACCTGCTTGTCATCATTTTTGCTGAGACAGAAAATCTGATGGAACGTGTTTCTGAACTTGCTGCTCATGTTGTAGTAGATGAAAATGTTCATGGATGAATTCAAGGATTCTAGAATAATTCCACAACCTCCAAACACAATGAGAAGATCTTGGTACCTTCCGCTGATAGATATCTCAGGCTCCAAAGTCATGGCTATAAAGATAATGCTCAGTGGAACAAAACAAGCAATGAAGAGTGTAGAAATCATGACAACCATCTTGGTCACCTTCTGGTTACGGCTGGAGACAATGTCTCCTTGAGCAGAGTTTGTGGACTGTTTCCGCCAGTCTGCCTGGCTCTGCAGCTTGACCACGAGTGTGATCGTACAAACAATGATGATCAGGAAAGAGAAGAAAGGGATGCAAGTGTTGTTGACGGCGAAGGAAGCCTTCTCGACAATCTCCCGATCTTCCGTGTAGACCAGACCAAGCAGAGTTCTGTTTCTGTCTGGATAGAACTTCATGTCCAGTCTGTTGACCACATACACCGGCGCTGTGCTGAAGATGAGAATGATGAAGGTAGAGACGATGATAACTGAGACTCGCTTGGAAGTGACTATCTGCTTCACCTGTGGATATTACTTTATAGCAGTGAACAATATTAAATATCCAGGTAGAAAGTCCTGGAACATAAGTTAAGCTAAAATTGTGAAGTATTTTCAGAGCGAAGTTTCATGTCTGGCTATTATCAGGAAAACTGGAAGTTCTTCTTCTTCTTCTTTCGTCCACATTCACTTTTTCGAGAATCGAAAGTCATCGAGTTGACGAAATTGATGGCTGTAATGGAACGATAGCTCCATAACTTCTGCCGAAAGTCCACCATGTTACCTGCACCACATATCGGGTGAAGTAAATTTGAACTGGCTTGTCTTGTAGTAAATGTACCTCATTTTTCTTGTAGTAAATGTACCTCATTTTTCTTGTAGTAAATGTACCTCATTTTTCTTGTAGTAAATGTACCTCATTTTTCTTGTAGTAAATGTACCTGATCTGTCTTCTGCGTGGGTTTTAACAAAAATCCGAGTGATTGTTGCATCCGACATGGATGGAAGTGTGAGTTGTGGCTGGAGAGTTTTGAAATTTATTCTCTTAAAGGAACACATTTTCACCGGTAGTTTCCCCTTTCTTGATCTGTAACTCCAGCAAGTTAGCACCAGAGAAACTTTCTTCATCTTTTCATATGATAATTAATTACTTTATCTGAACTGAAAAAATCTATATATCAGAAGACGCAGATACACGGCAGACATAGAGACACAGATACACAGCAGACATAGAGACACAGATACACAGCAGACATAGAGACACAGATACACGCAAACTGGTCAAGGTTGGAGTATCTTCCAGTTTCAACATGGCGAAAGAGCGAATGTGACCCTTGCTGAGTGTGGCTTTGTTTGCCTTTCTCTGCTCCTTTGTCTGCGCCAGTTTCCTTGTTCGCCAGTCTTGTTCGCCAGTCTTGTTTGGCGACCTAGCTACTGACTTAAGAGCTTCGGACGTCACTGTCAGCTGGGAGCTTCAGTGGTGCAATGATTTCCCTGTCAGCTGGGAGCTTCAGTGGTGCAATGATTTCCCTGTCAGCTGGGAGTTTCAGTGGTGCAATGATTTCCCTGTCAGCTGGGAGTTTCAGTGGTGCAATGATTTCCCTGTCAGCGATCGGTTCTTGAGAAACATGGCTGACGCAATGCGCTGAGCTGTTTGAAGGTTGGCGCCATATAGCTGCTGAGACAGCTGGCTGCGAGTGCCTCTTTACTGAGGACATTTGTAGAGATGTACGCATTCATTGTGTGGGGATCACAGGTCGTCATTGTGTTGGGATCACAGGTCGTCATTGTGTGGGGATCACAGGTCGTCATTGTGTGGGGATCACAGGTCGTCATTGTGTGGGGACGTGGGGCGGTCCTTATGCACTATAGAAGATGTCATTGACTCAAACGGCGGAGCTGTTCTGTGATATTCTTGTTGGCTGAGATGTCGAAACCAAACTGAACTGACATGATCTGACCTGAACTGACATGATCTGACCTGAACTGACATGATCTGGACTGAACTGACATGATCTGGACTGAACTGACATGATCTGACCTGAACTGACATGATCTGGACTGAACTGACATGATCTGGACTGAACAGACATGATCTGAACTGAACTGACATGATCTGAACTGAACTGACATGATCTGAACTGAACTGACATGATCTGGACTGAACAGACATGATCTGAACTGAACTGACATGATCTGGACTGAACTGACATTATCTGGACTGAACTGAACTGACATGATCTGAACTGAACTGACATGATCTGGAATGAACAGACATGATCTGAACTGAACTGACATTATCTGGACTGAACTGACATGATCTGGACTGAACTGACATGATCTGGACAGAACTGAACTGACATGATCTGAACTGAACAGACATGATCTGAATTGAAATGACATGATCTGGACTGAACCGACATTATCTGGACTGAACTGACATGATCTGGACTGAACTGACATGATCTGAACTGAACTGACATGATCTGAACTGAACTGACATTATCTGGACTGAACTGACATGATCTGGACTGAACTGACATGATCTGGACTGAACTGAACTGACATGATCTGGACTGAACAGAACTGACATGATCTGGACTGAACTGAACTGACATGATCTGGACTGAACTGACATGATCTGGACTGAACAGACATGATCTGGACTGAACTGAACTGACATGAACTGGACTGAACTGACATGATCTGAACTGAACTGACATGATCTGAACTGAACTGACATGATCTGGACTGAACTGAACTGACATGATCTGGACTGAACTGATATGATCTAGACTGAACTGAACTGACATGATCTAGACTGAACAGAATTGATATGATCTAGACTGAACTGAACAGACATGATCTGAACTGAAGAGAAATGATCTGAACTGAATAGACATGATCTGTACTGAACAAACTTGATCTGAACTGAAGAGACATGATCTGAACTGAGACATGAACTGAATTGGACTGGACTGGACTGACATGATATGAACTGAACTGACTTGACCTGAACTGAAAGGGCTGGAGTATCAGGGGATCATTTACTGGTCTGAGATGCATATTTCACTTTTATGATTTAGACAACATTTTCATATTACGTAGCTCTGATTTTGGAAGAAAATAACTTGCCAACAGTCAGATCTGGGATACTCGGGATTGAAAGCAATTTATTTACCTGAACTAGAGATAAACAGTCTGAATCTTAAAACATTTACATCTCTTGGTGTAGCTCCGTCTCATCTCACAACTAAGTATTTTTAGAGAGGGTCTCGGAGAGGAATTCTGTAAGCTAGTGTACCCCTCCCATATCTGTTGTAACTGACTTCAGGCGACTGAAATGTTGTGCTGCTCACCCTTACAACAGAGAAAACTCTCCGGGCCCTACAGTAATGTTTTGGCTGGGCCCCCGTCTCACAGGACCCCTTCGTAGTATCACCCATCAGAATATTTGCTCACAAACGACATCGGAAGTTTCCACAGAGAGCTCTTACATGTTTCCAAAGATATCTCTTACATGTTTCCACAGACAGCTCTTACATGTTTCCACAGACAGCTCTTACATGTTTCCACCGATATCTCTTACATGTTTACACAGACAGCTCTTACATATTTCCACAGACAGCTCTTACATATTTCCACAGACAGCTCTTACATGTTTTCACAGACAGCTCTTACATGTTTCCACAGATAGCTCTTACATGTTTCCACAGACAGCTTTTACATGTTTCCACCGATATCTCTTACATGTTTCCACAGACAGCTCTTACATGTTTCCACCGATATCTCTTACATGTTTACACAGACAGCTTTTACATATTTCCACAGACAGCTCTTACATGTTTCCACAGACAGCTCTTACATGTTTCCACAGATAGCTCTTACATGTTTCCACAGACAGTTCTTACATGTTTCCACAGATATCTCTTACATGTTTCCACAGATATCTCTTACATGTTTCCACAGACAGCTCTTACATGTTTAAATCGTCGTTTTAAGGGAAAACAGTATTTGGATCCAGCTTTACGCAGATCTGTTAGTTCTCACACAAGCTTACATTATAGACACAAAGATTCTTACAAACGCTTACATTATAGACACAAAGATTCTTACAAACGTTTACATTATAGACACAAAGATTCTTACAAACGTTTACATTATTGGCACAAAGATTCTTACAAACGCCTACATTATTTGCACAAAGGCTCTGACAAACGTTTACATTATAGCCACAAAGATTCTTACAAACTTTTACATTATAGCCACAAAGATTCTTACAAACTTTTACATTATAGGCAGAAAGATTCTTACAAATGTTTACATTATAGACACAAAGATTCTTACAAACGTTTACATTATAGACACAAAGATTCTTACAAACGCTTACATTATAGACACAAAGATTCTTACAAACGCTTACATTATAGACACAAAGATTCTTACAAACGCTTACATTATTGACATAGATTTTTTAAAACGCTTCCATTATAATAGATTTTTTAAAAAAATGCTTACATTATAGACAGAAAGGTCTTATAAACATTTACATTATAGGCACAAAGATTCTTACAAACGCTTACATTATAGACACAAAGATTCTTACAAACGCTTACATTATAGACACAAAGATTCTTACAAACGTTTACATTATACACACAAAGATTCTTACAAACGTTTACAGCAACATGGCACATTACAACAGCAACATGGCACATTATAACAGTAACCTGCAACATTATAACAGTAACATGGCACATTACAACAGCAACACGGCACATTATAGCAGCAAAATGGTACATTATAACAGCTAACAGATGTTTTGTTTTCTGTACCATATTATAACACGTACTGATAAAATCACTTATGAGAAATCATTTTTTTTATAAATAGGAAACTACGAGGTTTTGGTACGGTAAAGTAAGAGAGCAAATATTGTAGGATTAAACCTCGAAAAAATCGTAGACAAAGCACTTTAGTGAGACGTGAGAGAAAGAAAAATCACAAGAGAATTACCTGGGATTCGAACACGGACTCCAGTAGGACTAACAGCCGTCTAGCCACGAGAGAACAGCGTACTATCGACTTACATTAAGTCGATAGTACGCTGTTCTCTCGTAGTCGATAGTACGCTGTTCTCTCGTGGCTAGACGGCTGCTCGTCCTACCGGAGTCCGTGTTCGAATCCCAGGTAATTCTCTTGTGATTTTTCTTTCTCTCACGTCTCACTAAAGTGCTTTGTCTACGATTTTTTCGAGGTTTAATCCTACAATATTTGCTCTCTTACTTTATGAGAAATCAGATCAGTAAAATATTCGTTTCATAAATTACACAATATCCTAGCTTTTTTCTTTCCTGACTGAAGCTGATATGAGTATACTTGTGAAGATGATATGATTCTGTTGGTGAAGATGATATGACTGTGTTTTCGAAAATGTTATGATGGTGTTTGTGAAGATGATACAATTTTGTTTGTGAAGATTTTATGGTTGTGTTTGTGAAGATGTTATGATTATATTTTTGAAGATGTAGTGATTGTGTTTCCGAAGATGATATGGTTGTGTTAGTGAAGATGTTATGACTGTGTTTGTGAAGATGTTACAATTGTGTTGGTGAAGATGATATGGTAGTGTTCGTGACTATGTTATGGTTATGTTGGTGAAGATGATATGGTAGTGTTCGTGACTATGTTATGGTTATGTTGGTGAAGATGATATGATTGTGCTGAAGACATAATTCTGAAAAAAATCAGGTAGTAATATATGCGATTCTACATACAAACAAAGGCACTGTTTCAGTCTAGCTACCCAGATAACAACAGAGATAGTATATCCTGCTGTGGGTTGTTGAGAAGCTTGTTTGTCAGGTTTGCTTTCTGCTGCATTCATTTAACCTCGTCCCACTCCCCATCCAAATTCGTGTGGTTATATCACGATCTTCGCTGCAGCATCAACATTCCAGTACATGAAAGCTACATCTACAGTAAGTGTTTTCATCAACATTCCAGTACATGAAAGCTACATCTACAGTAAGTGTTTACATCAACATTCCAGTACATGAAGGCTACATCTACAGTGAGTGTTTACATCAACATTCCTGTATATGAAAGCTACATCTACAGTAAATGTTTTCATCAACATTTCTGTACATGAAAGCTACATCTACAGTAAGTGTTTACATCAACATTCCAGTACATGAAGGCTACATTTACAGTAAGTGTTTACATCAACATTCCTGTACATGAAAACTACATCTACAGTAGGTGTTTACATCAACATTCCTGTACATGAAAGCTACATCTACAGTAACTGTTTTCATCAGCATTCCTATACATGAAGGCTACATCTACAGGAAGAATGTACAACAAAAACTATATTATCTACTCACGAAATGAAAACTGACATCATCATCTATGAAAACTCTCTCATATTTCTAAAAGTTCAAAAATACTTCTTATTTGATTCCCATTTTGTTTCATATAATCAGTATTTAATACGTTTTAGTGGCAAGTCTATCAATAATTGACTTACGAGTAGTATTATCAGAATAAACAGGAAGTTTGCAAGTATGTCTTTATACACACTTCTCTTTCTGAAAAGAAGTTTTTGTCATGAATATTTTATGAAATAAATCTATTTTAGTAAATTTACTTCTGCTATACTTTCCTCCCTGTGGGTAGTATTATTTCGTCATACGCATTTTGTATCTTATCTTATATCTTATATCCTTCCCGTGCCGTTAAACGTCACGTAGGGCTCGCAAAGTAGTTCTCCACTTTTTCCTGTCTTCACCGAGTCTTTCAACCTCATCGAAGGATTATATGCCTGTTAATTTGGCTTCCCTTAATAATGTCCTCTTCAGAGTTTCGCGCGGTCTGCCTCTTTTTCTTCGGCTTGTTGTGTTCCAAAAACCAAGTTAAGACTATTCAATTCAAATGTAATATCCACCCTCATTTATGCATGCGAAAGCTGGAAAACAACTAAAGAAATAGGAAAGAAATTATACTCTTTTGAAAACAAATGCCTAAGGAAAATACTCGGCATCAAGTGGAATGAATTCAAGAACAATGCAGAGATAAGACAGATGACTGAACAACAACCAGTCTCATGGGTGATCAGGAAAAGGACATGGACATATGTTGGTAACTTGATGAGAAGAAATGCATTTTGTATACACACATATATATTCATTGAAAATAACACATTAGGAACATACATCTTAACATACTATAGACGGGATATTTGTTTTCAAGAAATAGAACAGTTGTGTATTAATGAAACATTCCGATGTTATTATGTTTTGATATTGTCTCTACACTGTGAGGACACTGCCATATTCTATTTGATATTTGACTTTTCTGTTATTAATATGGACAGGCAAAGATTTGTCTCTAAATCCACTTAATTTTCTAAGTTCACCTTCGCTGTACTCCTATCTATGTGCTCTCACCTACTCCTAGAAAAGATTTCCTCACAGGTGCAGGTACTCCATAGCGCCAATGACGATCTTCACTTTGGTTTAATTTCCATAGCGTGTTGTGGTCACATGCTATTATGGATTTATTTATACTTATATATTTTTTCTCTTATCTTTATGTTTTATTTATATCGTTCTCTTAGGTTTATGTATTATTTATATCCTTTTCTTAGGTGTATATATTATTTATATTCTTCTCTTAAGTTTATGTATTATTATATCCTTTTCTTATGTGTATGTATTATTTATATCCTTCTCTTAGCTTTATGTATTATTTATACCCTTCTTTTATCTTTATGTATTATTTATATCCTTCTCTTGTCTTTATGTATTATTTACATCCTTCTCTTATCATTGTGTATTATTTATATCCATTTCTTAGGTTTATGTACTATTTTATACTTTCTTATATGTATGTATTATTTATATCCTTCTTTTAGGTTTATGCATTATTTATATCCGTCTCTTAGGTCTATGTATTATTTATGTCCTTATCTTAGGTCTATCTGTTATTTATATCCTTTTCTTAGGTCTATCTATTATATATATCCTCATAGGTTTAGGTTTTCTAAAATATCTTTCTCATAGGTTTCTGCATTATTTATATCATTCTCCAAGGTTTATGTAGTATTTATATCTGTCTTAGGTTTATTTATTATGTATATCCTTCTCTTAGGGTTATCTATTATTTATAACCTTCTCTTATCTTATGTAATAAAGATCTTATTCTATTGACAACTTTTGTCACTTTCCAGTTATGTAAATCCAGTCAGTCTAAAGAATTTATTTCTAGTCTTTGTAATACAATTGTCTGTATGTGATTATTTTGTTTCTAGTCTTCTGCAACACAATTGTCTGTATGTGATTATTTTGTTTCTAGTCTTCTGTAACACAATTGTCTGTATGTGATTATTTTGTTTCTAGTCTTGTGTAACACAAATGTCTGTATGTGATTATTTTGTTTCTAGTCTTCTGCAACACAAATGCCTGTATGTGATTATTTTGTTTCTAGTCTTCTGTATCACAATTGTCTGTATGTGATTATGTTGTTTCTAGTCTTCTGCAACACAAATGTCTGTATGTGATTATTTTGTTTCTAGTCTTCTGTAACACAATTGTCTGTATGTGATTATTTGTTTCTAGTCTTCTGCAACACAAATGTCTGTATGTGATTATTTTGTTTCTAGTCTTCTGTAACACAATTGTCTGTATGTGATTATTTTGTTTCTAGTCTTCTGCAACACAAATGTCTGTATGTGATTATTTTGTTTCTAGTCTTCTGTAACACAATTGTCTGTATGTGATTATTTTGTTTCTAGTCTTCTGCAACACAAATGCCTGTATGTGATTATATGTTTAAGACCTTCTCAGCCTAAACTGCAGATAGCTCGTTATCAGATACCGAAAGTTTTAAGAAAAAGAAGAGGAAAGCTTGTAATAAAAAACAACAACAAATGTTACAAGAAACATGTACTATGTTGACTGTACCTAAAAGGCTGACATTAACTGGGTCCTTGAATCCTTGCTTGATGAAACAAATAATGTTGATGATGTTAGTCGCTACTCCGAAGACATCAACGACCTGACAGAGAAAAGTTAGGATTATCCATTGAAATATTTCTACCGTTCTAGATCCAAGTAAAGAATAAGAAGATGGAAGTTCAAGCGATCCTCTCAGAGAAGTCTGGGTCGTCATCCAAACAGATGTAGACCCCAGAGCCGTGGGTGTGTTCTGGATGACGATGTCACATGACATGTTAAAACTGTCAGATCAAGAAGAGACTGAGTCAGGCTTCAGTCTAGTTCATTCACTTGACTATTTCTTCTAGTTCATTCACTTGACTACTTCTACTAATTCATTCACTTGACTATTTCTTCTAGTTCATTCACTTGACTATTTCTTCTAGTTCATTCACTTTACTTTTTCTTCTAGTTCATTCACTTTACTATTTCTTCTAGTTCATTCACTTGACTATTTCTTCTAGTTCATTCACTTTACTATTTCTTCTAGTTCATTCACTTGACTATTTCTTCTAGTTCATTCACTTTACTTTTTCTTCTAGTTCATTCACTTTACTATAACTTCAAGTTCATTCACTTTACTATAACTTCTAGTTCACTCACTTTACTATTTCTTCTAGTTCATTCACTTTACTATAACTTCAAGTTCATTCACTTTATTATAACGTCAAGTTCATTCACTTTACTATAACTTCTAGTTCATTCACTTTACTATAACTTCAAGTTCATTCACTTTACTATAACTTCAAGTTCATTCACTTTACTATAACTTCTAGTTCATTCACTTTATTATAACTTCGAGTTCATTGACTTTACTATTTCTTCGAGTTCATTCACTTTACTATTTCTTCTAGTTCATTCACTTTACTATTTCTTCTAGTTCATTCACTTTACTATTTCTTCTAGTTCTTTCACTTTTTATAACTTCTAGTTCATTCACTTTACTATTTCTGTTTAAAGGAAAAATGAATACAAGAAATAATCACATGAACATTTTTCTTTATTTGTTTACTTGATAGGTTCATGAAAAATGATGTTTTATTTGTGGTTACAGCCCATGATCATTTTCCTGTATATGATGACAGTGTTTAGGATTTCTTGACTTGTTGGCACACAGAGGATGATGTAGTCAGCATTACGTCCAGTATTTCTTGACTTGTTGGCACCAGAGGATAATATAGTCAGCATCACGTCCAGTATTTCTTGACTTGTTGGCACCAGAGGATAATATAGTCAGCATCACGTCCAGTATTTCTTGACTTGTTGGCACACAGAGGATGATGTAGTCAGCATCACGTCCAGTATTTATTGACTTGTTGGCACACAAAGGATAATGTAGTCAGCATCACGTCCAGTTGTTTATCTTTTCCCGGCTCTAGCAGTGTCCAGCTTCCAGTTTCTATACCAAGGTTGATTGTTGTTTTATATCAAGGTTGATTGTTGTTTCTATACCAAGGTTGATTGTTGTTTCTATACCAAGGTTGATTGTTGTTTCTCACCACCCACTGGTATCAAACTGCTGTCTGCTGCACATTCACTAATGACTTCGCTACTCACACGCCTGTCCTATTGCGTAATAAAATATCAACGTTTGTTTAGCAGGAAATTCTTTCATCGTGTATATAGTCTGATATGCCAAATACAAAATAGTCGAAATGGAAGACATAGCTGAGTTTTACAGATTATCATAATAACCAAAATGACACATGGTGTCACAAATAACTTTAACATTCGCTGGTTTAACTTCTTGTAAAACATCATAATCTGTTAGGCGTATTTTCTGTGATAGGCGGAGAGAGGTTATCTTGTGTAATGTAATCTGTATCACTGAGAGAGTTTTTCTTGTGTAGTGTAATCTAGCGTGTATCACTGAGAGAGTTTATCTTGTGTAACGTAATCTGTATCACTGAGAAAGTTTATCTTGTGTAATGTAATAAATCTGTGTCACTGAGAGAGTTTATCTTTTGTAATGTAATATGGTATGTGTCACTGAGAGAGTTTATCGTATGTAATGTAATCTGGCCTATGTCACTGAGAGAGTTTATCTTATGTAATGTAATCTGGCCTGTGTCACTGAGAGAGTTTATCTTATGCAATGAAATCTCGCCTGTCTCACTGAGAGAGTTTATCTTATGTAATGAAATCTGGCCTATGTAACAGAGAGTTTATCTTATGTAATGAAATCTCGGCTATGTCACTGAGAGAGTTTATCTTATGTAGTGAAATCTGGCCTGTGTCACTGAGAGAGTTTATCTTATGCAATGAAATCTCGCCTGTCTCACTGAGAGAGTTTATCTTATGTAATGTAATCTGGCCTGTGTCACTGAGAGAGTTTATCTTATGTAATGTAATCTGGCCTGTGTCACTGAGAGAGTTTATCTTATGTAATGAAATCTCCCCTGTGTCACTGAGAGAGTTTATCTTATGTAATGAAATCTCCCCTGTGTCACTGAGAGAGTTTATCTTATGTAATGAAATCTGGCCTATGTAACAGAGAGTTTATCTTATGTAATGAAATCTCGGCTATGTCACTGAGAGAGTTTATCTTATGTAGTGAAATCTCGCCTATGTCACTGAGAGAGTTTATCTTATGTAATGAAATCTCGGCTATGTCACTGAGAGAGTTTATCTTATGTAATGAAATCTCGCCTATGTCACTGAGAGAGTTTATCTTATGTAATGAAATCTCGCCTATGTCACTGAGAGAGTTTATCTTATGTAATGAAATCTCGCCTATGTCACTGAGAGAGTTTATCTTATGTAATGAAATCTCGCCTATGTCACTGAGAGAGTTTATCTTATGTAATGAAATCTCGCCTATGTCACTGAGGGAGTTTATCTTATGTAATGAAATCTCGCCTATGTCACTGAGAGAGTTTATCTTATGTAATGAAATCTCGCCTGTGTCACTAAGACAAAAAGCTGGTAAATGAATCAAGTAATAAATAATTACTACCAGTTCCTTCGCTGCAGCACATTTTAAAAGCTATGTCTGCAATCAAAGTCAGTGAAATAATTGACAGATCTAAATTCTACCCTACAATCAGTGTCAAGGAAATATCTGGTGTCCTGGTATCTAAGGAGATTTTCATAGATCTTTGTTATGAAGAAGTTTTATAATTTGACACTATATTTTTGGCTCAAGAGATCATATATTCAATATAAGATTAATAATAGATAAATGCAGAGAATTTAATCTGAATCTATATTTATATTTTAGAGACTATTCAAAGGCATTTGATTGTGTACAGCACCAGAAATAATGGAAAAAATCGGATTTCCAACACATTTGATACAATTAACATCACTGCTGTATCTAGACCAACAAGCAGCAGTAAGAATAAATGGTGAAACAACAACTTGGTTTGACATAAAACAAGGGGTCCGTCAGGGGTGCATATTGTCACCCTACTTATTTAACTTGTATACTGAAAATATACTGAGTAATGTTAGAGAAAATGTAGACAAAGAATATTACGATGCCATAACAATTGGAGGTTATGAAATACCAGAGATTAGATACGCTGATGACACAGTGTTACTGTCCACAACATAAAAAGGAACGGAAAAACTAATTATGTAAGTCCGTAATAATAGCGAAGAGCAAAACCTCTATCTTAATGGAAAAAAAAACTAAATTGATGACAACTGACAAAATAAATAAGGCAGCTGAAATATGTATCTATGAGGAAAAATTAGAAGAAGTGGAGAGTTTTGAATATTTTGGATCACTACTAACTAATAATGGAGATACAATGAGGGAAATTAAAAGGAGGACATCTATCGCTCTTCAGAAAGTAAAACAACTAAAGAATCTGTGGAGAGGAACAGACAGAAGTACAAAATAAGATGTTTAAGGGCATGCTTCTTTCCCATCGCAACATATGCCTGTGAGACCTGGATACTTAACAGCTGAGAAACGCATTAATACCTTTAAATGTACGAATGTAAATGCTACAGAAGAGTTTTTTTCAAATATCAAAGACACAAAAAAGAACAAGTATATCCATACTACAAGAACTTAATATTGAAGAAGGCTGGCTAGTAAAGAGGATTAAAAAGCGACACATTAAACGACAGGATAATCTAGAGAAGACCGTCTTGGAAGGGTACATAATGGGAAAAAGAAAGAGAGGAAGACCAAAGCGAAGATGGCTGCAAGAGATCGTTGATAATCTGCAAATGGATGCATCAGCAGTAGGCCATCTTGCTTACAACTGAGAGGCTTACAGGAGAGCTGTTAGGGAGGCGAAGTTCGGCAAGTGACATGCAAATGACTGACTAACTGTCATTTTTGGCGGAGATAATGATGGAAGGTTTGATGTTTTAAGGTTGGCTTACAGCTGTGATGATAAAATACAGTTTTTATAGAGAAAATAATCAGCTTTAAATTTTTGCTGTAGTTATCTGCCGGTATCAAGTGTTAAAATTATAAGATAAAGCAAATAATTAGGAAGTTTGTGTCTAGGTGAATATTTTTTTGTTCAGCTGACTTTTTTATGCAATTGTTGATTCTCTTGTCTCTCAATATAAAGATGGTGTTTTTTCTTTGAGTGATTATATAATTCTACAGTAGAGTTAAGACTGTACAGTTCTCTCTCTCTCCCCTTTCCTCTCTCCTTCTCTGTGTGTGTGTGTGTTTTATGTTTATATATTTCTGTTATTTGAATGCACGTTGTGCACTAGACAAACAGACAGAAACAGATGGACAGACAGACAGAAACAGATAGACAGATAGACAGAAACAGATAGACAGTGAAGCTGAGCAAATGAACTCATATGACTGCTTTGCTTTAAAATCTTTTTTTTTCTTTATTACATTATGCTGCTGCTGATGATCTGTGTAATGGCTTCACTTTATCGCTTTTCTGTTTGATCATGTCGTTATTCAGAGTCTTTTCAGTCTCGTTACTTAGTGTCACTATTTAATGTCGTTATTTAATGTCGTAATTCCGTGTCGTTTCAGTATGGTTAGTTAGTGACATTATTTTCTGTCGTTTAAATGTATCCATTTAGTGTCGTATTTCAATGTTTTGCTATTTAGTATTGTTATTCAGTGTCGTTTCAGTGTCGTAATTTAGTGTGTTTTCAGTGTTATTTCCGTTTTGATAGTTAGTATCGGTGCAGTGTCATTAATAAAAAGGCGTTATTTAGTGGCCTTATTCAGTGTCGTTACTTAGTTTCGTTATTTAATATTGTTATTCATGTATGTAAATTTCATGTCGTTATTAAGTGTGTATATTTCGTGTCGTTATTCATATTTTATGTCGTTATTTAGTGTCATCATTCAGTGAAGTTTCAGTGATGTTTCAGTGAGGTTTCAGTGAGGTTTCAGTGAGGTTTCAGTGTGGTTTCATTGAGGTTTCAGTGAGGTTCCAGTGAGGATTCATTGAAGTTTCAGTGAGGTTTCAGTGTGGCTCCGAACCTCGCCCCTCCAGAATATCTGACAGAAGACGGACTTGAACTTGCTGCTCATATGGTAGTAGATGAAAATATTTGCCGATGAATTCACAGATTCCAGAATAATACAAGCACCCAGTAAAATAGTCAGTATACTGCTGTAGGCTCCGTCAATGGAGAGATTAGGCTCCAGCGACATGGCTATAAATATGACACTGACAGGAACAATGCAAACAATGAAAAGTATGGAAATCATCACAACCATTTGTGCTACTTTCTGATTTCGGTTGGAAATGTTACTTGTTCGTTCATGGTTTGTAGTTTTTGTTCGCCACCTGGCATGTTTGTGCAGTCTGATAACCAGAATAACTGTGCAGATAACGACAAGCAGAAAGGCACTAATGGGAATAAGGCCGTTGTTGATAATAAAAGAAACCTTCTCTACGTTCTCTCGGTCAGCCGTGTAAGCCAGTCCAATAAGTGTCTTATTTCTGTGGGGATAAAATTTCATATCCAGTCTGTTGACCACGTAGATGGGGGCTACGCTGGCTATAAGTAAACCGAACACACAGGTCGTGATGACCACCACACGTCTGGGAGTGACCAAGTATTTCACCTGGAAGATAGTGAGTTAGGTTACAGTTTGGACTAACTTCAAACAACAGAAAACAGTCAGTTCAGACTGGGAGCTGTCAACTGTTAGAAGATTTAGCTTTATTGTAAAGTTCTGAAGCTAATAACAACACGAATAGATTTTGGATATACGTATATATGAAAATAAATATATGCACATAAACAAAACCTTCCTTACATCTTTCCTCTGCCCTTAAACGTCACATAGGGCTCGCTTGGTAGTTCGCCAAGTTTTCCTGATTTCAGTGAACTTGTCAACCTCATCAAGGGACTTAATGCCTACTAATTTTGCATCTCTTAATGTTCTGTTTATATTTTCACTTGGCCAACCTCTTTTTCTTCGGCTGTCGTGTTCCACTTGGTAGTTTGTTTTGAGATTCTCGGACTGTTTCTTCTCATCTGTTTCTTCTCATCTGTTTCTTCTCATCTGTTTCTTCTCATCTGTTTCTTCTCATCGCATGACCGACATATCCTCATCTTCTTCTGATCAGCCATGAGACAGGTTGGTGTTTAGTCATCTGTCTTATCTCTGCGTTGTTCTTGAATTCATACTTTATACCGAATATTTTCCTTAGAAGAAGAGTCTAATTTGTGTTTATATTGTTTTCCAACTTTCGCATGCATAAATGAGGGTAGATATTACATTTGAATTGAATAATCTTTCTCGTAACTTGTTTTTCTGCTTATAACCTTTGAGTCCCTTATGTTCTCAAGATTCTTGAAGGTCAATGCAGCTTCTGCAGCTCGAATTCTAACTTCCTTTCTGGTGTAACCATCCTGGTCTATGTAACCGCCAAGGTATACAGACTGGTGTACTTCTTCAACAGCTGTCCCTTCTACATATAGTTTTCCCTCTTGATTAATGACAAAAGGAACGGTTATTAAAACCCGCAACAAAACACAAAACCAATACTGTAAAATCGTGATAACAAAAAGTTGAAACTGTTTCAAACACAGTTAGGAACAACTTTATAGACAGCTCACATCTGTCATTTTTGTGGCACTCTAAAGACGAGAGATTCTGCTCCCTCAGCCCGACAGATGTGACAGGTCTTGTCTCTGTCGTCGTGTATATGAGGTCTTGTCTCTGTCGTATTGTGTATGAGGTCTTGTCTCTGTCGTATTGTGTATGAGGTCTTGTCTCTGTCGTATTGTGTATGAGGTCTTGTCTCTGTCGTATTGTGTATGAGGTCTTGTCTCTGTCGTATTGTGTATGAGGTCTTGTCTCTGTCGTATTGTGTATGAGGTCTTGTCTCTGTCGTAGCGTCTATCTGGTCTTGTCTCTGTCGTAGCGTCTATCTGGTCTTGTCTCTGTCGTAGCGTCTATCTGGTCTTGTCTCTGTCGTATTGTATATGAGGTCTTGTCTCTGTCGTATTGTGTATGACGTCTTGTCTCCTCTGTCGTATTGTGTATGACGTCTTGTCTCCTCTGTCGTATTGTGTATGACGTCTTGTCTCCTCTGTCGTATTGTGTATGAGGTCTTGTCTCCTCTGTCGTATTGTGTATGAGGTCTTGTCTCTGTCGTATTGTATATGAGGTCTTGTCTCTGTCGTAGCGTCTATCTGGTCTTGTCTCTGTCGTAGCGTCTATCTGGTCTTGTCTCTGTCATATTGTATATGAGGTCTTGTCTCTGTCGTAGCGTCTATCTGGTCTTGTCTCTGTCATATTGTATATGAGGTCTTGTCTCTGTCGTAGCGTCTATCTGGTCTTGTCTCTGTCATATTGTATATGAGGTCTTGTCTCTGTCGTAGTGTCTATGAGGTCTTGTCTCTGTCGTAGTGTCTATGAGGTCTTGTCTCTGTCATATTGTATATGAGGTCTTGTCTCTGTCGTAGTGTCTATGAGGTCTTGTCTCTGTCATATTGTATATGAAGTCTTGTCTCTGTCATATTGTATATGAGGTCTTGTCTCTGTCATATTGTATATGAAGTCTTGTCTCTGTCATATTGTCTATGAGGTCTTGTCTCTGTCATATTGTGTATGAGGTCTTGTCTCTGTCATATTGTGTATGAGGTCTTGTCTCTGTCGTAGTGTCTATGAGGTCTTGTCTCTGTCATATTGTGTATGAGGTCTTGTCTCTGTCGTAGTGTCTATGAGGTCTTGTCTCTGTCGTATTGTGTATGAAGCCTTGTCTCTGTCGTATTGTGTATGAGGTCTTGTCTCTGTCGTATTGTGTATGAGGTCTTGTCTCTGTCGTATTGTGTATGAGGTCTTGTCTCTGTCGTATTGTGTATGAGGTCTTGTCTCTGTCGTAGTATGTATGAAGCCTTGTCTCTGTCGTAGTATGTATGAAGCCTTGTCTCTATCGTATTGTGTATGAGGTCTTTTCTCTGTCGTATTGTGTATGAGGTCTTTTCTCTGTCGTATTGTGTATGAGGTCTTGTCTCTGTCGTATTGTGTATGAGGTCTTGTCTCTGTCGTATTGTGTATGAGGTCTTGTCTCTGTCGTATTGTGTATGAAGCCTTGTCTCTGTCGTAGTATGTATGAGGTCTTGTCTCTGTCGTAGTATGTATGAAGCCTTGTCTCTGTCGTATTGTGTATGAAGCCTTGTCTCTGTCGTATTGTGTATGAAGCCTTGTCTCTGTCGTATTGTGTATGAAGCCTTGTCTCTGTCGTATTGTGTATGAAGCCTTGTCTCTGTCGTATTGTGTATGAAGCCTTGTCTCTGTCGTATTGTGTATGAAGCCTTGTCTCTGTCGTAGTATGTATGAAGCCTTGTCTCTGTCGTAGTATGTATGAAGTCTTGTCTCTGTCGTAGTATGTATGAGGTCTTGTCTCTGTCGTAGTATGTATGAAGTCTTGTCTCTGTCGTAGTATGTATGAAGTCTTGTCTCTGTCGTAGTATGTATGAGGTCTTGTCTCTGTCGTAGTATGTATGAAGCCTTGTCTCTGTCGTAGTATGTATGAAGCCTTGTCTCTGTCGTAGTATGTATGAAGCCTTGTCTCTGTCGTAGTATGTATGAAGCCTTGTCTCTGTCGTAGTATGTATGAAGCCTTGTCTCTGTCGTAGTATGTATGAAGTCTTGTCTCTGTCGTAGTATGTATGAAGTCTTGTCTCTGTCGTATTGTGTATGAGGTCTTGTCTCTGTCGTAGTATGTATGAGGTCTTGTCTCTGTCGTAGTATGTATGAAGCCTTGTCTCTGTCGTAGTATGTATGAAGTCTTGTCTCTGTCGTATTGTGTATGAGGTCTTGTCTCTGTCGTATTATGTATGAGGTCTTGTCTCTGTCGTATTATGTATGAGGTCTTGTCTCTGTCGTATTATGTATGAAGTCTTGTCTCTGTCGTATTATGTATGAGGTCTTGTCTCTGTCGTAGTATGTATGAGGTCTTGTCTCTGTCGTATTATGTATGAGGTCTTGTCTCTGTCGTATTATGTATGAGGTCTTGTCTCTGTCGTAGTATGTATGAAGTCTTGTCTCTGTCGTAGTATGTATGAAGTCTTGTCTCTGTCGTAGTATGTATGAAGTCTTGTCTCTGTCGTAGTATGTATGAAGCCTTGTCTCTGTCGTAGTATGTATGAGGTCTTGTCTCTGTCGTAGTATGTATGAGGTCTTGTCTCTGTCGTAGTATGTATGAAGTCTTGTCTCTGTCGTAGTATGTATGAAGTCTTGTCTCTGTCGTAGTATGTATGAAGTCTTGTCTCTGTCGTAGTATGTATGAAGTCTTGTCTCTGTCGTAGTATGTATGAAGTCTTGTCTCTGTCGTAGTATGTATGAAGTCTTGTCTCTGTCGTAGTATGTATGAAGCCTTGTCTCTGTCGTATTGTGTATGAGGTCTTGTCTCTGTCGTATTGTGTATGAGGTCTTGTCTCTGTCGTATTGTGTATGAGGTCTTGTCTCTGTCGTATTGTGTATGAGGTCTTGTCTCTCTCGTAGTATGTATGAAGCCTTGTCTCTGTCGTAGTATGTATGAAGCCTTGTCTCTATCGTATTGTGTATGAGGTCTTTTCTCTGTCGTATTGTGTATGAGGTCTTTTCTCTGTCGTATTGTGTATGAGGTCTTGTCTCTGTCGTATTGTGTATGAGGTCTTGTCTCTGTCGTATGTGTATGAGGTCTTGTCTCTGTCGTATTGTGTATGAAGCCTTGTCTCTGTCGTAGTATGTATGAGGTCTTGTCTCTGTCGTAGTATGTATGAAGCCTTGTCTCTGTCGTATTGTGTATGAAGCCTTGTCTCTGTCGTATTGTGTATGAAGCCTTGTCTCTGTCGTATTGTGTATGAAGCCTTGTCTCTGTCGTATTGTGTATGAAGCCTTGTCTCTGTCGTATTGTGTATGAAGCCTTGTCTCTGTCGTATTGTATGAAGCCTTGTCTCTGTCGTAGTATGTATGAAGCCTTGTCTCTGTCGTATTATGTATGAAGTCTTGTCTCTGTCGTAGTATGTATGAGGTCTTGTCTCTGTCGTAGTATGTATGAAGTCTTGTCTCTGTCGTAGTATGTATGAGGTCTTGTCTCTCTCGTAGTATGTATGAGGTCTGTCTCTGTCGTAGTATGTATGAAGCCTTGTCTCTGTCGTAGTATGTATGAAGCCTTGTCTCTGTCGTAGTATGTATGAAGCCTTGTCTCTGTCGTAGTAGTATGTATGAAGCCTTGTCTCTGTCGTAGTATGTATGAAGCCTTGTCTCTGTCGTAGTATGTATGAAGTCTTGTCTCTGTCGTAGTATGTATGAAGTCTTGTCTCTGTCGTATTGTGTATGAGGTCTTGTCTCTGTCGTAGTATGTATGAGGTCTTGTCTCTGTCGTAGTATGTATGAAGTCTTGTCTCTGTCGTAGTATGTATGAAGTCTTGTCTCTGTCGTATTATGTATGAGGTCTTGTCTCTGTCGTATTATGTATGAGGTCTTGTCTCTGTCGTATTATGTATGAGGTCTTGTCTCTGTCGTATTATGTATGAAGTCTTGTCTCTGTCGTATTATGTATGAGGTCTTGTCTCTGTCGTAGTATGTATGAGGTCTTGTCTCTGTCGTATTATGTATGAGGTCTGTCTCTGTCGTATTATGTATGAGGTCTTGTCTCTGTCGTAGTATGTATGAAGTCTTGTCTCTGTCGTAGTATGTATGAAGTCTTGTCTCTGTCGTAGTATGTATGAAGTCTTGTCTCTGTCGTAGTATGTATGAAGCCTTGTCTCTGTCGTAGTATGTATGAGGTCTTGTCTCTGTCGTAGTATGTATGAGGTCTTGTCTCTGTCGTAGTATGTATGAAGTCTTGTCTCTGTCGTAGTATGTATGAAGTCTTGTCTCTGTCGTAGTATGTATGAAGTCTTGTCTCTGTCGTAGTATGTATGAAGTCTTGTCTCTGTCGTAGTATGTATGAAGTCTTGTCTCTGTCGTAGTATGTATGAAGTCTTGTCTCTGTCGTAGTATGTATGAAGTCTTGTCTCTGTCGTAGTATGTATGAAGTCTTGTCTCTGTCGTATTGTGTATGAGGTCTTGTCTCTGTCGTAGTATGTATGAAGTCTTGTCTCTGTCGTATTGTGTATGAGGTCTTGTCTCTGTCGTAGTATGTATGAAGCCTTGTCTCTGTCGTAGTATGTATGAAGCCTTGTCTCTGTCGTATTGTGTATGAGGTCTTGTCTCTGTTGTTTTTTGTATGAGATCTTCCATGATTTAGATCTACTTAGATCCACTCTCTATATTTTGGCTCAACATCTACTTGTAACTCAGGTAAGTTCAGAACACGATACACACACACACACACACACACACATATATATAATCATCTGCCAGTGATGAATTTCTGCAGGAAATACACACATTTATATTCATTGCTAGAACTAGTTTTACCACAGTTGTCATTTCTTGTATGTCTCTCATACCTTTAATGGTGTTACTGCACACAGAACATCTCTCATAATTTTAATGGTGTTACTGCACACAGACATTTATCATACCTTTAATGGTGCTGTTATACACAGACATCTCTCTAGTGTGATGAGAGCTGTAATCCAGGCAGTGACTCGGGTGAAGGTCGCGTGAGGCCAGGCGCTGGTTAGGTACTGAAACTCCAGGGCATCAAAAGGCAAATCGGATTCCCTGAATGCCGGAGTTAGGCAAATGTTTGTCCAGATGAGGGTTGTTAGGCATCCAAGGTCAGATACAGCAAGGCCTGAGAAGAAGAGAAGATAAAATTCGTTATGTTAGCCTAGAAGTGTTAGGCAACAATTACACATTCCATATACAGCAGATCGGACTAAAGTTTGATACAGATTACAGCATGAGGTCAAGGCCTATTAGTAAGAGAAATTCAACAACATTTTTTTAATAAACATAATAATTTATTTACAAACAGAATATGCAACAGCGTAACAATGAGATAATTAGCACACCACGAAGGAAGAGGGTTAGATGTAGAGGACAGTCTAGGGGAGAGAACTTGGCAGCCACTGAATATTCAGAAATGTGTCATAAAATAAACCAAGTGGACTAACTGGCTGTCAAATTGTGAGATCAGTTTGTAGTATGTAGTGGCTAGGAAGTAGGGAACTCTTTTTACCCATATCTTAGCATACAATTTATAAGAAAAACGATCTTGAGTTTCTGAGTAAATGTACCAGTCAATTTTCTTCATCTAAAAACGTTCATGAATTATGACGACTTCGATTTAATACAATAACTGGGGGGGGGGGGGAGGGGGGAGAATACCATGCAGTGACCACGGTAAACAAGACTAATACAATAGGCAGAGTAAAATGTGTAAACAAGACAAAAATATATTTTAAAAAATACAGACTTTACATAAGTCACGTGACTGGAAACTGGCATAGTCAGATTAAGTACGATCAGACTTTTGTCTGTCTTTGTTTGAGGAAAATATAGAATCTATACATTCTTTTAGCAAAACAAGGTAGCGAACTACTAGAACAAATTGGACACTAGATCAAATTGAATACTAGAACAAACTGAATGCTAGAACAAATTGAATGTATGTAGATGATAAAAATTACAGTGAATAATAGATCCAATAAATTGAAAATGGAACATTAATCAGAAAGAAATATCCACAGAGCCACGTGTTTTGCTGAAGTTAGTGAAAGTTTTTAGTTACAATCTAAAAATTTAGAGTTAGTTTCATCTAAAACTATAGATTTAGTTTAGAACTATAGATTTAGTTTAATTTAAAACTATATAGTTATTTTAATCTACACCTATAGATTTAGTTTAATTTGAAACTAAACTGAAATGTAAAGAAACAAGTTACTAACTATCACAGGACAAAGTGACACAAAACATATTTCTCAGACAGACAGTGTGATATTCTAGAATCAAGAACTGAACTTCAAGAACACTCCTTTAATCCCTACCCAGAAAGCTGATATTAACGAGGTCTTTGAAGCCTAGTCTGACGAAACAAACGATGTTGATGATGTTAGTGACGATGCCGAACAGATCGATTGTCTGGCAGAGAAACGTGAAGAGGACCCACTCCAAGGTCGCCCTCAGCTGCTCTGAGATGACGAGTTCCTGCTTCAGCCGAGGCTTTGCCGTGTTTCCGTAACTCTGGGACATGTTCACTTTTGTTAACATCGCAGTTTGTTGCTAAAATTCATCACCAAACCCCCCAGTCAGAACTCCACTGTTGTACGATCTTTACCCCACATGAATGTTCACTTTTGTTAACATCGCAGTTTGTTGCTAAAATTCATCACCAAACCCCCCAGTCAGAACTCCACTGTTGTACGATCTTTATCCCACATGAATGTTAAGGGGATCAGCTAGCGCAGTTGACAGTGTACTGTCTTCTCATTCAGATATCCTTTTGTAGATCAAAATCTCCTTGCCTACTGAGAGAGTAATCTTTGCAAAATTATCTGTGCAAGCGGAGAACATGTATCTGCAAGTTGTGCAACTGTACATCTGTTTGTCAGTGCATCAAATAAAAACGGATTGTCCCGTGAAGTTTCCTCCAGGAAAAGCCAGGACTACCAGCTGTAGGAGACAAATCCTCGGTCCCACCTCCTGCTTCTATAAGGAAAAGAAAAATGGAATATCTCTAAATTTCGAGACACATTTGCAAGATACAAGACACACCGGAATAAAGCACCATCATTACGGTGAGAAGTCAGAATAAAATGCAATAAGTACGGTGATATGTCACATTAAAGAGCAATAAGTACGGTGATATGTCACAATAAAGAGCAATAAGTACGATGATATGTCACAATAAAGAGCAATAAGTACGGTGAGAAGTCAGAAAAAAGTGCCGTAAGTAAGGCGAGAAGTCAGAATAAAACGCCATAAGTACAGTGAGAAGTCAGAATAAAACGCCATAAGTACAGTGAGAAGTCAGAATAAAACGCCATAAGTACAGTGAGAAGTCAGAATAAAATACCATCAGTATAGTATTTTGTAGCTAGATAAGTTCAGTCAGTGTTTTGTAACTTCCTAAGTTCAGTCAGTGTTTTATAACTTGATACGTTCAGCCAGTGTTTTGTAGATAGATAAGTTCAGTCATAGTTTTGTAGCTTGATAAGTTCAGTCATTTTTTTGTAGATAGTTTAGTTCAATCAGTGTTTTGTTTCTAGATAAGTTCAGTCAGTGTTTTGTAGCTAGATGAGTTCGGTCAGTTTTTTTAAGCATTCAAAAGAAAATGAAGCGGCAGAGATGTGCTTCATATGAAGAAAGATGAGAAAACCGTGGACAACCAAGAAAGATGAGAAAACCATGGACAACCAAGAAAGATAAGAAAACCGTGGACAACCAAGAAAGATGAGAAAACCGTGGACAACCAAGAAAGATGAGAAAACCGTGGACAACCAAGAAAACAAATGAAGAGTCTCTAAGCGAGGCTGAGTAAGTAAGAGAAATTATGGCAAAGTTCAGAACACGACAGACCAGATTTGTAGGTCATGTTTTAAGAAGAGGCAAACTGGAGCACTTAATAAAAAAAAACAGCAAAGAAACAAGATACTTGATGGACTAAAAGAGTGGCATAGAGCACATTCCACAGCACAGCTTATAGAAAGAGCGAAGGACAGGTGGTTGTGGAAATCAATGGTGACTAACGCCTGATTGGCATAGAGCAGCGAGAGAGAGAGAGAGAGAGAGAGAGGGAGAGAGAGAGAGTGAATGAATGAATGAATGAATAATCTTTATTTTTAAAGGGTAAAGAACTGGGCACGCAGGCCCGTCTTACATTCTGCCCTTCATCACTCCGTCTTTCATTCTTCCCACACACTTGATTTAATACAAATATACAAATTAAATTAGGAAAAAAACATATCAAAAGAGTGTAAGATTTAACTATTACATTCAAAGTAAAAGAGAAGAAGTAATTAACCTAATAAAATAGCTCTTACACACATGCACACACAAACATATACATAAACAAAAATACATTGTAAATACAGATCTTCTAACATATGTTTTTTTAACAAACATTAAAATAATTTCTAACAATATCTAACAAGCTACTTTTCGAACTATGTCATTGAAGTACTTGATGGTTTACGAGCCATGTGTTGAGAGAGTGCTGGTTATTTTATGGAGGCATATAATTACAAGCAAGTAAATAATGAAACATGTTTGAGTTAAAGGATGAAGTATTACTAATGTATTTTAAATGGTAGGGGAGAGAGAGAGAGAGAGTGAGTGAGAGAGAGAGAGAGAGAGTGTGTGTGTGTGTGTGTGTTGTGTTACATCACTAAACTGTAAACTTCTATTTATAAGTCAGTCATTTTCTGAGTGACATATGTTTATCTACATAATACAGTAATCACAATATCAACGAACATATATTTTATAGTATCTGCACTTTATCAAAGATTATACAACACATATAACATGTTATTTTTTTCCTTGTTACGCGACTGCTTTAATGCGAGAAAATGTTTTTGAAAATGAATGCAATTTATCTGAGAATTTTTTTTTAATGTATTATTTAAACTTTCTAAATTTATTGAAGAAATAAATTTTGAATACAAAACAGTTTAGTGCATCAGCTATTACAGCAGCATTTAAATTGAAAAAAACTTACCACAAACTGTTCAATATTTACTCCAACATACGACAAACTGTTCAATATTTACTCCAACATACATAATTTCAGCTTGTCATGTGATTTTATGAGCGATAATTTGTTAACTGCCAGAGTGTAAATGTTTGGTTGTTTTATCATGACATTGGATAATCATCTACATTCTGCTGCATAGAGTCTACAAATTGGATCAATCTGTAGATTTTGTGAAAGTAGCTGGGCGGAACTCTCTGAGCTGAGTAATTATAGCTGCAATAATTATTGTTCCTGCTCTTCCGTGGTGAGTTCTGTTAATTGTTCGTGAATTAACTTTATTTCTAGATTCTGAGATTTTTTTTCTTTCTGCATAGATGGAAGAAATATTGTAGAGAAATATATGAAACACTTGACTGTGAAGGCGAAAATCAGAAGTGTGAAATATTATTGGAGGAGAAAGAACCAGAATATACAATAGAAGAAGTTTTATGGGCAATAAAGAATCTGAAAATGGTAAATCACCAGGATGTGATGAGATAACAGGTGAATTTATTAAAGCAGGAGGAAAGGAATGTGCAACAATCTATCATGCATTATGTAAAAAGATATGGCATTCAGGTATTTGGCCAAAAGAATGGAAAAGAACTGTATTCATACCACTGTCAAAAAAGGGTAACCTGAAATTATGCACAAACTACAGAACTGTGGCCCTGATTAGTCATGCCAGTAAAATTCTGTTAAAAATCATAATGGGTAGACTTCGAAAGAAAATAGAAGAAGAAGTCAATATTGTCTAAACTGGTTTTAGACAAGGAAGAGGATCAAGAGATCATATATTCAATATAAGATTAATAATAGAGGAATGCAGAGAATTTACAATGAATCTATATTTATTTTTATAGTCTATTCAAAAGCATTTGATTGTGTACAAAACCAGAAACGTTGGGAAATACTGGAAAAAATGGAATGTCCAACACATTTGACACAACTAACATCACTGCTGTGGTTCTAAGGACTGCAAACGCGCCACAAACAGCCTCTGACAGTCAAGTCCAGCTCCTGGCCTTCCCGTGGCAGAACTGTTTAAACTGACAGGAGAAGGGGCGAGGGCGAATATCTGGCGCCTGAAAACCAGTTACTTAGGGTAGATGAGTGGCACGTTTGGTAGCTCATATGCTGCTGTTGGCGAGATCTTCAGCTGCCGTGCGTGGAGCGGTGCTCTTCCCGGCCAATGAAGAAATTTGCAAATGAGGTTGCCGCGCAGCATCACTGCGGAAAAGGTGGTTGAAAGAATAAAGCGAAGGAAACAGTCAAATCACTGCACCTCTGGTCTGGAGGTCGGCCACGTCCTGAGTGCAGTCATATCGGGTGAAATGCATGAACCGGCTTGTCCCAGAGGTTAAGTCACTGATGGCTTGACTTTTCAAATGCCGCGCGTGGAGTGAAGCTCCTCCCGGTTAAGGAAGTAAATGCGGAAATAAAGGTTGCTGTGCGGCGCCGATGGGAAAAGGTGATGGAAAGTGAAGTTTAACCTGGTATGTCCAGTAGTATCGCTACGAGAACTATACCACGGCACCTCTGCTCTAGAGGCCGCCTACGTCCGAAATACACCTACACTAGTGAAATATGCCTAAACCGGCACACACCAGGGGTGGAACTCGATGGCTAGACATGTCATGCCACCTCCGCTCTAGAGGTCGGTAACGCCTGATAACCACCCATACTGGTGAATTTTGCCTAAACCGGCTCATACCAGGGGTGAATCTTGAAGGCTATGAATGTCACAGTACCTCTGCCCTAGAGGTCCGTCCCGTCCCAAACACGCCCATACTGGGATAGTGCCTAAACCGGCTCAACCCAGGGGTAGAAGTCACTAGTGGCGAGGATTCATCCTCCTGGACAAAAGCTCCATCCTGGGCACAACTAGGAAGGGTAGCGGCCACGACTGCAAAATGCTGAAGTCGGAGACACTGGACCAGGGAAGTCTAGATAGGCAACCACCTCTCACCCGGCGGGGATGTCTGCGTATCCTAATCACGCTGAGGTTTTCCGGTGAGAAAGTCCAACCCTGGACTGGATGGGCGACCACCTCTCACCCGGCGGTGATACACGGGTATCTCAAAACACGTCGAGGATTTCCGGTGAGAAAGTCCAACTCTGGCCTGGGTGGGCTAACGCCTCTCACCCAGCGGGGATGCACTGATATTCCAAACACGTCGAGGTCTTCCGGTGAGAAAGTCCAACCCTAGACCAAACTGGTGCAATGAAAACCACGGTGTCACGCAATCCCGCTTCTGAGACCCACCAAGAATACAGGCTAAAGCACTGTGATACTCTGAACCCCTTGTGGTCCTTTCGTGGAACTCGTGTGGTCTATTTTGGACCACACAGGGGACCACGGGACCTAATGAGGACCACATGCGTGAATTCAGTAGGTTCACAGTGCGGTTTTTGGTGGTAGAAGTGAACGAAGAAGAAGAAGAAGAAGAAGATCACTGCTGTATCTAGACCAACAGGCAGCAGTAAGAATAAATGGTAAAACAACAACTTGGTTTGACATAAAACAAGGGGTCCGTCAGGGGTGCATATTGTCACCTTACTTATTTAGCTTAGTAACACACAATAATTAGTGTATAAATATACAACTATACACGAAGCACTGTAGTAAAGCTGTGATATCAAAATGTTTAAACTAGAAAAATGTAGGAACAGCTTTATTACTTAACGAATACAAAGTTGTGACCTTTCGACATTTGTCTTCGTCAGACAATGAAATAACAAACAGGACGAATAATAAGATAGAGGAGACAAAGTATAGGATTACATTAAACTCATTCATTTGCTTGCATGTCCCTTGCGGAACTTTGCCTCCCAAACAGCACTCCTGTAGGCCTCTCGGTTGTGAGCAAGATGGCCTGCTGCTGCGGCATCCATTTGCAGATCGTCAACGATGTCTTGCAGCCACCTTCGTTTTAGTCTTCCTCTTTTTCTTTTTTTCCCATTATGTATCCTTCCAATATGGCCTTCTCTAAATTATCATGACGTTTAATGTGTCCAAAATATTTAAGTTTTCTCTCTTTAATCCTCTTTACTAGCCAGCCTTCTTCAATATTAAGCTCTTGTAGTATAGATATATTTGTTCTTCTTTGTGTCCACGATATTTGGAGAACTCTTCTGTAGCATGTACATTCAAAGGCATTTATGTGTTTCTCAGCTGTTTTGTTAAGTGTCCAGATTCACAGGCATATGTTGCGATGGGAAAGATGCATGCCCTTAAAAATCGTATTTTTGTAGTTCTGTCTGTTCCTCTACACAGATTATTTATTTGTTTTACTTTCTGAAGAGCGATAGATGTCCTCCTTTTAATTTCCCTCATTGTATCTCCATTAGTAGTTAGTAGTGATCTAGGATATTAAAAACTCTCCACTTCTTCCAATTTTTCCTCATTGATATATATTTCAGTTGCGTTGTTTGTTTTGTCAGTTGTCATCAATTTAGTTTTCTTTGCATTAAGATAGAGGTTCTGCTCTTCGCTGTTCTTCTGGACTGACATAATTAGTTTTTCCATTCCTTTTTGTATTGTGGACAGTAATACTGTGTCATCAGCATATCTAATCTCTGGTATTTCATAACCTCCAATTGTCATGGCATCGTAATATTCTTTGTCTACATCTTCTCTAACATTCCTCATTATATTTTCAGTATACAAGTTAAATAAGTAAGGTGACAATATGCACCCCTGATGAACCCCTTGTTTTATGTCAAACCAAGTTGTTGTTTCACTATTTATTCTTACTGCTGCTTGTTGGTCTAGATACAGCAGTGATGTTAATTATGTCAAATGTGTTGGAAATCCCATTTTTTCCATTATTTCCCAACGTTTCTGGTGTTGTACACAATCAAATGCCTTTGAGTAGTCTATAAAGGATAAATATAGATTCACATTAAACTCTTTGCTTTTCTTTATTATTAATCTTAGATTGAATATATAATCTCTTGATCCTCTTCCTTGCCTGAAACCAGCTTGGACCATATTGACTTCTTCTTCTATTTTTTACGAAATCTACCCATTATGATTTTTAACAGAATTTTACTGGCATGACTAATCAGGGCAACAGTTCTGTAGTTTGTGCATAATTTCAAGTTACCCTTTTTTGGCAGTGGTATGAATACAGTTCTTTTCCATTCTTTTGGCCAAATACCTGAATGCCATATCTTTTTACATAGTGCATGATAGACTGCTGCACTTTCCTTTCCTCCTGCTTTAATAAATTCAGCTGTTATCTCATCACATCCTGGTGATTTAACATTTTTCAGATTCTTTATTGCCCATAAAACTTCTTCTAATGTCGGTTGTGGTTCTTTCTCCTCCAATAATAATTCACACTGTTGATTTCTGTTTCCACAGTCGGTTGTTTCATACTTTCCTCTGCAATATTCCTTCCATCTTTCTAGAATTTCCACTGTCTCTGTCAAGGTATTCCTCATCTTGTCACAAATTACATTTAGATTAGGTGTGATATTTCTCGTCAATGTCTTCATTTCTTTAAACATTTCCTGTCTCTTACACACTTCTGATGTTCTTCTATTTTTTCACAACAATCTTGAATGTATTGTTTTTTGTCTTTTCTTATGTTTCTTCGTACTTCTTTTGTTAAAGTTTTATATTTATCTTTGTTGTTGTTTGTCACTTTCCATTGCGTCTTCATTTCTCTACGTTGTTTTATCAGTTCTAATGTACCTGCTGTAATACATCCATTCTTCTGTGTCTTCTTTACTGGAACCATGTCTTTAGCTGTTGTTATTAAGATATCTTTGGCCTGCATAGCCAATTCATCTGGTGTCATCTCCTCCTGTACAGCCATCAGGATTTCGAAACGGTTCTTCACTTCTATACCGTATTGTTCTGGTATATTTGTAAGATCAAAGCGGAGTGGTCTTGATCCCGCAACTGTCTTTTTTTATCTTTATCTTCATGTCTGCTATTAATAACTCATGGTCCGTGTCACAATCAGCACCTGGTAAAGTTTTTGCTGATGTTATACTTGATCTCCACTTTCTTTGCACTAAAATTTAATCTATTTGATTCCTGGTTTTCCCACCAGGTGATGTCCATGTGTAAAGTTTTCTTGGATGTTGTTTAAAAAGTGTGTTAGCTATCATTAGCTCTTTTTCCATGCAAAAAGCCATTAGATTATCACCTGCCTCATTTCTATGTCCTATGCTAAATTTCCCTACAACATGTCCTTCATCTTCTGCTCTTTCTGTACCAATTTTTGCATTAAAATCACCCATTATTAATACAATATCATTTTTACGTACCTGGTCTATTGTCGTTTGCAGTGTGTTATAAAGGTTTTCTACTTCCTCTTCTTCTGCTGCTGATGTAGGTGCATATATCTGGATAATTGTTACATTTCTAGGAGTTCCCTTAAGTCTGAGGATTCTATCACTTACTGGACTGTAGCCTAGTAATGCTTTTGATGTTGATTTGTCCAAATAATTAAACTAAGTTAATGAAATAACAAACAGGACGAAGAATAAGATAGAAGAAACGAATTATGGGATTACATTAAACTAATTTAATGAAATAACAAACAGGACGAAGAATAAGATAGAGGAAACAAAGTATGAGATTACAATAAACTAAGTTAATGAAATAACAAACAGGACGAAGAATAAGATAGAGGAGACAAAGTATGAGATTACATTAAACTAAGTTAATGAAATAAGAACAACAAAAACAAATAAAAGAAAATGAATGAAAAATACAAAATAAAACTTTAAAATTAAACAACACTTAGCTTGAGTAATTAAGAGCGCTGCGAGGTGTCCCTTGTTCGGCGTCACCAATGTAAACAAGAAATTTATGTTACCAGGGTGATCACAACCATAATCATCCATTTCACCTTCTCTTATATAGACTCCCTTCCATCACCCACCATCTAACATTACAATTCCGTATCCACTCACGACTATTTAACACCACTTTTCACTCTCTTATGAGCATCATCCATGGATATTGACTCTCCAGACATCACTGTTCTTTGAAGAATTCTGTACTCCTTCTCTGCGCATCCCTCTTCTCTTAACATTTTCTATCCTTAATCATGCACTTTTTTACACCTTTTCAGAACGTTCGCCTCCTTACCTCGATAACAGACATTTCTTGTTGACATTGGTGACGCCGAACAAGGGATACCTCACTGCGCTCTCAATTATTCAGGCTAAGTGCCGTTTAATTTTAAAGTTTTATTTTGTATTTTTCATTTATTTATTTATTTATTTTTATTTCATTAACTTAGTTTAGTGTAATCCTACACTTTGTCTCCTCTATCTTATTCTTTGTCTCTTCGTCCTGTTTGTTATTGTCTGACGAAGCATCACAACTTTGTATTCGTTAAAAAATAAAGCTGTTCCTACATTTTTCTAGTTTATACTATTTAATATAATGAGGAATATTAGAGAAGATGTAGACAAAAATATTCTAATGCCGTAACAATTGGAGGTTATGAAATGTCAGAGATTAGATATGCTGATGACACAGTATTACTGTCCACAACACAAAAAGGAATGGAAAAACTAATTATGTCAGTCCGTAAGAATAATGAAGGGGAAACCCTTAATCTCAATGCAAAAAAAAAAACAAAACAAAAACAAAAACGAAACTGATGACAACTGACAAAACAAACAAGGCAGCTGAAATTATATCAGTTAGGAGAAATTAGAAGAGGTGGAGAATTTTGAATATCTAGAATCATTACTAACTAAGAATGGAGATACAATGAGGGAAATTAAAAGGAGGACATCTACCGCTCTTCAGAAAGTAAAACAACTAAAGAATCTGTGGAGAGGAGCAGACAGAACCACAAAAATAAGATTTTTAAGGGCATGCATCTTTCCCATCGCAACATATGCCTATGAGACCTGGACACTTAACAAAACAGCTGAGAAACACATAAATGCCTTTGAATGTAAATGCTACAGAAGAGTTCTTCAAATATTGTGGACACAAAAAAAACCCCAAGAAATATATCCACACTACAGGAACATGAAGAATACTGGCTAGTAAAGAGGATTAAACAGAGAAAACTTAAATATTTTGGACACATTAAACGTCATGATAATTTAGAGAAAACAATCTTGGAAAGGTACATAATAGGAAAAAAGAAAGAGAGGAAGACCAAGGCGAAGATGGCTGCAAGACATTGTTAATGATCTACAAATGGATGCATCATCAGCAGGCCATCTTACTCACAACCGAGAGGCCTACAGGAGAACTGGTAGGGAGGCAAATTTCCACAGGAGACATGCAAATGACTGATTGACTGACTGTGTTTTTTACTTCAAAATATTTGTAGTGATATTTCCTATCTTGCACCTTGTCAATATTTACTTATATCCAAGTCTACGGTGCTTACATATGTCATAGTGTGTTATGTAATGAAACAGACGTTTTCTTCTTCATCTTCTTTGTTGTTTGCCTGCAGGCTGTAAGGAAAGTTATCGCAGGTAATTGTGTAGCTCTGACGTTACTCTTAGTATTTATGACATCCACCAATAAACAGCCTGTTTCTTTCTTTCTCCACGTTCTGAGAAGGAAGATTTTATGTTTCTTATTAAACATTAATTTGTATTTATTGATGAGACGTATTGTTTCGCACTTTCCCACATAACTTAAAACGTTGACTGTTTTCTGTGTCTGCGCTGTAAGTCTGCTGGGGTACATGTTATTTCTGTCTGTCATTCAAGAGTGTTTAACATGTTTCTTTGTGTACACAACTATGTGAAAACTGAAGAAATGTTGTGTTACAAAACTTTATTCCGTTCTGTTTGTATTTTATGCCAAGGTTTATGTTCTCTCGTATTTTCATAGAGCAAAATAAATATCACGTATAATTTGTTTATTACACTTGTTTTCAGCAAGCACATATTGCCATACCACACATTCACACATACAGATAGTTTTTATAAACATAATGAAGATAAACTTTCACAAGATTAGTTAGTGCCGTAATGCACAATCAAATATAGTTTTCGCCATGATATACTAAAGTATAGTCTTCGCAGTCATATACTATCAAGTATAGATGGTGCTGTAGTGAATTTCGCTGTAATAAGCTATCAAGTACAACTCTAGCAGTAATGTGCTATCAAGTATAGTTTCGCTGTAATACATTACGCTGTAATATACTATCAAATATAGTTTTCGCTGTAAACCGCTATAAGGTATAGTTTTTACTGTACTACATTTCTCTGTAATCAAGTATAGTTTTCGCTGTAAACTGCTATCAGGTATAGTTTTTACTGTATTTAATTTATCTGTAATCAAGTACAGTTTTCGCTATAAAACGCTATCAAGTAAAGTTTTTGTTGTAGTACATTTCGCTGTAACACTATCATTTCACCTACACCTAACACACGTGCACTTACACGCAGCTCAAGATATGAACATTTTACAGATTTTGCTCATCGTTATTGGTTTCATTTATATTATTTTTAGTTTTTATTTTCCTTTTATATTTCGAGAATAATACTTTTTGTAGAATAATCATCCATAAGTACCAGTACTACCATTCTCCCCACCTTCAACCCCATTTTTGTCCCTTTCTCCATAGTTCAAGATTAAGTCATTGATTTCTTCCCTTTCTCCATAGTCACGATTAAGTCATTGATGTTCTTCCCTTTCTCCATAGTCACAATTAAGTCACTGATGTTCTTCCCTTTCTCCATAGTCACGATTAAGTCATTGATGTTCTTCCCTTTCTCCATAGTCAAGATTAAGTCATTGATGTTCTTCCCTTTCTCCATAGTCACGATTAAGTCATTGATGTTCTTCCCTTTCTCCATAGTCACGATTAAGTCAATGATGTTCTTCCCTTTCTCCATAGTCAAGATTAAGTCATTGATGTTCTTCCCTTTCTCCATAGTCAAGATTAAGTCATTGATGTTCTTCCTTTTCTCCATAGTCAAGATTAAGTCATTGATATTCTTCCTTTTCTCCATAGTCTTAAATCATTGATGTTCTTCCCTTTCTCCATAGTCAAGATTAAGTCATTGATGTTCTTCCTTTTCTCCATAGTCAAGATTAAGTCATTGATATTCTTCCTTTTCTCCATAGTCTTAAATCATTGATGTTCTTCCATGTCTCGTCTCCAGCTTCCGCGCTACACTAATTCTCCTCCGGACAGCCTGTTTCCTGTTTGTGTGAAGCAAGCAATCATTTTCGCTGTGTTTGTTCCTACAGATGTTCCACGTGGCTAGTGATGGTACCACATGTCCCAGATGTTACAAGTGGCTAGTGATGGTATCACATGACCCAGATGTTACAAGTGGCTAGTGATGGTATCACATGACCCAGATTTTACAAGTGGCTAGTGATGGTATCACAAGTCCCAGATGTTACAAGTGGCTAGTGATGGTACCAAATGTCCCAGATGTTACAAGTGGCTAGTGATGGTATCACATGACCCAGATGTTACTAGTGGCTAGTGATGGTACCACAATTCCCAGATGTTACAAGTGGCTAGTGATGGTATCACATGACCCAGATGTTACAAGTGGCTAGTGATGGTACCACATGTCCCAGATGTTACAAGTGGCTAGTGATGGTATCACATGACCCAGATGTTACTAGTGGCTAGTGATGGTATCACATGTCCCAGATGTTACAAGTGGCTAGTGATGGTAGCATATGTCTCAAATGCTACCAGTGGCTAGTGATGGTATTACATGTCTGACGAGGGAGAACAGGAAACACTGGGGTCTATGAGGATTCTAAGTAATCTAGAAAAAAAGTGAATATAGTAAAGAAATGTTTTATGGAGCAATGAAAATAAAAGATAGTATTATAAAGTATAGAGCATATGTTTTCAAATATGATACATGCACAGTTATCAACACAAACGGCTCAGACAGAAAACAGACGGCTGAGACAGGAAACAGACGGCACAGACAGGAAACAGACGGCACAGACAGGAAACGGACGGCTCAGACAGAAAACAGACGGCTGAGACAGAAAACAGACGGCTGAGACAGGAAACAGACGGCACAGACAGGAAACAGACGGCACAGACAGGAAACGGACGGCTCAGACAGAAAACAGACGGCACAGACATGAAACAAACGGCTCAGACAGAAAACAAACGGCTCAGACAGGAAACAGACGACACAGACAGGAAACAGACGGCACAGACAGAAAACAGACGGCACAGATAGGAAACAGACGGCACAGACAGAATACAGACGGCACAGATAGGAAACAGACGGCACAGATAGGAAACAGACGGCACAGACAGAAAACAGACCGCACAGACAAAGAACAGACTGCACAGACAGGAAACACAGACGTCGTATACAGGAAACAGAGGGCACAAAGAAAACAAACGAAACAGAAAAGGGATGGCTAGACCAAACAATGAGACATGGTCTAGAATTTGTAACAAGCAGACGGGATATGTTTAGATCTTCCGCCAAACTACAGCAGGAATTAGGAAAGTGACTCAGGCACATACAACCAGACCGAATGCTGCTGACAGCTTTATTTTCTGAACTTAGGTAACACTTTAAGTGACAGCAATCCTGACTCAGAAATTGAAGCTTTTTTTTTTTTTTGCTGGAAGTTTTCCCAGTCTCTCTCCTGGATTATTATTTGCTGTTTATTTATTTCTCTTCTTGTCGAGGTCGTCTGCAGAATATTAATCTCTGAATGTATCATCAATACACGATGTGATACAAGAAAAGTACTGTACGGTTACTGTGTGGGTTCATACTGACTACTACATGTGTTTCCACGACAGCAACAAGCGCTGGAATACCTCTCTGTACCTGGCGCTCATGTGGTAGTAAATGAAGATGTTGAGAGCCGAGTTTATGGACTCGAGGATAACGATAAGACCAGCTGTCATGATAAGAATATGTCTGAGCTCTCCGTCAATGGAAAGTCTGGGCTCCAGGGACATGGCGACAAACAGGGCCGTGACAGGCGTGAAGCAGGCAATGTACAGCGTGGAGATCATCACTACCATCTTGGCAACCCTCATGTTAGAGTTGGACAAGTTGTCAGCCTGTTTTGTCGTCGAAGACTTCTTTCGCCATTGGTTTTTCTTGTTCAGTTTGAACGCCAGTATCACCGTGCAAACAATGATGACCACAAAAGCGCAGACTGGAATAGAGACATTGTTGATGGTGAAGGACAGCTTTCCAACTTTCAGCGCATCCTTCGTGTACACGAGACCAATCAAAGTTCTGTTTCTATAGTGACTGAACTTTAGGCCAAGCCTCGTGACCAGGTACAGTGGAGCCACGCTGACGATGAAGATGATGTAAATACAGACTATGACGAAGATCATTCGTTGTGAAGTGATAATATCTTTGACCTGTTGAAAAACAGCATAATAAAGCAAATGAAAATGAAGCTTCTACTTCTGTTTTTCTTCTGAGGCTACTTGTCTGTTACTTTATATGTTCTGTAAACAGAAGCATATTACAGGTTCATCCCAACTTCTGCTAACGATGATTGTGCGTTATGTATGAAATTCTTTATATAGTACTTGTTTGTACAAACTACTACCAATGGTGATATAAAGGTGCGTATGAACCGTCCATGTTACATGTAGGTTGTGTTATAATAGAGCATTAACAATATACAAAATATATAAGAATACATAATGAATATACACATTATATATATATATATATATGTTTCTGCTTGTGAAGGTTGAATACCTACTCCAGCCATTGATGTCTAGTTTTGAATAGCTAATCTAGCCATAGATGCCAAGATTTGAAAAGCTACTACAGTCATCAATGTCTAGTCTTGAATAGCTACTCTAGCCAAGGATGTCAAGTTATGACTAACTGCTCCTCCCGTAAATGTCAAGTTTTGACTAGCTGCTCCACCCGTAAATGTCAAGTTGTGACTAACTGCTCCTCCCGTAAATGTCAAGTTGTGACTAACTGCTCCACCCGTAAATGTCAAGTTTTGACTAACTGCTCCACCCGTAAATGTCAAGTTATGACTAACTGCTCCTCCCGTAAATGTCAAGTTATGACTAACTGCTCCTCCCGTAAATGTCAAGTTTTGACCAACTGCTCCTCCCGTAAATGTCAAGTTATGACTAACTGCTCCTCCCGTAACTGTCAAGTTATGACTAACTGCTCCACCCGTAAATGTCAAGTTTTGACTAACTGCTCCACCCGTAAATGTCAAGTTTTGACTAGCTGCTCCAGCTGTATGTCTAGTTTTGAACATTTGCTCCAGCAATGGCTGTCAAGGTTTCAGTAGATTATCCAGCCTTGGATGTCAAGGTTTCAGTAGATAATCCAGCCTTGGATGTCAAGGTTTCAGTAGTTAATCCATTTATGGATGTCAAGGTTTCAGTAGATAATTCAACCGTGGATGTCAAGGTTTCAATAGATAATCCAGCCTTGGATGTCTAGGTTTGATCTAACATCAAAAAACAAAGGAGAACCTGTACTTATCCTGAACTGGAAACTGACTCACCTTCTTACGTCCTCTTCTTCCGGGACAGAGAAAGTCTTATTGTGGGTCTCTCCTGGTCTCCTCCAAGGACATGGTCATGGGAGCTTGAGTAGCGCAGTGGTTAGTTTACTAGTCTCTCACGACAAGTTTCGTGATTTAAATCCAGTCAGAGACGCCCCAGTTATCCAGGTTAAAAACTGGATACTAATCTCGGGAGCTGAGGTCTGGCTAGATGTGATACTGACCACATTACTCTTAACAGGGTGAGGTCTAGCTAGATGTGATACTGACCACATCACTCTTAACAGACTGAGGTCTGGCTAGATGTGATACTGACCACATCACACTTAACAGGGTGAGGTATAGCTAGATGTGATACTGACCACATCACACTTAACAGGGTGAGGTATAGCTAGATGTGATACTGACCACATTACTCTTAACATGCTGAGGTCTTGCTAGATGTGATACTGACAACATCACTCTTAACATGCTGAAGTCTCGCTAGATGTGATACTGACTACATCACTCTTAATAGGGTGAGGTCTAGCTAGATGTGATACTGACTGCATCAGACTCTAGTGTGCTGGAACTATGTTTATTAACATATTTCTATGTTTCTTTATGTTGTAACAGCCTAGGCTAGCTTTACTCAGCTTTTTATCACAATCATCATTATCACCATCATTATTATCATAATAATCATTATTACCATCATCATTATCACAATAATCATTATCACCATCATCATTATCACCATCATCATTATCACAATAATCATTATCACCATCATCATTATCACAATAATCATTATCACCATCATCATTATCAACATCATATTCATAACTCGTGACGGTTAATGAAACTGCTGAATGACATCATATCTCTCTCTCTCTCTCTCTCTCTCTCTCTGAACCTTAAGTGACCAGGGCACATGGGGCTTCTGCAAGGGTTTTCCATAAATGCCTGACCTTCGCCTTTTTTTCTGCTCTTGCCCAGGTGAGCCCTCTATTGCTCAACATCCTTTCTGTTGTTCTTCTCCATGTCTCTTTTGGTCTACCCTTACTTCTGCTCCCCTGTGGTGTCCATCTTAGTGCTATTTTTGGTAGTGAGTTGTCAGTCATTCGGAACACATGTCCCAACCATCGCCAGCGTCTTTCCTCAATAATTGTTGTCAGTGGTTTCATCTGCATTTCTGCTAACAAGATGTTATTTCTTATGGTGTCTGGCCAAAATATTTTTCTAATTCTTCGTAAACATTTAGTCTGGAAAGAATTCAACTTGTTTTCTATGGTTTTGGTGATTTTCCAGCATTCACTTCCATAGAGTAGTACACTTAGAACATTACTCTTAAATATCCTGATTTTCATATTTGTGCTTAGTTTTTTTTATTTCCATATAGTCTGCAGCATTGCAAAAGCCTGGTTTGCTCTAGTAAGTCTGCTGTTGATGTCCTCTGTGCTGTCTCCATTTTCTACTACTCTACTGCCAAGGTATACAAATTCGTTGACCTCCTCCACTAACTTGTTATCTACTCTGAGTACATTTCTGTTGTTCACATTTTGCTTCATTAACTTTATCTTTCCTATGTTGATCGTTAGTCCTATGTTGTTTGCATTCTGAGTTAGCTTGTTTATTTTATCTTGCATATATTTGTGACATCATATGTGGAACAAGATTAAACATTTCTAGTTCTGTTAAATATTCTCAGACAAACATCTTTCTCCAGAAAGCAAATGGAAGCAATGACGGAGCTATAACTCACGAAAGGAAAGGATAAAAATGTTATTGCTCATATTATCATCGATGGTCAAACATCAGCGGGACCTGAAGCAGTCATGGTAGCCTTCCTAACCGTCTCTCTGCCATGTTTCTGACCGTGATCAAGCTGTGAACATTGTCATGATATTCTGACCGTGATCAAGCTGTGAACATTGTCATGATATTCTGACCGTGATCAAGCTGTGAACATTGTCATGATATTCTGACCGTGATCAAGCTGTGAACATTGTCATGATATTCTGACCGTGATCAATCTGTGAACATTGGTCATGATATTCTGACCGTGATCAAGCTGTGAACATGGTCATGATATTCTGACCGTGATCAAGCTGCGAACATTGTCATGATATTCTGACCGTGATCAATCTGTGAACATTGGTTATGATATTCTGACCGTGATCAAGCTGTGAACATTGGTCATGATATTCTGACCGTGATCAAGCTGTGAACATGGTCATGATATTCTGACCGTGATCAAGCTGCGAACATTGTCATGATATTCTGACCGTGATCAAGCTGTGAACATTGTCATTATATTCTGACCGTGATCAAGCTGTGAACATGGTCATGATATTCTGACCGTGATCAAGCTGTGAACATGGTCATGATAAATAAGTGAAATAACTCTTTGGCTGTTCAGTCGTGTCCTGATTGTGGACAACAGAAACTAAAGTTTGTCGTATCCAACGTTACAATAAGACATGACACAAGCATGACACAAACATAAAATCATGACACAAACATGACATATAGTTGACACAAACGTGACACAAACATGACACAAACATAATGTATACATAAAACAACATAACACAAGCATAAAACAATATGATACAAACATGGCGTAAACACAACACAACACGATACAAGCATGGTATAGACATGAAATCATGACACAAACATGACAAAAACATAAAACAACATGACATAAAAATAAAATAGCATGACACAAACATGACATAAGCGCGGAAACTAAAGAAGTAATGTCAGTCAGGCAGTACATGGAACAAACTGAAGAGATAGAAATGTAACAAATGTTGCACATTTTAGACTAGCATGCTTGCGTTGTACAGATGTTTCAAGAAAACGTATTACAGATAAGGATAAATTATGCTCAAGAATTGTAATAGAGAAAACGTGACAAGTTTGTGAGAGAAGTATTACTTCACTTAAACTACCCACAATACCTTTAACGGTAATGAGATGCACAGACACCTCTCTAGGGTAATCAACGCTGTTATCCAATTGCTGATCCGGATAAAGGTCACGTGGGGTATCCCACCTGTCAGGTACTGAATTTCGCTAGGATCGAAAGGTAAGTTTATTTCGTTAAAGGCTGGAGTCTGGCACAGATTTGTCCACAGCACGAAGACCAAGAAGCCCAGGTCAGAGACAGCCAGACCTTCAGAAGAATTGGAGAGAAAAACTTATGTTAGTTCATCAAGGAATATCTGCAATTATATTTCAGCACATTTTCTCCAACCTAAAGATGAGCTGCAAGTTTCAGGCGTAACAAGATAGTTTGTTGGGGGAAAGTCAGGCCAATGTCCCCAAGCAGAAAGACTTTCAGTGCCGATATTTTCAGAGCAGATGAAGACTTATAAAAAATGCAAATAAAGGAATTTGTTATCATAGACTACATTTTCACAACCTCCTATATGCATGTATAAATAATTTTGAAAATTTCCCACATTCCATACAGGAGTGTTAACTTAGATATTATTTCCCACATTCCATACAGGAGTGTTAACTTAGATATTATTTCCCACATTCCATACAGGAGTGTTAACTTAGATATTATTTCCCACATTCCATACAGGAGTGTTAACTTAGATATTATTCCCACATTCCATACAGGAGTGTTAACTTAGATATTATTTCCCACATTCCATACAGGAGTGTTAACTTAGATATATTTCCCACATTCCATACAGGAGTGTTAACTTAGATATTATTTCCCACATTCCATACAGGAGTGTTAACTTAGATATTATTTCCCACATTCCATACAGGAGTGTTAACTTAGATATTATTTCCCACATTCCATACAGGAGTGTTAACTTAGATATTATTTCCCACATTCCATACAGGAGTGTTAACTTAGATATTATTTCCCACATTCCATACAGGAGTGTTAACTTAGATATTATTTCCCACATTCCATACAGGAGTGTTAACTTAGATATTATTTCCCACATTCCATACAGGAGTGTTAACTTAGATATTATTTCCCACATTCCATACAGGAGTGTTAACTTAGATATTATTTCCCACATTCCATACAGGAGTGTTAACGCGGGGAATTAGAACAACCCAAACATATCTAAGCGAAAATAGTATTAAGAAATATAGAGTACAGCAAACTTCCACTGCATGTTTTATATTTGTAAACATAAAAATTGAATTTGAAGCAAAAGTTGGTCCAAGGACTGGGTACAGTTTACATACCTCTGCCCAAGAAGGGTGATCTAAAACTGTGTACGAACTATAGAACTATCGGGCTTATAAGTCATGCAAGCAAGATATTGCTGCGAATCATATTGAAAAGCATGGAGGGAAGAATAGAGCAAGAAAACATGAAGTACAGGCAGGTCGCAGAGCAGGCAGAGCCAACAGAGATCATATACTAAACATGAGAAACATCGTAGAAAAGTGTACAGAATTTAATGTGGATCTATACACCTGTTTCGTAGACCAGGTAGAGTCACCAGAGATCATATACTAAGCATGAGGAACATCATAGGAAAGTGTAGAGAGTTTAATGTGGAGCTATACACCTGTTTCGTAGACCAGGTAGAGTCACCAGAGATCATATACTAAGCATGAGGAACATCATAGGAAAGTGTAGAGAGTTTAATGTGGAGCTATACACCTGTTTCGTAGACCAGGTAGAGCCAACAGAGATCATATACTAAACATTAGGAACATTATAGAAAAGTGTAAAGTAAGAGAACAAGTTTTATAGGATTAAACCTGGAAAAAATCGTAGACAAAGCACTTTAGTGAGACGTGAGAGAAAGAAAAATCACAAGAGAATTACCTGGGATTCGAATCACGGACTCTGGTAAGACGAGCAGTAGTTTAGCCACGAGAAAACAGCGTACTAATGAACTGCACTAACTCGCACCCCTCCCCCCCCCCCCCGAAAAAAAGATGTTTTAATGACATAGTCTTCAGTAACTGTTCAATTGACACGAGGGATTGTGACAACCTGAAAGAAACGAGGTCATGACATAGAAATTCCGTAGCTTAGATTCAGTATCTCTAGCAGGTACCAACTTTAGACAAACATACAGACAGTCTCCTGCCAGGTCTGGTGCAAACGTGAACAAGAGCTACATACGAACGAATAATTACTACATGAAGTTAGTTTCAGGAACATTTATTTTTTATAAATAGGAAACAACGTTTCTTTCCGGGTGTCACGATCCCTCATATCTACTGAACATATACCAATGACTACGCTTACAAAAATATTTTTTTGGAGGTGCGAGTTAGCGTAGTTTGTTAATACGCTGTTCTCTCGTGGCTAGACGGCTGTTAGTCCTACCGGAGTCCGTGTTCGAATCCCAGGTAATTCTCTTGTGATTTTTCTTTCTCTCACGTCTCACTAAAGTGCTTTGTCTACGATTTTTTCCAGGTCTAATCCTACAAAAATGTTTTCTCTTACTTTACCGTACGATAGCCTCGTAGTTTCCTTTTTATAAAAAAGTGTAGAGAGTTTAGTGTGGATCTATACGCATGTTTTCTAGACTACTCCAAAGCTTTTGACATCAACAGGTATGGTCTATTATGAACAACATGGGTTTTCCCAGTCTTCTGGTACGTCTGATCACCAAGCAGCAGCAAGACCAGCAAGCAGCAGTGAGGGTAGATGGCGGAAGATCGGGTTCGTTTGACGTACAAAAGGGAGTAACGCATGGATATATCTTTTCTCCATACTTGTTTAACATCCCATCTATGTTGAAAACGTTATAAGGAATGTAAGAGATGAGCAAGCAATAACTAATTTTGATTTTTTTCAAAATCGGGGGCTTCCAGATTCCAGAAGTTAGATACGCCGATGATAAAGAAGAACAGCTCAGAAGGTCTGCAACAGTTCGTTCTCTTCACCAAAAGACACATCGAAGCTCGGAAGCTCTTTTTTAAACACCAACGAATCCAAAATAATGATAACTGACAAAATAAGAAGCAAACCCAAACTGGAAAACGTAAATAAATTAGAATATCTGGGTCCAGTCATCAGCGCCAGTGGCGACTGCACAGTGGAAATTAAAAGAAGACTAGCAGTTGTATCACAGAAACTAGTGCAAATGAAGAGAATCTGGCAAGGTGCCAACAAGAAACAAATTTATGTTTACTAAATGCTCACATATTCTCTGTACGGATGCCTGGACACTTAACAAATCTCTAGAAAAGACAGTAACAGATTAGGTATCGCAGAAAACTGGCTCGCTTACACCATGAAAATTAGAAAGCTGAGATACTTCGGCCACATCAAGAAACACAACAGCTTGGATAGGTTGATAGTAGAAGGCATAGTGCCCGGCCACATCAAGAGACACAACAGCTTGGAGATGTTGATAGTAGAAGGCATAGTGCCCGGCCACATCAAGAGACACAACAGCTTGGAGAGGTTTATAGTAGAAGGCATAGTGCCCGGCCACATCAAGAGACACAACAGCTTGGAGAGGCTGATAGTAGAAGGCATAGTACCCGGCCACATCAAGAGACACAACAGCTTGGAGAGGCTGATAGTAGAAGGCATAGTGCCCGGCCACATCAAGAGACACAACAGCTTGGAGAGGCTGATAGTAGAAGGCATAGTGCCTGGCCACATCAAGAGACACAACAGCTTGGAGAGGCTGATAGTAGAAGGCATAGTACCCGGCCACATCAAGAGACACAACAGCTTGGAGAGGCTGATAGTAGAAGGCATAGTGCCCGGCCACATCAAGAGACACAACAGCTTGGAGAGGCTGATAGTAGAAGGCATAGTGCCCGGCCACATCAAGAGACACAACAGCTTGGAGAGGCTGATAGTAGAAGGCATAGTACCCGGCCACATCAAGAGACACAACAGCTTGGAGAGGCTGATAGTAGAAGGCATAGTGCCCGGCCACATCAAGAGACACAACAGCTTGGAGAGGCTGATAGTAGAAGGCATAGTACCCGGCCACATCAAGAGACACAACAGCTTGGAGAGGCTGATAGTAGAAGGCATAGTACCTAGCAAAAGAGAAAAGGGACGAGCTCGTTGCAGGTGGACTCAGGACATCATGGAAAGCCTGAATGTGTCATTGCAAGACGCTGGTCAGCTTGCTCAAGCCCGTACTGCATCAAAGGAGGCTGAGAGAGGGTAAGCGTTCTGGAAAGGACACGTCACATAAAGAAGAAGAAAGTGGAAATATTGTACATGGAAAAAGTTGTACACCCAGGAAAAAAGTTGTACACCCAGGAAAAAAGTTGTACACCCAGGAAAAAAGTTGTACACCCAGGAAAAAAGTTGTACACATTGTATACCTAGGAAGGAAATGGTGACCGGGTCCTTGAATCCTTGCTTGATGAAACACACGACATTGACCACATTGCTGACCACTCCAAAGAGATCGATTCCCTGGCAGAGCACACCCCACACCAACCATCGATACGTCAACATCTCGTAGTCGACACAGCCAGTGCAAGAATCTTTCTCTAACTTAGAACGGTTTAGAAAGTTCGGCATTTTGTAATATTTGACACTTTTATAAACGATTTTCAGACTTATCTTTAATAGTTTGTAATGTTTGCTTATTTGTATAAGAATAATTTGTAAAATACTTGTCATATTTGTTATCTCAGACAGCACCAAATTACTCTGTGATAGAGCAGCAGACACTTAATGGTCTACAAAACGTGGACATTGTCTGTATGACGAGCCAGTTTTCAAGAATCTGGGCAGGTAGACTTCACACTTCAGTTAGTCCAGGTGAAAGGATGTAGAAGTTAGTCACAAGGATGGCTTCTAACCAGCAGTCTGGGATTGTTCCATCAGTGTCAGGATCAAGACCCACGTCTGCTCAAACTAAATTGAGTGTAATGGAAGGTCTGAAAGAAAACATGAATTATTGCACGTGAAAAATTTAGTGGTCAGTGACTGGAACTGAAACACTTGCAAATAGAATTTTGCACTGTGAAAAAAAAAAGAACAGACATATTTCAAATCTTAATGTGCCAGAATTTAGAAGTCATGTTTTACTTACATTTATTGTTATGTTTTAATGAAGTTTAGAGTTATGTTTTACTGAAGTTTAGAGTTAAGTTTTACTGAAGTTTAGAGCTATGTTATACTGAAGTTTATTGATATATTTTAATGAAGTTTATATTTATATTTTACTGAAGTATACTGTTACGTTTTACATAAATTTATGGGTATGTTTTACCGTAGTGTATATTTATGTTTTGATTAAATTTATTGTTATGTTTTACTGAAGTTTAGAGTAATGAATTACTGAAGTTTAGAGTTATGTTGAACAGAATTCTACTAAAATAATGTGTGCAAAATAAATTGTGTGCATTCATAAAGAAATTTATATAAAGACGCGAATAAAAATAATTCTCTGGCATAAATATGTACTATCACAAACTATTAGATCATGACATGAACATATCCTCACATCTGAACTAGCACAAACTATTAGATCATGACATAAACATATCATCACATCTAAACTAGCACAAACTATTAGATCATGACATGAACATATCCTCACATCTAAACTAGCACAAACTATTAGATCATGACAAGAACTTATCCTCACATCTGAACTAGCACAAACTATTAGATCATGACATGAACTTATCCTCACATCTGAACTAGCACAAACTATTAGATCATGATATGAACTTATCCTCACATCTGAACTAGCACAAACTATTAGATCATGATATGAACTTATCCTCACATCTGAACTAGCACACACTATTAGATCATGACAAGAACCTATCCTCAGTTGCAGAAAACAAACTGGACATTGTCTGTATGACGAGCCAGTTTTCAAGAATCTGGGCAGGTAGACTTCACACTTCAGTTAGTCCAGGTGAAAGGATGTAGAAGTTAGTCACAAGGATGGCTTCTAACCAGCAGTCTGGGATTGTTCCATCAGTGTCAGGATCAAGACCCACGTCTGCTCAAACTAAATTGAGTGTAATGGAAGGTCTGAAAGAAAACATGAATTATTGCACGTGAAAAATTTAGTGGTCAGTGACTGGAACTGAAACACTTGCAAATAGAATTTTGCACTGTGAAAAAAAAAAGAACAGACATATTTCAAATCTTAATGTGCCAGAATTTAGAAGTCATGTTTTACTTACATTTATTGTTATGTTTTAATGAAGTTTAGAGTTATGTTTTACTGAAGTTTAGAGTTAAGTTTTACTGAAGTTTAGAGCTATGTTATACTGAAGTTTATTGATATATTTTAATGAAGTTTATATTTATATTTTACTGAAGTATACTGTTACGTTTTACATAAATTTATGGGTATGTTTTACCGTAGTGTATATTTATGTTTTGATTAAATTTATTGTTATGTTTTACTGAAGTTTAGAGTAATGAATTACTGAAGTTTAGAGTTATGTTGAACAGAATTCTACTAAAATAATGTGTGCAAAATAAATTGTGTGCATTCATAAAGAAATTTATATAAAGACGCGAATAAAAATAATTCTCTGGCATAAATATGTACTATCACAAACTATTAGATCATGACATGAACATATCCTCACATCTGAACTAGCACAAACTATTAGATCATGACATAAACATATCATCACATCTAAACTAGCACAAACTATTAGATCATGACATGAACATATCCTCACATCTAAACTAGCACAAACTATTAGATCATGACAAGAACTTATCCTCACATCTGAACTAGCACAAACTATTAGATCATGACATGAACTTATCCTCACATCTGAACTAGCACAAACTATTAGATCATGATATGAACTTATCCTCACATCTGAACTAGCACAAACTATTAGATCATGATATGAACTTATCCTCACATCTGAACTAGCACACACTATTAGATCATGACAAGAACCTATCCTCAGTTGCAGAAAACAAACTAGAAATTGTTTTTCCAGCGAAAATGAACTAAATATTAGGAAACAATAGAAATATACCGAAACCTTTATCTTGTCAGTCGTCGTCAACTTTCAAAATACAGCAGTATCTCAGATATGATTACAGATCATGAAAACAGTCAACGAATTTGTATTGAGATATTTTATGAGGAAATGATTGTCAATATAAAGAAACTTGAATGAAACTGCTGAATTGCAAACTTAATTCAGGATTTGTATCTATCAAAACAAGATTCTGAAGTTTTGATTGTCAGTGTAGATTGTTTATTTCGTTTTGATTGTCAGTGTAGATTGTTTATTTCATTTTGGAGCAATATGTCACCGTTTCTTATTCTCTATCATGGAGGTCTTTTGTGATGCATACTTTGAAGCATAGAGACAGTTCTTACATGAAAAGTTTATATAGTCAATTTAAGTCAAATGACAGTTCTTACATGAAAAGTTTATATAGTCAATTTAAGTCAAATGATAGTTTTTACATGAAAAGTTTATATAATCAATTTAAGTCAAATGATAGTTTTTACATGAAAAGTTTATATAGTCAATTTAAGTCAAATGATAGTTTTTACATGAAAAGTTTATATAGTCAATTTAAGTCAAATGATAGTTTTTACATGAAAAGTTTATATAGTCAATTTAAGTCAAATGATAGTTCTTACATGAAAAGTTTATATAGTCAATTTAAGTCAAATGATAGTTTTTACATGAAAAGTTTATATAGTCAATTTAAGTCAAATGATAGTTCTTATATGAAAAGTTTATATAGTCAATTTAAGTCAAATGATAGTTTTTACATGAAAAGTTTATATAGTCAATTTAAGTCAAATGATAGTTCTTATATGAAAAGTTTATATAGTCAATTTAAGTCAAATGACAGTTCTTACATGAAAAGTTTATATAGTCAATTTAAGTCAAATGATAGTTCTTATATGAAAAGTTTATATAATCAATTTAAGTCAAATGATAGTTTTTACATGAAAAGTTTATATAGTCAATTTAAGTCAAATGATAGTTCTTACAGGCAAGTTTGTACAGTCTGTTTAAGGCCATGATATAGTTCTTACATGCACGTTTATATAGTCTGTTTAAGGCCATGAGATAATTCTAACATGCAAGTTTATGCAGTCTGTTTAAGGCCTTGGTATATTTCTAGTTTATGTAATCAGACATAAACATTTTTATCAGTAACGACATTTAATGTTTTCTAGCAAGAATTTTATATGGACAAAATTAAAGTAATGGCGACTTATTGACAGAAATCATTCATTCTTTACCAACAACATGACATGTGTTTGTTGTCATGGAGACATGAAGCGAGAGTAGGTATACTACACGTGGATATAAACATACATCTACAGTATCATCGATGAGTGGATTATCTGTAGTACTTTGGCCTTTGACCTTATCAGGGCTGACTGTTTCTAGCGACGCCACGAAGCTGTCAAACCTGATAGTTACAAACATTTAATGTTACTGCGTTACTGTTACAACAACCTGGCCTCGGGACTATGTGAAGTCACGTGTCAGTCAGAGACTGTAATCAGTCATGCGTATCTCCCCATTATCTTACAGCACTCTAATATCTATTCTAAATACTGATATCTTACGTTCTAATTTATGCTCTAATTTGTATCTACAACTCTGATATCTGTTTCTGTTGTATAAAAAATAATAGGTCCTTCCTAACACTTGATTAAAAAAAAATTGAATAGGGTAACAAATGTTTCCTTAATGGGAATCCGAAAGATCAGTTTCTATTAAACTGATATGATAAACATAGAACTTACTGGGAAATTGTTCTCAGTCGGATGATTGACAACGTACTGACGTGGTCTCATGTCACGAGGCTCTGTCAATATCTATGTCATTATTTTGTCAGTGACTTAAGGAAAAACGTTGCGAATTTCTGGTGACGTTAACAGCCACTTGTTTCATCTTCCTCTGTACTTTTCTGTACCTCAGACATTCTGAAGAAAGACAAAATATTCATCTTCCACAATTATCGGGCAAAACAGTGCAAAGAAAAAGGTATAAAAACACAACATTAAAGATATTTTACGGTTTAAGATATGAGATAAGAGCTATTTTATATGTGATATCATATCTTACTATACGATAACAGCAGAAAATCTACAAGGTATTTAACATCAAAGTTTACTATAAGATGACAGTAGATACTTTATAATATGATTAATATCATATTCTGCGATAAGGTGATAGCATATAATCTAAAAGACGTTTAACATGCAAGTTTATGCAGTCTGTTTAAGGCCTTGGTATATTTCTAGTTTATGTAATCAGACATAAACATTTTTATCAGTAACGACATTTAATGTTTTCTAGCAAGAATTTTATATGGACAAAATTAAAGTAATGGCGACTTATTGACAGAAATCATTCATTCTTTACCAACAACATGACATGTGTTTGTTGTCATGGAGACATGAAGCGAGAGTAGGTATACTACACGTGGATATAAACATACATCTACAGTATCATCGATGAGTGGATTATCTGTAGTACTTTGGCCTTTGACCTTATCAGGGCTGACTGTTTCTAGCGACGCCACGAAGCTGTCAAACCTGATAGTTACAAACATTTAATGTTACTGCGTTACTGTTACAACAACCTGGCCTCGGGACTATGTGAAGTCACGTGTCAGTCAGAGACTGTAATCAGTCATGCGTATCTCCCCATTATCTTACAGCACTCTAATATCTATTCTAAATACTGATATCTTACGTTCTAATTTATGCTCTAATTTGTATCTACAACTCTGATATCTGTTTCTGTTGTATAAAAAATAATAGGTCCTTCCTAACACTTGATTAAAAAAAAATTGAATAGGGTAACAAATGTTTCCTTAATGGGAATCCGAAAGATCAGTTTCTATTAAACTGATATGATAAACATAGAACTTACTGGGAAATTGTTCTCAGTCGGATGATTGACAACGTACTGACGTGGTCTCATGTCACGAGGCTCTGTCAATATCTATGTCATTATTTTGTCAGTGACTTAAGGAAAAACGTTGCGAATTTCTGGTGACGTTAACAGCCACTTGTTTCATCTTCCTCTGTACTTTTCTGTACCTCAGACATTCTGAAGAAAGACAAAATATTCATCTTCCACAATTATCGGGCAAAACAGTGCAAAGAAAAAGGTATAAAAACACAACATTAAAGATATTTTACGGTTTAAGATATGAGATAAGAGCTATTTTATATGTGATATCATATCTTACTATACGATAACAGCAGAAAATCTACAAGGTATTTAACATCAAAGTTTACTATAAGATGACAGTAGATACTTTATAATATGATTAATATCATATTCTGCGATAAGGTGATAGCATATAATCTAAAAGACGTTTAACATGAAATTTTATGATAAACTGGCACCAGATAATATATTAGGTGTTTAACATCAACGTTTATTATAAGATGGCTGGAGTAATTTAATCACGGGTTTGTCTCACCCGACACTGTGTACACCCTGGCCCAACAATACGGGACAGCTGCGGTCAGGAAAGAGAGGACCTTGACGATACCTAAGACATCATCATCAGACACTTCAGTACCAACCATACATAGATGACAACTAAGACATTATCATCAGACACTTCAGTACCAACCATACATAGATGACAACTAAGACATTATCATCAGACACTTCAGTACCAACCATACATAGATGACAACTAAGACATTATCATCAGACACTTCAATACCAACCATACATAGATGACAACTAAGACATCATCATCAGACACTTCAATACCAACCATACATAGATGACAACTAAGACATCATCATCAGACACTTCAGTACCAACCATACATAGATGACAACTAAGACATCATCATCAGACACTTCAATACCAACCATACATAGATGACAACTAAGACATCAGCATCAGACACTTCAGTACCAACCATACATAGATGACAACTAAGACATCATCATCAGACACTTCAATACCAACCATACATAGATGACAACTAAGACATTATCATCAGACACTTCAGTACCAACCATACATAGATGACAACTAAGACATCATCATCAGACACTTCAGTACCATACATACATAAATGACAACTAAGACATCATCATCAGACACTTCAACACCAACCATACATAGATGGCAACTAAGACATCATTATCAGACACTTCAGTACCATACATACATAAATGACAACTAAGACATCATCATCAGACACTTCAGTACCATACATACATAGATGGCAACTAAGACATCATCATCAGACACTTCAGTACCATACATACATAAATGGCAACTAAGACATCATCATCAGACACTTCATTACCATACATACATAGATGGCAACTAAGACATCATCATCAGACACTTCAGTACCATACATACATAGATGGCAACTAAGACATCATCATCAGACACTTCAGTACCATACATACATAGATGACAACTAAGACATCATTATCAGACACTTCAGTACGAAACATACATAGATGACAACTAAGACATCATCATCAGACACTTCAGTACCATACATACATAGATGACAACTAAGACATTATCATCAGACACTTCAGTACCAACCATACATAGATGACAACTAAGACATTATCATCAGACACTTCAGTACCAACCATACATAGATGACAACTAAGACATTATCATCAGACACTTCAATACCAACCATACATAGATGACAACTAAGACATCATCATCAGACACTTCAATACCAACCATACATAGATGACAACTAAGACATCATCATCAGACACTTCAGTACCAACCATACATAGATGACAACTAAGACATCATCATCAGACACTTCAATACCAACCATACATAGATGACAACTAAGACATCAGCATCAGACACTTCAGTACCAACCATACATAGATGACAACTAAGACATCATCATCAGACACTTCAATACCAACCATACATAGATGACAACTAAGACATTATCATCAGACACTTCAGTACCAACCATACATAGATGACAACTAAGACATCATCATCAGACACTTCAGTACCATACATACATAAATGACAACTAAGACATCATCATCAGACACTTCAACACCAACCATACATAGATGGCAACTAAGACATCATTATCAGACACTTCAGTACCATACATACATAAATGACAACTAAGACATCATCATCAGACACTTCAGTACCATACATACATAGATGGCAACTAAGACATCATCATCAGACACTTCAGTACCATACATACATAAATGACAACTAAGACATCATCATCAGACACTTCATTACCATACATACATAGATGGCAACTAAGACATCATCATCAGACACTTCAGTACCATACATACATAGATGGCAACTAAGACATCATCATCAGACACTTCAGTACCATACATACATAGATGACAACTAAGACATCATTATCAGACACTTCAGTACGAAACATACATAGATGACAACTAAGACATCATCATCAGACACTTCAGTACCATACATACATAGATGACAACTAAGACATCATCATCAGACACTTCAGTACCATACATACATAGATGACAACTAAGACATCATCATCAGACACTTCAGTACCATACATACATAAATGGCAACTAAGACATTATCATCAGACACTTCAGTACCAACCATACATAGATGACAACTAAGACATCAGCATCAGACACTTCAACACCAACCATACATAGATGACAACTAAGACATCAGCATCAGACACTTCAACACCAACCATACATAGATGACAACTAAGACATCAGCATCAGACACTTCAACACCAAACATACATAGATGACAACTAAGACATCATCATCAGACACTTCAGTACCAACCATACATAGATGACAACTAAGACATCATCATCAGACACTTCAGTACCATACATACATAAATGACAACTAAGACATCATCATCAGACACTTCAGTACCATACATACATAAATGACAACTAAGACATCAGCATCAGACACTTCAACACCAAACATACATAGATGACAACTAAGACATTAGCATCGGAGACCTCAGTACCAAACATACACACAGCAAAGGGAAGGCAGCCTTGGATGACAGAGTATGCTAGAACTGATTCTAAAGTGAAAAAACATATTTTAAAAAAGTAAATGTAGGAAGAGATTAGCAAAGAAATTGTAAAAATGGAAGAGAGTGAACGATGACCAGAACAAGTATGGGATCCGGCTGAAAAGCAGTTTCTCAGCAGCCTACACTTTTCATAGGTAATAATAATAATAAATATAATAATAATAGTAATAATAATAATAATAGTAATACTTATAAATAAAGCTTTGTGAGAAAAGAAGAAGAAGAAAGTATTCAGGTAATTGACAACAAATGAGACTAAATTGCTTTAAGAATGTAGAAGAATTTAAGGAAAGAACACTAAAAGATATGCATATCGACCAGAAATATGAAAAGTTTCATTAAAATATTAATATTGACTGGCTGGGAACTTCAGTTAGAAATACACTGACAAATATTCAAGCAAGGAAGTCGCTGAACTAGGGAATACCAGAAAGTAGACTACTTTGGCCAAGACAGATTTTGTTGCCTCAAATATGAGAGCTGTTTCAGGGTATATTTGACCTGCTAATATCACTGGGCAACACACATTTTGGTGCCTCAAATGTTAGACCTGATTATATTTGACCTGCTTATTCCAAAAATAGCACACGTTTTCCCTTATCACTTCTAGTTTTTGACAAACAGAACATACGCCATATATCACTCTTCACTCTGCTCGCCCATAGAAGATCAGGATATTTTAATGTAGTGTTTAAATTAATATCTTTTAAGCATGGAGAAAACATATTAAAAATGAAACGAAAAGTGTACTACATAAAAGTCTACTCATTTCATACCACAAGTGTATGATACAAACATTCGACGCACAAGAATCTTCTTTTGTAAAAATTTCAAAAATGGGATCTGTCAGGACAATCCGGCATACGATTCCTACAATAGTCTGCCATCGTTTGTGCATCCCATCTTCCTTATTTGGCTTCCATTGTTTTTATGTCTAGGCGAAATATTTCATCTTTCTCTTCGCTTAAGTCACCAAGGTTCTCTGGAAATGATTTAAATGACTGTGTAGATAATGGATTTTAACACTCATGTTACAGCCAATCCTGTTGAAATGAAAGAGCATATCCTCTGCTAATTGTTTGTAGTTGTCTGCCTTCTTGTTGCCAAGAAAGCTTTTTACAACAAGAAAAAAAAATGAAGACCAGGCACATAATTCAATTTATTTCAATCACATTTATTTTCAATCCCATGAAATGTGGGTCATTTATAAGTTGTCTAACCTATGACCATTGAAAATTCCTGCCTTCAGCTTTTCCATGGTAAGTCCAGGTAACTTATGCACTATGTAATCAATGTAAGAAGCGTCTTTATTCAAAGCCTTTACACACTGTTTCATTAGACATAGCTTTATATTTAGTGACGGCAGTATGATTCTGTCTCGTGCTACCAGAGAATCATTGATTACATTTTGTCCTCTAACCGCAATATATTCCGTCAGAGGCCAATCTTTTCTTACCCAATGTTCATGTTTGGCTTTACTATCCCAAAGGCATAAAAAACAAAGATACTTTGTGTAGCCATTTTGTTGACCAAAAAGAAAATTAACCATCTTTAAGTATACACAAATCAACCATTATGTTCTTGGTAACTTATCTTTTCCAAGACTAAAGAGATGGCCTTCTACTCTTCTTTCATCCTGGAGGAGTGACCGACTAGAATAGAACCATATTTGGTTCCATTATTTAAAAGAACACACTTGTAACTACGAACTTTCAATGACAAGAGGCCACTGACTTGGGTTATATTCTAAAGGGCCAGTTTTCTTCACAAGGTTTCTGATGTCGTTGCAGAACTAAGTTGTTGTTTTCGGTAAAGAATGCCAGCAAATACTTTTCTCTCCTTCTTCGATAAAATGTCATTTTCATTCGAGGCTGAAGTACATTCTTGTCCTTTAGTCTGGAGGCAAGCAGTTCAGGAGACTGCTTGGAAAGATTTAAGTCCCTGGTCAGATCACTCAGTTCATTCTGATCAAAACGACCACTATGTGAAGTTGTTTGGAATTCCCTGTCACTGCCCCCACTTTCTTTACCTTGTGTGATACCAGACATGCAAGACTCATCCTCTGAGAGCTGTGCTAGTTCAAGGAAAGGTGGAACGGGTACAAGATCTGAGAGCTGTGATAGTTCAAGGAAAAAGTGGAACGTATACAAGATCTGAGAGCTGTGGTAGTTCAAGGAAAAAGTGGAACGTATACAAGATCTGAGAGCTGTGATAGTTCAAGGAAAAAGTGGAACGTATACAAGATCTGAGAGCTGTGGTAGTTCAAGGAAAAAGTGGAACGTATACAAGATCTGAGAGCTGTGGTAGTTCAAGGAAAAGGTGGAACGTATACAAGATCTGAGAGCTGTGGTAGTTCAAGGAAAAAAGTGGAACGTATACAAGATCTGAGAGCTGTGGTAGTTCAAGGAAAGGTGGAACGGGTACAAGATCTGAGAGCTGTGATAGTTCAAGGAAAAAGTGGAACGTATACAAGATCTGAGAGCTGTGGTAGTTCAAGGAAAGGTGGAACGTATACAAGATCTGAGAGCTGTGATAGTTCAAGGAAAAAGTGGAACGTATACAAGATCTGAGAGCTGTGGTAGTTCAAGGAAAAAGTGGAACGTATACAAGATCTGAGAGCTGTGGTAGTTCAAGGAAAAGGTGGAACGTATACAAGATCTGAGAGCTGTGGTAGTTCAAGGAAAAAAGTGGAACGTATACAAGATCTGAGAGCTGTGGTAGTTCAAGGAAAGGTGGAACGGGTACAAGATCTGAGAGCTGTGATAGTTCAAGGAAAAAGTGGAACGTATACAAGATCTGAGAGCTGTGGTAGTTCAAGGAAAAGGTGGAACGTATACAAGATCTGAGAGCTGTGGTAGTTCAAGGAAAAAAGTGGAACGTATACAAGATCTGAGAGCTGTGGTAGTTCAAGGAAAAAGTGGAACGTATACAAGATCTGAGAGCTGTGGTAGTTCAAGGAAAGGTGGAACGGGTACAAGATCTGAGAGCTGTGATAGTTCAAGGAAAAAGTGGAACGTATACAAGATCTGAGAGCTGTGATAGTTCAAGGAAAAGGTGGAACGGGTACAAGATCTGAGAGCTGTGATAGTTCAAGGAAAAGGTGGAACGGGTACAAGATCTGAGAGCTGTGATAGTTCAAGGAAAAGGTGGAACGGGTACAAGATCCGACTGCGGAACAGGTCTCCTGGCTGAAGGTAGACTAGGGTAAGGCCACCTGTCACTATTATTTAGATTGATGCCTATGATATTAACAATACAAAAATAACAATCATGGAAGTGGTTTTTCAGTCCCCTCCACACCATTGGTACTCCAAATTTCAGGCACCTTCTCTTTCCATTTATCCACTGGCACAAATGCTCCGTCCAAGTTTTGTATACAATATGAGGGGCCCACGGCTTATCTTGATCTCCAAGCTCGACATCAAAATAACCTACATACGGTCTCTTTAAAAACTCAGAAACAGGTGGCCTACTTACTTTCAGTGTATACCCCCCCCCCCAAATATGGCAAAGTACGAAGGGATGATTCAAGCAGCTCCGACTTGAAGTAGCCATAACCTCTACGGTGTTTCATTTGCAAAAACTGAAATGATATCAGTGGGAATATACACAACGTCTATACGATCATAACTATTATACAGCGCGGATGTTTTAAAGAGATCAGATTGAGAAACCTTTCAAATACAAATGTATATAGTCTAGGATAACCACGATTTATCATCTACGTTTGTGCACATAATTATGAGATAAAACAGAACAAAAGCAATTCTGTCATTTTAGCGATGTATTTGTACACCAGTTGTGCACTGTAGGAAAGGAAGTAGACGAATAGGTGTGAAACAAAGGTCATTGTACTCAAAAGGTGTGGGTAAATTAAATACATTCATTTTTCATTCAAGTAAGACAACTTGTTATGACATCCCGATTCTGCGGAACAGATTTGTTCAAGAGCGGGCTAAAATTTGATAAATTCACTCATATCTAAGAAAGTAGAGCTGATGGCAACCATATCTAAGAAACTAGAGCTGATGCCAACCATATCTAAGAAACTAGAGCTGATGCCAACCATATCTAAGAAACTAGAGCTGATGCCAACCATATCTAAGAAACTAGAGCTGATGGCAACCATATCTAAGAAACTAGAGCTGATGCCAACCATATCTAAGAAACTAGAGCTGATGCCAACCATATCTAAGAAACTAGAGCTGATGCCAACCATATCTAGAAACTAGAGCTGATGCCAACCATATCTAAGAAACTAGAGCTGATGCCAACCATATCTAAGAAACTAGAGCTGATGCCAACCATATCTAAGAAACTAGAGCTGATGCCAACCATATCTAAGAAACTAGAGCTGATGCCAACCATATCTAAGAAACTAGAGCTGATGGCAACCATATCTAAGAAACTAGAGCTGATGGCAACCATATCTAAGAAACTAGAGCTGATGGCAACCATATCTAAGAAACTAGAGCTGATGGCAACCATATCTAAGAAACTAGAGCTGATGGCAACCATATCTAAGAAACTAGAGCTGATGGCAACCATATCTAAGAAACTAGAGCTGATGGCAACCATATCTAAGAAACTAGAGCTGATGGCAACCATATCTAAGTAACTAGAGCTGATGCCAACCATATCTAAGAAACTAGAGCTGATGGCAACCATATCTAAGAAACTAGAGCTGATGGCAACCATATCTAAGAAACTAGAGTTGATGCCAACCATATCTAAGAAACTAGAGCTGATGGCAACCATATCTAAGAAACTAGAGCTGATGGCAACCATATCTAAGAAACTAGAGTTGATGCTGTCTATCCAAAGCAAATTTTACGAATCAGCGACCCTAAAAACCCCCAGAAACAGGCCTAGAAACCAAGGCACCAAGAAAAACAAATGTTTCTTGGGCTGTTATAAAAATGGTACATGATTTCGGCGCAGAAAAAAGGTTGGTAGTTTCACAAATAATGAAACAAAGAATATAACCGTCAGATCGATCTAAATAAATCACTTCATATCGGAGTCTATGAGAAAGCTGAAAGAACAAAATGTTATCAACATCGCGCAGTCTGAGCCATATCAAAACAAAGCTCTCATAATGATCGTTCATTAAGAAAAAAAAATAGAAAAAGACAGAAATCGTTAGAGTAAAAACATGATTTTGTTGAGAACAAAAATCACAAATAACTCAACTGTCTATGTTAAGACAAAGAACAAGTTCTGGGAATATAGAAAGATTTATCGACGACAGAAAATCTTTTGACTGAGCGATGTAGGAAACTATGATGTAAATAAATGCTTGATAAAACGTCGTATATCATTTGAAGATATCAGAAGATATCCTGGAATAAAAGAGTGACATTAAGAGTGAACAATGGCACAGTCTGACATCTAAAACGATGCACACTAGCAGGATGTTCCATGTCATCTGACTCTCCTAGGTATACAGTGAGAACGTCATGACAGGCACTAAACATTTGAAAGTAACGAGAATGGAAGCTCAAAGATGAATGAACTGAGCATGCGGAAAATAAAACATTGATGGAAGAAAGGAAAGCACTGTACAATATCTATAGAGAAAGATCACTGAAAGACCACTAGAAGAGTGTTAGCTCGAAACACAGAACAAATCTAGCAACTGCAGTATTAAACTCAGTGAAATACAGAACAAATCTAGTAGCAGCAGTAATAAACTTAGTGAAACACAGAACAAATCTAGCAACTGCAGTATTAAACTCAGTGAAACACAGAACAAATCTAGTAACTGCAGTATTAAACTCAGTGAAACACAGAACAAATCTAGCAACTGCAGTATTAAACTCAGTGAAATACCAAACAAATCTAGCAACTGCAGTATTAAACTCAGTGAAATACCAAACAAATCTAGCAACTGCAGTATTAAACTCAGTGAAATACCAAACAAATCTAGCAACTGCAGTAATAAACTCAGTGAAACAGAGAACAAATCTAGTAGCTGCAGTATTAAACTCAGTGAAACACAGAACAAATCTAGCAACTGCAGTATTAAACTCAGTGAAACACAGAACAAATCTAGCAACTGCAGTAATAAACTCAGTGAAACACAGAACAAATCTAGCAACTGCAGTATTAAACTCAGTGAAACACAGAACAAATCTAGTAACTGCAGTATTAAACTCAGTGAAACACAGAACAAATCTAGCAACTGCAGTATTAAACTCAGTGAAATACCAAACAAATCTAGCAACTGCAGTATTAAACTCAGTGAAATACCAAACAAATCTAGCAACTGCAGTATTAAACTCAGTGAAATACCAAACAAATCTAGCAACTGCAGTAATAAACTCAGTGAAACAGAGAACAAATCTAGTAGCTGCAGTATTAAACTCAGTGAAACACAGAACAAATCTAGCAACTGCAGTATTAAACTCAGTGAAACACAGAACAAATCTAGCAACTGCAGTAATAAACTCAGTGAAACACAGAACAAATCTAGCAACTGCAGTATTAAACTCAGTGAAATACCAAACAAATCTAGCAACTGCAGTATTAAACTCAGTGAAATACCAAACAAATCTAGCAACTGCAGTATTAAACTCAGTGAAATACCAAACAAATCTAGCAACTGCAGTAATAAACTCAGTGAAACAGAGAACAAATCTAGTAGCTGCAGTATTAAACTCAGTGAAACACAGAACAAATCTAGCAACTGCAGTATTAAACTCAGTGAAACACAGAACAAATCTAGCAACTGCAGTAATAAACTCAGTGAAACACAGAACAAATCTAGCAACTGCAGTATTAAACTCAGTGAAATACCAAACAAATCTAGCAACTGCAGTATTAAACTCAGTGAAATACCAAACAAATCTAGCATCTGCAGTAATAAACTCAGTGAAATACCAAACAAATCTAGTAACTGCAGTAATAAACTCAGTGAAATACCAAACAAATCTAGCAACTGCAGTAATAAACTCAGTGAAATACCAAACAAATCTAACAACTGCAGTAATAAATTCAGTGAAATACAGAACAAATCTAGTAGCTGCAGTATTAAACTCTATGAAATACATGCGCGATTTATGTCTATACCAATACAAAACAATAAATACAAGCAAATCAATTCACTCAACTCTGAACAACAATAACAGAGATAATGAGTGCGATGTTATATCAGAACAACAATAACAGAGATGATGAGTGCTATGTTATATCAGAACAACAATAACAGAGATGATAAATGCTATGTTATATCAGAACAAGAATAACAGAGATGATGAGTGCTATGTTATATCAGAAAAAGAATAACAGAGATGATAAATGCTATGTTATATAAGAACAAAATAACAGAGATGATGAGTGCTATGTTATATCAGAACAAGAATAACAGAGATGATAAATGCTATGTTATATCAGAACAACAATAACAGAAATAATGAGTGTGATACTATATCATAACAATTATAACAGAGATGATGAGTGTGATACTATATCATAACAATAATAACAAAGGTGATGAGTGTGATACTGTATGAGAACATTAATAACAGAGATGATGAATCTGATACTATATTAAAAGAATAGTGAGAGATGTGAGTCAGATACTACATGAGAATAAAAATGACAGAGATGATGAGTGCGATGTTATATCATAACAATAACAACAGAGATGATGAGTGTGATACTATATCATAACAGTAACAACAGAGATGATCAGTGTGATACTATATCATAACAATAACAACAGAGATGATATGTGTGATACTATATCATAACAATAACAACAGAGATGATGAGTGTGATACTATCTCTCTCTCTCTCTGAACCTTAAGTGCCCAGGGCACATGGGGCTTCTGCGAGGGTTTTCCACAAATGCCTGTCCTTCGCCTTTTTTTCTGCTCTTGCCCAGGTGAGCCTTCTATTGCTCAACATCCTTTCTGTTGTTCTTCTCCATGTCTCTTTTGGTCTACCCTTACTTCTGTTCCCCTGTGGTGTCCATCTTAGTGCTAATTTTGGTAGTGAGTTGTCAGTCATTCGGATCACATGTCCCAACCATCGCCAGAGTCTTTCTTCAATAATTGTTGTCAGTGATTTCATCTGCATTTCTGCTAATAAGATGTTATTTCTTATGTTGTTCCGCCAAAATATTTTTCTAATTCTTCGTAAACATTTAGTCTGGAAAGAATTCAACTTGTTTTCTATGGTTTTTGGTGATTTTCCATAGAGTAGTACACTTAGAACATTACTCTTAAATATCCTGATTTTCATATTTATACTTAGTTTTTTTTTATTTCCATATAGTCTGCAGCATTGCAAAAGCCTGGTTTGCTCTAGTAAGTCTGCTGTTGATGTCCTCTGTGCTGTCTCCATTTTCTACTACTCTGCTGCCAAGGTATACAAATTCGTTGACCTCCTCCACTAACTTGTTATCTACTCTGAGTACATTTCTGCTGTTCAAATTTTGCTGCATTAATTTTGTCTTTCCTACGTTGATCTTTAGTCCTATGTTGTTTGCATTCTGAGTTAGCTTGTTTATTTTATCTTGCATATCTTTGTGGCTGCTTGATAGTAGACAAATGTCGTCCGCAAAGTCAAGGTCCTCCAGCACTGTGTCAAGGGTCCATTGTAATCCTCTGCGTTTGTCTGATGTTGTCTCCTTCATTAACCAGTCTACTGTCAAGATAAATAATGTTAGTGATAGTACACATCCCTGCTTCACTCCTGTTTGTACCCTAAAGCTGCTGGAGGTATGTTCTCCACAGATAACTTTGCACTGAAAACCCTCGTATAGGGCTTTGATTACATTAACTATTTTATGGGGGAGGCTATGCCATCTTAGTGTGATACTATATCATAACAATAATAACAGAGATGATGAGTGAGATACAATATGAGAACACTAATAATAGAGAAGATGAATGAGATGGTATATCAGAAAAATAATAACAAAAATGATGAGCGCGGGCTTTATATCATAACAAAAATGACAGAGATTATGAGTGTGATACTGTATCATAACAATAATAATAGAGATAATGAGTGTGATGCAGTATCAAAACAGTAATAACAGAGATGATGAATGCAATACTATATCATAACAATAATAATAGAGATAGTGAGTGTGATGCACTATCATAACAACAATAACAGAGATGATGCATGCGATACTATATCATAACAATAATAATAGAGATAATGAGTGTGATGCAGTATCATAACAATAATAACAGAGATGATGAATGCAATACTATATGAAAACAATGATAACAGAGATGGTGAGTGAGATACTATATGAGAACACTAATATTAGAGATGATGAAAGAGATGTTATATCATAACAATAATAAAAGACATGATAACTGTGATGCTATATCATAGCAATAATAACAGAGATGATGAGTGTTATACTATATCATAACAATAATAACAGAGATAATCAGTGAGATACAGTATCATAACAATAATAACAGAGATGATGAATGTGATAAAATATCATAACATTAATAGGAGAGATGATGAGTGCGATGCTATATCAGAATAATAATAACAGAGATGATAAATTGGATATTATATCACAACAACAATAACAGAGTTGATGAATGCGATGTTATATCAGAACAATAATAAAAGAATTTACAAGTGCGACGCTATATGAGAACAATAATAACAGATATGATGAATGCGATACTATATCATAACAATAATAACATACATGATGAGTATGATACTATATGAAAAGAATAATAACAGAGATGATGAGTGTGATAATATATGATAACAATAATAACAGAGATGATCTTCTTCTTCTTCTTCGTTCGCTTCTACCACCAAGACCGCCCCACGATCCTACTGAATTTACACCTGTGGTCCACGTTAAGTCCTGTGGTCCCCCGTGTGGTCCTTTCGGGGACCACACGGGATTCCCGAGAGGACCATATGGGGTTCAGAGTATCGCAGGGCTTGAGCCTGTATTCTTGATGGGTCTCAGAAGCGGGATTGCGTGACACTGTGGTTTTCGTTGCACCAGTTTAGTCTGCAGTTGGACTTTCTCACCGGAAGACCTCGACGTGTTTTAGATATCAGCATATCCCCGCTGGGTGAGAGGCGGTAGCCCACCCAGGCCAGAGTTGGACTTTCTCACCGGAAAACCTCGACGTGTTTTAGGATACCCGTGTATCATCGCCGGGTGAGAGGTGGTTGCCCATCCAGTCCAGTGTTGGACTTTCTCACCGGAAAACCTCAGCGCGATTAGGATATGCAAACATCCCCGCCGGGTGAGAAGTGGTTGCCTATCTAGACTGCCCTGGTCCAGTGTCTCCGACTTCAGCATTTTGTGGTCGTGGCCGCTACCCTTCCTAGTTGTGACCAGGATGGAGCTTTTGTCCAGGAGGACAAATCCTCGCCACTAGTGACTTCCACCTCTGGGTTGAGCCGGTTTAGGCATATTATACCAGTATGGGTGTATATCAGGCGTGACCGACCTCTAGAGAGGAGGTGGCATGACATGTCTAGCCATCATGTTCCACCCCTGGTGTGTGCCAGTTTAGGCATATTTCACCAGTGTAGGTGTATTTCGGACGTGGTCAGCCTCTAGAGCAGAGGCGCCTTGGTATGTGTAGCTCTCGCAGCGGTACTACTGGACATACCGATTAAACTTCACTTTATCCTTTCCACCACCTTTTCACATCGGCGCCACACAAAAACCTTTATTTTTTTCCGCATTTTCTTCCTTGACCGGGAGGAGCTGCACTCCACGCGCGGCATTCGAAGAGTCTCGCCAGCAGTGTCTTAACCTCTGGGTTAAGCTGGTTCATGCATTCCACCCGATATGACTGCACTCAGGACGTGGCCGACCTCCAGACCAGAGGTGCCTTGATTTGACCGTTTGCTTCGCCTTATCGTTTCTACCACTTTTTCCGTAGTGATGCCGCGCGGCAACCCCTTTTCACCTTTCTTCATTGGCCGGGAGGAGCACCGCTCCACGCACGGCAGCCGAAGAATCTCGCCAGCATCGGTGGATGAGCTACCAAAAGTGCCACTCATCTACCCTTCGCCCCTTCTCCTGTCAGTTTAAACAGTTCTGCCACGGGAAGGCCAGGAGCTGGACTTAACTGCCAGAGGCTGTTTGAGACGCGCGCCGTAGGAGTGGAGATCGAATTCTCCACCCCACCTCCGGCAATAGCAGTCCTTAGAACCATGTAAATGAGTAATATCATGAATCATCTCTCTTTCTCTCTGTCAGACATTTTCTCATCTCATGCTTTTGATCATGTGGTTACTAGCACAGTCAAAGTATAACTTGATGCTTTCAGTTTTGATGCTGTGAATTATTAAATAATTTTGTTTAAAAAGGCCCCAGAGGACAAAGTTAATGATGACAGCAATTCTGCCAAGCCTAGGAAAAGCTGATAAGTGCTTCCTTTATATTATAACATGAAAATAACTGATCTAGCAGTGGAAGGAAAAAGTTACATGCTGAAACTGGCTGAATGTTCAATGAGAACAATTTCATCAATTCACAAAATAGTGAACAAAAAGGAATAAATAATTTTGTACTAACGTTATTTGTGCTCCTAAAGTTATCTGTGCTCCTAAAGTTATCTGTGCTCCTAAAGTTATCTGTGCTCCAAAAGTTATCTGTGCTCCAAAAGTTATCTGTGCTCCTAAAGTTATCTGTGCTCCTAAAGTTATCTGTGCTCCTAAAGTTATCTGTGCTCATAAAAATACTAATGTTACATCCAGAGCGCATGATAAATGTTTACTACAGAATGAAGAAGCATTAAACTGTACCTCAGGTATGGGTATATGTTACATATGTATATACTACAAGATTTGGGTATATGTTACATATGTATATACTACAAGATTTGGGTATATGTTACATATGTATATACTACAAGATTTGGGTATATGTTACATATGTATATACTACAAGATTTGGGTATATGTTACATATGTATATACTACAAGATTTGGGTATATGTTACATATGTATATACTGCAAGATTTGGGTATATGTTACATATGTATATACTACAAGATTTGGGTATATGTTACATATGTATATACTACAAGATTTGGGTATATGTTACATATGTATATACTACAAGATTTGGGATCTTCTGTGACTTCAAGCATCCACATGAAGGCTTAGAACCAAATGGCCGAGCATACAGTGAGACTACTGTATACATGCATTCATGCACCAACTTACTGCCACATTCCAGACACGTCAGTCTGTCATAAGTCGGTCATTATGTGGGAGGTTAGACGCCAAGTACAGTTCCCACTATAATGTATTACAAGATGAATAGACATGTTTACCATCATTTTAAAATATTAACAGAATGCAAATCATAGCAGTAACTGTGTGGAAAATTCATAAGAAAATATGAAACACAACACATTTAATTAGGAATCATAATGTAAGAACTTTTCAATGGCACACTAAAATGTACATAAACCCTCATGTATACATATAAGGTACACCACTGTACTGTAGTTTGGATATGTAAAGTATAGCACTGTAATGGCTGGAAGCACCATCACAATCACTAAATGCACGCGTCTTCAGCGGCCTGGTCTGGCTAGTTTTCAGACTTTCTGCCCCTATGGAACCCTATGGCAGAAACCTGGCACATGACCGTACTGATACTAAACTTCTACACATTAATAAATGAGTTTTAACTTTTCTATTGGCGCGAGTGAGAGGCAAGAAAGCATTTTGAAGATTTATAAACAAAGTCAAAACGCACAAAATGACAATAACCTTGCATTGCTCTGATTGCTTTATATTCCTCAGGTAATTAATGTGAACTGATGGCAAATCAGGAAGTTGAGCCCATGAAGATTGTGGATGAAGGCCAGCCACATCAATTATTGAGGAAAGACGCTGGCAAAGGTTGGGATATGTACTCCGTTTATGACTGACGACTCACTATCAAATATAGCACAAAGATGGACACCACAGGGGAACATAACTAAAGGTAGACCAATGGAGACATGGAGAAGAACAACAGAAAGGATGTTGAGCATTAGAGGGCTCACCTGGGCAAGAGCAGAAAAAAAAACAAAGGACAGGCGTTTGTGGAAAACCCTTGCGGAAGCCCCATGTGCCCTGGGCACTTAAGGTTCAGATAGAGAGAGAGAGAGAGAGAGAGAGAGAGAGAGAGAGAGAGAATGACAAATGGCCCTCCCACACAATCCTGCTCTCCTGAAACGAGCATTCTGATTTCATTGTTTTGTACCATAAATAAACGGGGGCAATTATATCGGACTGCACACCTGAATGACTGTCCTACTACCAAAACTACATCAATGTGGACTTGTCATCTTGTACAGAGAAAGTTATTCCATGAGGAAGCCGTCATGTTTTGGCGCATTTTATCAACAGAGATGATGAGTGCGATACTATATGAGAACAATAATAACAGAGATGATGAGTGCGATACTATATGAGAACAATAATAACAGAGATGATGAGTGCGATACTATATGAGAACAATAATAACAGAGATGATGAGTGCGATACTATATGAGAACAATAATAACAGAGATGATGAGTGCGATACTATATGAGAACAATAATAACAGAGATAATGAGTGCGATACTATATGAGAACAATAATAACAGAGAGTGCGATACTATATGAGAACAATAATAACAGAGATGATGAGTGCGATACTATATGAGAACAATAATAACAGAGATGATGAGTGCGATACTATATGAGAACAATAATAACAGAGATGATGAGTGCGATACTATATGAGAACAATAATAACAGAGATGCTGAATACGATACTATCTTATATCTTATATCTTATATCCTTCCCGTGCCGTTAGACGTCACATAGGGCTCGCAAAGTAGTTCGCCAATTTTTCCTGTCTTCGGCGAGTCTTTCAACCTCATCAAAGGATTTTATGCCTGTTAACTTGGCCTCTCTTAATAATGTTCTCTTCAGAGTTTCACGCGGTCTGCCCCTTTTTCTTCGGCCTGTTGTGTTCCACTTGATAGCTTGTTTTGGGATTCTCTGCTCATTTCTTCTCATCAAGTGGCCAACATATGTCCATCTCCTTTTCCTGATCACCCGTGAGACTGGTTGTTGTTCAGTCATCTGTCTTATCTCTGCATTGTTCTTGAATTCATTCCACTTGATGCCGAGTATTTTCCTTAGGCATTTGTTTTCAAAAGAGTCTAATTTCTTTTCTATTTCTTTAGTTGTTTTCCAGCTTTCGCATGCATAAATGAGGTGGATATTACATTTGAATTGAATAGTCTTAACTTGGTTTTTGTGCTTATAACTTTTGAATTCCATATGTTCTCAAGATTCTTGAAGATTGATGCTGCTTTTGCAATTCTGATCCTAACTTCCTGTCTAGTGTCACCATCCTGGTCTATGTAGCTGCCAAGGTATGCAAATTGATTGACTTCTTCAATATCTGTCCCTTCTATGTGTATTTTTTCATTTTGATTGATGGGAATTTTCATTATTTTTGTTTTGTCCTTGTTAATTTCAAGTCCTATTTTGCTAGCCAGTGAAGATAGGCTATCTGTTTTTTCTTGCATGGAATTCACATTATTACTGATAAGAGTTATGTCATCAGCAAAATCAAGATCTTCTAGTTGGGTCCCATGTACCCAGTCAATACCTGTGTTACCTGTGCAGCATTTTTTCATTATGAAGTCTATTGTAATCCCAAAAAGTAAAGGAGACAGTATACATCCTTGTTTCACGCCTGTTTCAATCTGGAACCATTCACTCATCCCTTCTTCTGTCTTGACTGCACAACCATATCCATTGTATAAGTCCTTAATGATGTTGACAATTTTAGATGGTATTCCATATAGACATAAAATTCTCCATAATGAACTCTGTGTATGCTATCAAATGCCTTCTTAAAATCTATGAAATTCAGTATTAATGGTTTCTGCTTTTCAATATGTTCTTCAAGTATTATTCTGAGAGTAAAGATCTGGTCGAGACAGCTTCTCCCTTTTCGAAATCCTGCTTGTTCTTCTCTCATTGCAGTATCCACTATATCTTTGAGTCTATTCAAAATGACCTTGCAAAATACTTTTGACACAACTGATATTAAGGTTACTCCTCTCCAGTTGTTACAGTCACTAAGGTTGCCCTTTTTTGGTATTTTCACAATGATTCCCTTCTTCCAATTAGAAGGGACCTTTTCTTCTTTCCCCATAACGATATCTTTTTTTCCTATCTGGAGTTGCCTCTAGATAGGTCTCAGGATAAGGTTGTTAGCCTTATGCCCAACTCCCGGTACATGATATGTAACAGATCAAGCGGAATTCCGCTGATTTCTGCATGCCGGCGAGAGCGTTTTAAAAACGACCGCCATCTTGCACGTCACGCCGGAAGTACGATACTATATGAGAACAATAATAACAATGATGATGTGCATGACACTATATCATAACAATAATAACAGAGATAATGACCGTGATACTATATGAGAATAATAATAACAGATGTGATGAGTGTGATAACATATCAAAACAATAATAACATAGATAATGAGTGTGATATTCTATGAGATCAATAATGACAGAGATGATGAGTGTGATACTATATCATAACAATAATAACAGAGATGATTAGAGCTATACTATATGATAACAATAATAACAGAGATGATGAGTCTGATACTATATGGGAACAATATTAACATAGGTGATGAATGCGATACTATATGAGAACATTATTAACATAAGTGATGAGTCTGATACTATATGAGAACAATAATAACAGAGATGATGAGTCTGATACTATATGAGAACAATAATAACAGATGATGAGTCTGATAATATGTGGGAACAATAATAACAGATATGATGAGTCTAATACTATATGAGAACAATAATAACAGAGATGATGAGTCTGATACTATATGAGAACAATAATAACAGAGATGATGAGTCTGATACTATATGAGAACAATAATAACAGAAATTATGAGTCTGATACTATATGAGAACAATAATAACAGAGATGATGAGTCTGATACTATATAAGAACAATAATAACAGAGATGATGAGTCTGATACTATATGAGAACAATAATAACAGAGATGATTATTGTGATGCTATATGAGAACAATAATAACAGAGGTGATGAGTGTGATACTATATGAGAACAATAATAACAGAGATGATGAGTGTGATACTATATCATAACAATAATAATAGAGATATATGCAGGAAACTCTCTACCGTAGAGAGCGGAACAACAACACAACTTCTTCAGATCATCAGAGGAAGTACCCCCCCTCAGACAAGTGTTTCGGCCCTTTAAACTCCTGACACTCTAAGGGGGGTGGGCCCCTCTGGGTCATGACTCCCAGAGGTCTTGTGAGTTGTTGCTTTTTTCGGTCCCGGGATCGAACCCATGATCTTCCAGTTGCCATGCGTCTTTAGCGATTTAGCTATGGAGGACTGGTATTGGTTGTGGCAAATGAAATTACTTATGCTCCCAATGCTTGTTTCGCATACTCCACAGCCAGTATGAGGCCTTTTCTGCTGTTTCTGAAAGGCTTCTCAATGCCCTTGCTCTTGCTTGTCCCTTTATGCCCAGTTGCTTACATAGGTCATATGCTGATGTTGCTACGAATCCTCTTGCTCCCACTTCTACAGCTATCACTTTTGCCCTGATTCCTGCCCCCTGCCTCAGTTGCTTGACCAGATCATTGTACTTCTCCAATTTGAATAAATGCTGCTCCTCTATTCTAGTTTCGTATGGGACCGTAAGCTCGATCATTATTAATTCCTGTTTTCCTGTGGAGTACACTACAATGTCCGGTCGCATTCCTGTGTTCTTGATGGCAGTCGGGTATTCTCGTCTTTCTGTAAGGTCCGCTGTCACTTCCCAATCATTTGTACCATCTAGCAGTGATGGTAAGGAATGTCCCTGATTTCAATATTTGATGTCGTACCAGCACCTATGAAGTATTTAGGTGGGACCTCAACTCTTTTGCTGTTATTTGCTTTATCGTTTGCCCTGTCTACAATGGCTACTAGTTCCTGCAACACTCTGTTGTGTCGCCAGGTGTACCGTCCTTGCCCTAAAGACACTTTACATGCTGACAGCACATGTTCCAATGTTTGCCTTTCGTTGCAGAGAGGGCACTTTGTATCTTCTGATACACCCCATTTGTATAGGTTGGAGCCTGTAGGCAGAAGGTCATAAGTAGCTCTGATGATGAAGCTGAGCCTCAAGGGTGCCATTTTCCAGATGTCATTCCATGTTAGTGATCTCTGCAGGACTTCCTCCCATGTTGTCCATTGCCCTTGTTGTGATTGTTGGACTGCCTTCTGGACCCGCTTGTCATCCTCTGAATTCCTTACTTCACTGATGATCATATCCCTTCTTTCCTTGCAGGAGGCCTTTGACCACCATTTGATTTCGCCATGACCAAATCCCCTTCTGTTGGTCTGGTTATATCCTATTACTTCTTTCAGCTCCTGCGTTTCCCTGGCTGTGGTCACTTCCTCACCTACTTTCCATTTTCGTCCAGTTCTAAGTGTTGGCTGCACTTCTCGTACCACCGGATCTGTAGATTCGTGTAGCATCATTGCAAGTCTTGTTTTTCCTACCTTGTATTCTTCAACCACAGATCTGAAAGGCAGCTGCAGTTTGCTCTTCTTGCAGTACAGCGCTACATCAGTTAATCCTGGTGGTACGCCCAACCACTTTCTTATGGCTTTATTTATCTTTCTTTCGACTGCCTCTACTGTGCTGGTACTTACTTCGTAAATGAGTAGTGGCCACATCAGTTTTGGAATCAGCATGAACTGGAGGCACCATATTTTGAACTTACCCAGTAGCCTGCTTTTGTCTATGATGCTCAGTCCATTCTGCGCCATTTCTATAACCTGCTTCACAGCGCTTGAGTCCTTCATGGATGCATCATATACTCTGCCAAGGCTCTTCACTGGCTCTTCCCCTACAGTCGGGATTATTTGATTTGCCACTGTGTACGATCTTTCTATCACTTTCCCTTTCATGAGTGACAGACTTCTTGACTTCTTTGGCTTGAAGCTCATGCGGCACCATACGATAAGGCTGTCCAAACTCTCTAACATCTTTCGTGCCTGTGCTTCACTGGTTGTTATTACTGTTGTGTCATCCATGAATGCTTTTAGTGGTAGCATTTGACATCAATTTCTGAATCTTGGGCCTTCTGCTGCTCCTTCTGCTGCTCTTAGGATTACTTGCATGGCTAGTACAAACAGTATGGGAGATATTGTACAGCCCATTGCAATTCCTACCTGGAGCTCGATCCATCTTGTAGTATATCCTGATGTTCCAAACCTCATGAGGAATCCTGTGAAGTACCTTTTCAGCATATTTGTGATTTCTCCGTTAGCCTTTTTCCATTCCTTACATATGACTCCTTTGGTCCATGCTGTTCGTAGGAGTTTATGAAGCTTCTTTAGTACTTCAGGACATCTTTTGTATAGTATGTAAGGAACGCCATTTGGGCCTGGTGCTGACTTGCCTTTAGCTTTCCTTACAATGCTCTCTACTTCTTGTAAGGTTGGTGGGCTGCATTTGAATTTGCTGCCTGGTGCACAGGGCCACACTAGACCTTTCATCTGCTCGAGAGGTGTATGCTGATTTTTATCAAAGTATGTCTTGCTCAGATGTTCTTCGAGCACCTCCTTACCTGCTTTCAGTGTACCTGATTTTGGCTGTTCAAATAACTGCTTGGCAAATCCGAAGGGATCTCTGTAGAACTTCTCTCTTGCGTATCTGGTTTCCCTCTTCCTTTTACATAGTCTTTCAGCTCTGCAAAGGGCATTGTGCTGGGATTTTAGATGCTGCCAAACCTGTCTTAGTCCTTCTTTTTCTGATTCATGTGCCTTCTTGAACATTTTCCGGGCATGGTTCTTCTGCTGTCTTATTGCTTCTATTTTCCTCTGTCTTCTGGACTTTCTTGGTGTCACTTTTTCTCTTTTTGCCTGTTTGGTTCCAAACTCTTTGTAGCAGTGAAGATATATGATGTTACCAAATGCTTCCAGCTTTTGCTCCAGGTTTTTCCCTCTTAGTTGTTTGTCCAGTTCTTTGCATAATCCTGCGTCTAGGTTTTCCCATATGCTTTTTGCACTTGCTGGTGGGAAGTTAACCTTGTCTCTGGTCTCGTCGGAGAGCTGCATTGCCTCCCCGCTGCCTGACTCAACCTGAATATTCTCTGTACTGTGGATTATATCCTGACAGAGGTCTTCTAATGTCTTATCTGTTGAGTATTGGTCAGCAAGGAACCACCACATCCCTTCTTCGTTCTGTGCATCTTCATGCCACGTTGAGTGTTAAATTTCCTGCCACAGATGCATGGATACTCCCATCGGCTGTTCTGAACTCGAATTAATTGTGGCGGGCATGGTCGTTTCCGTATAGTCACCTGTGGATCCATCATTCTCCCCCCCCCCCTTTCGGTGAATCCTGGGGGCATTTCTTCTTTTTGGACTTTGTAGCAATAATATGTCGGCTGACAGGGTTGCTGGCCCCGACAGCCCAGTTCAGGGACGCTTTCCCAGTGAGGATTCTGGTCTTTCCCAGTGTCTGTCGGTCTCTCCCGACTGTCCATCGGTCTTTCCCGAGATAATGAGTGTGATGCAGTATCATAACAATAATAACAACATGATGAATGCGATACTATATGAAAATAAATATATAAGAGATGATGAGTGAGATACTATATGAGAACACTAATAATAGAGATGATGAAAGAGATGTTATATCATAACAATAATAAAAGACATGATAACTGTGCTATATCATAACAGTAATAACAGAGATGATGAGTGTTATACTATATGATAACAATAATAACAGATATAATCAGTGACATACAGTATCATAACAATAATAACAGAGATGATGAATGTGATAATATATTATAACAGTAATAGGAGAGATGATGAGTGCGATACTATATCAGAATAATAATAACAGAGATGGTAAATTCGATATTATATCAGAACAATAATAAGAGGGATGATAAATTCGATATTATATCAGAACAACAATAACAGAGTTGATGAACGCGATGTTATATCAGAACAGTAATAAAAGAATTTACAAGTGCGATGCTATATGAGAACAATAATAACAGATATGATGAATGCGATATTATATCATAACAATAATAACATACATGATGAGTATGATACTATATGAGAACAATAATAACATAGGTGATGAGTGCAATGCTATATCATAACAATAATAACAGAGATGATGAGTGTGATGCTATATCATAACAATAATAATAGAGATGATGAGTGTGATGCTATATGAGAACAATAATAACAGAGAAGATGATGATTGCGCAGCTCTAATCAAATCATAAACAGGTCAGAAGTAGTTATTCATATGATTAAGAAGATTTTAATTGAAAGTATGAAGACGAGAAAATAATATTAAGAAGATCCTCACAAACTATGACGATGAAAAAAATAATATTAAGTAGATCCTAACAAATGATGAAGATGAGAAAATTACAGTAAGAAGATCTTATATGAAACTATGAAGGTGAGAAAATAACATTAATAAGATCTTAACTGAAGCTCTGAAAATGAGAAAGTAACATTAAAAAGATCCTAACAAACTATGCAAAATGAGATAATGAAGAGTACTACAGTGCTATATAAATAGGAACCAACGAGACTTTCGTATTGCAAAGTAAGAGAACAAAGTAAGAGAACAAAGTAAGAGAACAACGTAAGTTAACAACGTAAGAGAACAAAGTAAGAGAACAAAGTAAGAGAACAAAGTAAGAGAACAACGTAAGAGAACAACGTAAGAGAACAACGTAAGAGAACAACGTAAGAGAACAACGTAAGAGAACGAAGTAAGAGAACAAAGTAAGAGAACAACGTAAGAGAACAACGTAAGAGAACAAAGTAAGAGAACAAAGTAAGAGAACAAGGTAATAGAACAACGTAAGAGAACAACGTAAGAGAACGAAGTAAGAGAACAACTTAAGAGAACAACGTAAGAGAACAACGTAAGAGAACAAAGTAAGACAACAACGTAAGAGAACAAGGTAATAGAACAACGTAAGAGAACAAGGTAATAGAACAACGTAAGAGAACAACGTAAGAGAACAAGGTAATAGAACAACGTAAGAGAACAACGTAAGAGAACGAAGTAAGAGAACAACGTAAGAGAACAACGTAAGGGAACAAAGTAAGAGAACAAACTAAGAGAACAACGTAAGAGAACAACGTAATAGAACAACGTAAGAGAACATAGTTTTGTAGGATTAGACCACAAAAAACTGTAGACAAAGTTTGGTGTTCAAGTATGCACCAGACATGGCAGAAGTGTGTATGTTTGTCTGAAAAGTTGATACCTGCTAGAGAGACTGAATCTAAGCTACGGAATTTCTGTGTTACCATCTCGTTTCATTCCGGATGTCACGATCCCTCGTGTCTACTGAACAGTTACTAATGGCTCAGCCAATAAACACCTTTTTTTGGGGGGGGGGGGGAAGGGGGTGCTAGTTGGCTCAGTCCGTTCGTACGCTGTTCTCTCGTGGCTAGACGGCTGCTAGTCCTACTGGAGTCCGTGTTCGAATCCCAGGTAATTCTCTTGTGATGTTTCTTTCTATCATGTCTCACTAAAATGCTTTGTATAAGATTTTTGTTGTTGTGATCTAATCCTACAAAGCTATGCTATCTTATTTTACAGTGCTATATAAAGTCTTTTTACTTTACATTTGTCAGATTTTGACAACAAACAAGTGAAACAAAAATATATAACAAAGAGATTTGACAGAGGATAATAATTGTACCTTATGCTCCGAACAACAGAAAAATGCATCAAAAAATTGACTCAGAAACAATGAAAATTAGATCATAAACAAAAGTATTCTGTGGATATGTCACGTGAAGGCAGCTATTACAGACTTTGAAATGACATGAAAAGTGAAGGTATTTTGACAGAGAAGGAAATTAATAAAAACAATCCGACTTGCATGATCGAGTGTAATCTGAAAAACCCAACTTTGGTTAGGAGCGCAAACCACCGTACAAAACACAGAACTGTCAGCTTTACATCCCGTTTGGGGACACCTGATGATGATGATTGAAAGATCTTATTGATCATTTTCGGGTAGCTCATTCTAACTTTTATTTGCTAGGTCATGCTGTTTCTTTAGAACGTGAATGTCACCTGTACGTTGTCTGTATTTGGTAATAACTACAATTAATCTTTGACGTACACATAATACAATACTGTTAGGTATTCACTAATGATATAATAGGCAGGGGGAAGTTTAGCTCGGAGACATGATGGCCACGTGATGAACGATATTTAGACTAAGGGAGTGCAGCTATTAAAAAGTGTGGGTACAATCGTCATTTGTCAGATTGGGCGTTTCAGATTCGTAGTTTGATAAAAGCAAACGGTTATCCATCAATGTTTTTAATAACAATTTATCAAAGCTTCATGACAAAATAAGGACACAAATCAAGGATGAAGTATGAAAAAATTTTTTATATATAAGAGTCACACATCACAGAGTAGATTAACAAATATAGAAACTATAAGGGCTGTCTGTTGTCCCTACACAAAGTCACTAATGTTCGCTGACAAAAGCTGAGCAATTCAAGTATAGAATGTGTAATTAATGTCTGACTTCCAGACAAAGCAAGGTTGAGTGAATACTTTAAGTGTTTGTACATGTCCTGGCTACACTGTGTCACAAATAGGTAAGAATTAGTTGACAATTCCATCAAATTTACCTACAACTACAAAATACTGCATCACCTGATGATAAACAGCGTCAGAAATCTGAAATGTTATATAATATCAGAAATGATATACAACATTGAAATGTTATATAATATCAGAAATGATATACAACATTGAAATGTTATATAATATCAGAAATGATATACAGCATCTGAAATGTTATATAATATCAGAGATGATATACAATATCTGAAATGTTATATAACATCAGAAATGATATACAACATCTGAAATGTTATATAATATCAGAGATGATATACAATATCTGAAATGTTATATAACATCAAAAATAATATACACCATCTGAAATGTTATATAATATTATAAATGATATACAATATCTGAAATGTTATATAATATCATAAATGGCATACAGCACCTGAAATGTTATATAATATCATAAATGGTATAAAGCACCTGAAATGTTATATAATATCATAAATGGTATAAAGCACCTGAAATGTTATATAATATCATAAATGGTATAAAGCACCTGAAATGTTATATAATATCATAAATGGTATAAAGCACCTGAAATGTTATATAATATCATAAATGGTATAAAGCACCTGAAATGTTATATAATATCATAAATGATAAAGGTAAAGGTAATCCTCTCATGCCTTAGAAGCACATAGGGATATGGTGTTAGTTCCCATATTTTCCTTCATCTGTCAGCACACTAGAGGGTGATATGGTCAGTATCACGCCTGGCCGCCTTTCCTTCCCCAACTCCAGAAGAAGTCAGGTACCCATTTCTACAGCTGGGTGACTGGGACGCCTTCGGCCGGATTCGAACCCCCGACCTTCGCCATGAGAGACCAATGCACTAACCACTTCGCCCACTCAGACGCCCAGAAATGATATACAACATCTGAAATGTTATATAATATCAGAGATGATATACAACATCTGAAATGTTATATAATATCAGAAATGATATACAACATCTGAAATGTTATATATCAGAGATGATATACAACATCTGAAATGTTATATAATATCAGAAATGATATACAACATCTGAAATGTTATATAATATCAGAAATGATATACAACATCTGAAATGTTATATAATATCAGAAATGATATACAACATCTGAAATGTTATATAATATCAGAGATGATATACAATATCTGAAATGTTATATAACATCAGAAATGATATACAACATCTGAAATGTTATATAATATCAGAGATGATATACAATATCTGAAATGTTATATAACATCAAAAATAATATACACCATCTGAAATGTTATATAATATTATAAATGATATACAATATCTGAAATGTTATATAATATCATAAATGGCATACAGCACCTGAAATGTTATATAATATCATAAATGGTATAAAGCACCTGAAATGTTATAATATCATAAATGGTATAAAGCACCTGAAATGTTATATAATATCATAAATGGTATAAAGCACCTGAAATGTTATATAATATCATAAATGGTATAAAGCACCTGAAATGTTATATAATATCATAAATGGTATAAAGCACCTGAAATGTTATATATATCATAAATGATAAAGGTAAAGGTAATCCTCTCATGCCTTAGAAGCACATAGGGATATGGTGTTAGTTCCCATATTTTCCTTCATCTGTCAGCACACTAGAGGGTGATATGGTCAGTATCACGCCTGGCCGCCTTTCCTTCCCCAACTCCAGAAGAAGTCAGGTACCCATTTCTACAGCTGGGTGACTGGGACGCCTTCGGCCGGATTCGAACCCCCGACCTTCGCCATGAGAGACCAATGCACTAACCACTTCGCCCACTCAGACGCCCAGAAATGATATACAACATCTGAAATGTTATATAATATCAGAGATGATATACAACATCTGAAATGTTATATAATATCAGAAATGATATACAACATCTGAAATGTTATATAATATCAGAGATGATATACAACATCTGAAATGTTATATAATATCAGAAATGATATACAACATCTGAAATGTTATATAATATCAGAAATGATATACAACATCTGAAATGTTATAATATCAGAAATGATATACAACATCTGAAATGTTATATAATATCAGAGATGATATACAGCATCTGAAATGTTATATAATATCAGAAATGATATACAACATCTGAAATGTTATATAATATCAGAAATGATATACAACATCTGAAATGTTATATAATATCAGAAATGATATACAACATCTGAAATGTTATATAATATCAGAAATGATATACAACATCTGAAATGTTATATAATATCAGAAATGATATACAACATCTGAAATGTTATATAATATCAGAGATGATATACAACATCTGAAATGTTATATAATATCAGAAATGATATACAACATCTGAAATGTTATACAGCAGTGTGTTATTGTTTCTTTTTCTTTTTTTTGATAACTGAGGGAAGATAACTGAGATTAGAGCTAATAACTTAGATCAGACCTTTCCAAAGGGAAGAAACATTCTCTCTATTTCTTTGTTTACATTTGTTGCCAATCACACATTATTGATCGTAGTGAATATAAATTGTTTGTTAAACTGCATATAATAAGCAATTTTTACAAAGAGGTTCATTCTTATCAGTGATGTCAAGATCGTTAAGTTCACACTGGCACAAAGCAACACACTGAAGTAACCGCCTGATACATCGTGTGACATTGATTGACGACGCCAGAAAAGTTTTGAACTGGAGCATTCTTTACGCAGGCAAGGATGGACAAACTTCATAACCAGCAGACCAGACTTTGATGACGCCAAGATAACAAGACAATATTTTATCGTCATCTCCAGTTTATATTATGTTTCTTTCATTTTATGTTGAAACCACAAACTGTCTAGGCTCATATGTACATATATATATGTATATATATATGCATATATACATCTCTCACGCTTTCTTTCATTTTTTATTTCTCTGTTACTCTCACTCAATCTCTTATACCTTCTGCCTGTCACTAACTTTATCGCTTTATCACTCAATCTTTTATATCTTCTGTCTGTCACTAACTTTATCGCTTTATCACTCAATCTCTTACACTTTCTATCTGTCATTAACTCTATCACTTTATCACTCAATCTCTTATACCTTCTATCTGTCACTAACTTTATCACTCCGCCTCTCTGTAGTTGGAGCTCACCTACTCTCTTTCTGCTTCAAACACCTTCACACACTTCCTCTCTGCCTCTCATTCTCTGTCTCTCTCTTTCTTTCACTTTCTATCTGTGTCTCGTTCTCTTCTTCTCTTGACAGTATCAATTGTTTATTTCATTATCATCGACATGTTCTTCTTTATCCGCATTTTCTTCGTCAGCATCATCATCATTATCGTCATTTCCATTATCATAATTATTTCATCACTATTTTTTCCATCATTCCAGTAGATCGCTACAACTGTTTCATGAAGTTTCCAAATTATTTTATTTTCATAATTTGCTTCAAGGCCCTAGAATGTTAGACTTCTAAATCCTCTTCCTGCTGCACTACTCCCTACATGTTAGACTTGACAATTCTAAACCCCATTTCTGCTGCACTACATGTTAGACTTGACAATTCTAAATCCCCTTCCTGCTGCACTACTCCCTACATGTTAGACTTGACAATTCTAAATCCCCTTCCTGCTGCACTACTCCCTACATGTTAGACTTGACAATTCTAAATCCCCTTCCTGCTGCACTACTCCCTACATGTTAGACTTGACAATTCTAAATCCCCTTCCTGCTGCACTACTCCCTACATGTTAGACTTGACAATTCTAAATCCCCTTCCTGCTGCACTACTCCCTACATGTTAGACTTGACAATTCTAAATCCCCTTCCTGCTGCACTACTCCCTACGTGTTAGACTTGACAATTCTAAATCCCCTTCCTGCTGCAATACTCCCTACATGTTAGACTTGACAATTCTAAATCCTCTTCCTGCTGCACTACTCCCTACATGTTAGACTTGACAATTCTAAATCCCCTTCCTGCTGCACTACTCCCTACATGTTAGACTTGACAATTCTAAATCCTCTTCCTGCTGCACTACTCCCTACATGTTAGACTTGACAATTCTAAATCCTCTTCCTGCTGCACTACTCCCTACATGTTAGACTTGACAATTCTAAATCCTCTTTCTGCTTCAAACACCTTCACACACTTCCTCTCTGCCTCTCATTCTCTGTCTCTCTCTTTCTTTCACTTTCTATCTGTGTCTCGTTCTCTTCTTCTCTTGACAGTATCAATTGTTTATTTCATTATCATCGACATGTTCTTCTTTATCCGCATTTTCTTCGTCAGCATCATCATCATTATCGTCATTTCCATTATCATAATTATTTCATCACTATTTTTTCCATCATTCCAGTAGATCGCTACAACTGTTTCATGAAGTTTCCAAATTATTTTATTTTCATAATTTGCTTCAAGGCCCTAGAATGTTAGACTTCTAAATCCTCTTCCTGCTGCACTACTCCCTACATGTTAGACTTGACAATTCTAAACCCCATTTCTGCTGCACTACATGTTAGACTTGACAATTCTAAATCCCCTTCCTGCTGCACTACTCCCTACATGTTAGACTTGACAATTCTAAATCCCCTTCCTGCTGCACTACTCCCTACATGTTAGACTTGACAATTCTAAATCCCCTTCCTGCTGCACTACTCCCTACATGTTAGACTTGACAATTCTAAATCCCCTTCCTGCTGCACTACTCCCTACATGTTAGACTTGACAATTCTAAATCCCCTTCCTGCTGCACTACTCCCTACATGTTAGACTTGACAATTCTAAATCCCCTTCCTGCTGCACTACTCCCTACGTGTTAGACTTGACAATTCTAAATCCCCTTCCTGCTGCAATACTCCCTACATGTTAGACTTGACAATTCTAAATCCTCTTCCTGCTGCACTACTCCCTACATGTTAGACTTGACAATTCTAAATCCCCTTCCTGCTGCACTACTCCCTACATGTTAGACTTGACAATTCTAAATCCTCTTCCTGCTGCACTACTCCCTACATGTTAGACTTGACAATTCTAAATCCTCTTCCTGCTGCACTACTCCCTACATGTTAGACTTGACAATTCTAAATCCTCTTCCTGCTGCACTACTCCCTACATGTTAGACTTGACAATTCTAAATCCTCTTCCTGCTGCACTACTCCCTACATGTTAGACTTGACAATTCTAAATCCTCTTCCTGCTGCACTACTCCCTACATGTTAGACTTGACAATTCTAAATCCTCTTCCTGCTGCACTACTCCCTACATGTTAGACTTGACAATTCTAAATCCCCTTTCTGCTGCACTACTCCCTACATGTTAGACTTGACAATTCTAAATCCCCTTTCTGCTGCACTACTCCCTACATGTTAGACTTGACAATTCTAAATCCCCTTTCTGCTGCACTACTCCCTACATGTTAGACTTGACAATTCTAAATCCCCTTCCTGCTGCACTACTCCCTACATGTAATCCCGCTTTCGTGGGCACTACTCTCAGGCATGCAGGAAAATGAGATGTTTAACGTACAACAATGAAAACACTAAAACTTTGATGTTTACACGACTCTCACGCATGCGCGGAAACTTATATTTTTACAGGAGTTGCATGCAAATAGAAAAACAGTAGATAGCTACTTGTACATGACTTGTAGGCAAGCAGGAAAACAGCAGATAATTACTTTACAGGACTTGTAGACAAACAGGAAAACAGTAGATAATTACTTTACAGGACTGTAGGCAAACAGGAAAACAGTAGATAATTATTTTACAGGACTTGTAGGCAAACAGGAAAACAGTAGATAATTACTTTACAGGACTTGTAGGCAAACAGGAAAACAGTAGATAATTATTTTACAGGACTTGTAGGCAAACAGGAAAACAGTAGATAATTATTTTACAGGACTTGTAGACAAACAGGAAAACAGTAGATAATTACTTTACAGGACTGTAGGCAAACAGGAAAACAGTAGATAATTATTTTACAGGACTTGTAGACAAACAGGAAAACAGTAGATAATTACTTTACAGGACTTGTAGACAAACAGGAAAACAGTAGATAATTATTTTACAGGACTTGTAGGCAAACAGGAAAACAATATATACTTACAGGATTGTAGACAAACAGAAAAATAATAGATACTTACAGGATTGTAGACAAACAGAAAAACAATAGATACTTACAGGATTGTAGACAAACAGAAAAACAATAGATACTTACAGAATTGTAGACAAACAGAAAAACAATAGATACTTACAGTATTGTAGACAAACAGAAAAACAATAGATACTTACAGAATTGTAGACAAACAGAAAAACAATAGATACTTACAGGATTGTAGACAAACAGAAAAACAATAGATACTTACAGGATTGTAGACGAACAGAAAAACAGTAGACAGTTACAGGTCTCGCAGACATGCAGTAAAACAGAAGTTCACAGTAACGTTTCTGTAGCTAGATATTTTTGTTATCAGTTTATATTCCTGTGACTTGGAACGAAATTTAATCTTGTGAACAATTCTCGGTTTATTTTATCCATGTTTTAAGAGCCAGTAATCTTACAGTTTTGTTTTTTGTTTATCTCAAAATTTAACTGAAATTTTAGATTGTGCAAGTTTAATTTCCACATGTATAATGTCACATTTCATGAAAAACTGATCTACTGGATTTTCATTATTCAGTCAAAGACTATAATTCGGTTATCAACGAATACGAGGTGATATATACATAGACACTGACAGGAACTTCCACATTTAAAACTGTGGCCAAGACGCTTCAAAGAAGTGAGGCGCTAGAGTTCATTTCTCATACTGGACCACATTGAAGTTATTTCCTGACATATATTTATTACAAACAAATAGTTTAAATCATCATCATGTCACGTGCCCACGGATGGTTGGCTGCAATAAATCCCCGCTGTTTCTTGTCTTCTTTGTTCACTAGGCCAAGCTTGTCCCTGTCCATAACTTGATGTTGTCCACCCATCAATCTCGCCGTCCTCTTGATCTCTTCCGTTCGATCTTACCTCCAAGAAAGGTCTTCATTTTAATATTATACATCCCGGCATGCCCAAAGCATCTTAGTTGTCTTGTTTTTATGATGTTCAATTTTTCTCTTGTCACTTCTAGCTCGGTTAGCACTTCCTTGTTTTCTTTCCCGTGCATGGGATACGCCCTATTCTTCTGTACATCCACATGTGGAAGGAATCGATTTTCTTTTATGTTGTCTTATTCAAGGTCCCGGCTTCGCAGACTCGTGGAGCCATACCTGGGCTGGGAAGGTGTGGCCCAACCATATAGGGCCCCGGTCCTCAGTGAACTGAGCGAAGTTTTATGATTATTAAAAATTACGTAAATATTGCAACATTGACACATTTTTGTAGATTAAAAATAATTCTTGTTGCATCAGTTAAAAAAGGTCATTTTTCATGTCAGAGTGATGATGGTGAGATTCTTAAAAGAATGCACAGATTTGTACTAAATTTGCTTCAAGGCTAAAACTGTAGTCTCATTTCAGAGAAGTGAACAACTCAGTCATTTCTGGAGAAGAAATAGCAAATATTCTTCTTGTTGTAGATAAATCTTCAGGTATTGAACTAATATTTCCCTCACTGTTCTCGGAGGTAATGTTGCTGAAACAAAAGTTGGTCTATTCTTGGATTTAATGGCATCTGAAGTTGTCTGCCACCCAGGACAGGTCATCTCTGTGATACTGCAAGCGGGAAGTCCACAGCTCATCAACTCCACATATTTGGTTACAACGCAAAAAAAATGTCGAGCTTTATATCACCAAAATAATTCCGTTTTCTTAATATCTTCAAATATTACTGCTTGTGTTGTATGCCGTCAGATCTTGTTATTTTAGATTAGCTTTCCCTTGTGTTGCGCGCAAGGCACGTAAATAAGATTTCTCTGTTCCATGAGAGAAATGTGTCTCAGTTGATGAGAGTCTTAATCTTGGCTGATGGTATGAAAGAAACAAACGTTCTTGGATAAATTCAATAATTTCTATGCTATTATGAAAGATTAGTGCATGTTGAATGTAATTTTATTGTCCCCAATATGTGAGAAATAAAGAAAGAACTTACAAATCTTTGATTTTGCGGTTAGGTCAAGCTGACCAGAAAAAAATACGTCATTTGCTACTGATGTTGGGATATTCCAGACAAACGTTTTCATGCATATTGACATTCACTATCGGAACAGATGACATCCGATTACTAGCAGATATTTACTGAACTAAAATGGCTAAGTAATTCTCCTCCATTACTGAGTTCCAAAATAGTCACATATATCTTCTTCTTCTTTCTTCAAACTGTTAGTCATTGCAAATGATAGACTATGCTGGCGTGGAAAAGTTTATATAGCTTTTTTCTGCAAACTGATGTAGCTTTTCCCTGAATGTAAAGCAACCCCTGATATAATGTCATGGTGTAGCTTTTAACTGAGAGTGAAGCAACCCCTGATATAATGTCATGATGTAGCTTTTGCCTGGATGTAAAGCAACCCCTGATATAATGTCATGATGTAGCTTTTGCCTGGATGTAAAGCAACCCCTGATATAATGTCATGATGTAGCTTTTGCCTGTATGTAAAGCAACCCCTCATATAATGTCATGATGTAGCTTTTGCCTGGATGTAAAGCAACCCCTGATGTAATGTCATGATGTAGCTTTTGCCTGGATGTAAAGCAACCCATGATATAATGTCATGGTCTTCTTCTTATATCAGTGGCTGCCAGTGGTACTGATCCCTGACTTGTAGATAGGTTAAGAGTGTTAAATAACCTTTTCAGTTAGTCAGTTTTGTTTATAAAGATGTGCATTTTGCGATGTTTTAAAATTTAATTGCTGTCCTTCAAATGACCTCTTCTGAAACCCTGGAGTTTGTTGGAAAGCTAATTGAGACAAAGTTTTGAAGTGGCAGCCACATGTCTATTGCTTCGTGTACAGTCCGGCATGCTAGATCTGGCACGTGCATACAACATAAAATACACATGTAATTATATATTAATAACAACACCTGTCTCATACAACATAAAATACACATGTAATTATATATTAATAGCAACACCTGTCTCCAGCATGCATCTTTCCCATCTCAACATATGCATGTGAGACATGGACATTTTAACATATGCTGCGAGACCTGGACATTTAACATATGCCTGTGACACCTGGGAACTTAACAAAACAGCTGAGAAACACATAAATGCCTTTGAATGTAAATGCTATAGAAGAGTCCTTCAAATATCATGGACACAAAAAAGAACAAATATATCTATACTACAAGAACTTAATATTAAAGAAGGTTAGGTAGGAACGAGGATTAAACAAAGAAAACTTAAATATTGTGGACACATTAAATGTCATGAGAATTTAGAGAAGGCACTTTTAAAAGCGTACATTATGGGAAAAAAGAAAGAGAGGAAGACCAAAGAGAAGATGGCTGCAAGACACCTTTGATGATCCGCATATAGATGCGTCAGCAGCAGGCCATCTTGGTTAGAACCAAGAGGCCTACATTAGAGCTATTAGGGATGTCTACAGGAGAGCTGTTAGGGAGGACTACAGGAGAACTGTTAGGGATGACTACAGGAGAGCTGTTAGGGAGGACTACAGGAGAACTGTTAAGGTGGCAAGGATGCACAAGGGATATGCAAATGACTGACCTGTCTCCAGTTCACTTGTGGCTTTATCTTTACATGGTTTCTCATTGTAGGTATATTTTATACAATAATCTGTAACCCAGAATGTCTCTACATCTACGATGATTCACAGCTCTATACTCGTCATGTTTACCCTGTTCATATCGTACCAAGCTTTTGTGTGTAGTCACAAAACTTTCATTGTTAAGTTTAACTTTCTTCAGATTATGGAGAATGTTCCAATAAAAGTAATATTTAGGAGACTAAGGAGAATGGTACAAAAAAGTCATCTTTAGAAGATTAAGGAGAATGTTTCAATGGAAGTAATCTTTAGAAGATTAAGGAGAATGTTCCAATGAAATTATTCATTAGAAGATTAGGGAGAATGTTACTATAAGGATAATCCTTAGAAGATTAAGGAGAATGTTCCACTGAAAGTAATCTTTACACAATTAGGGAGAATGCTACTATAAGGATAATCTTTAGAAGATTAGAGAGAATCCCCAGTAAAAGTAATCTTCAGAAGATAAGACCCCAGAAACATCAGAATGAATTTGATGACCTTTTTCCTCTTAATATTTACATATATTTTACGTCTTAAAAGTTTTTTATTTGTACAATTTCAGTTTTTAGAAGATTTCAAGGAAAGTTTGTTTCTTTATTTGCTCAAACTTTCCCTGTGCTAGTGTTTCTATCAAATTATGTTTGTCAAATTAGTAAAGTATGAAAATGTTTCTCACTTAGATATTCTAATCTTCAAATAAAGGTTAGCTCCCTTCAAATCATTATGAAATGTTGTTTTAGTTACTTAATGTTTACTGGATGTGTTTGAAGTGATGAGACGTAAATAATGTTGTTGATAATTGCTTGTTTTTGTTGGTAGTGAATCAGCACATTACAAACATCTCTTCATTAGCAACAGTAAAAATGTCTAGTCCTACTCTGTGCTTATATTCTTCTTCTTCTTCTTCTTTTCTTCTTATCAAATTATTATTATTATTATTAATATTATTATTATTATACGATAAGTCTTCTGTGCAAGAATACATCTACTTTCTACAAGGAAGTGAGGATCACACCTGACATTAGAAGAGCAAGAAAACTTGACATAGAAAACAAACATTGCTTGCTGTTACAGCGGCCAATTCTATGAAAATCCAACAATGGCAGAGTCAGCTATGACAGAAGCTGCTCAGAAAGATGATACGTGACAAAACCTACAACAGTTGATGTCTACCTGCCTCAAAACCTACAACACTTGATATCTGTCTGCCTCAAAACCTACAACATCTGATATCTACTTGCCTCAAAACAACAACAGTTGATATCTACCTAACTCAAAACCTACAACACTTGAACTCTACCTGCCTCAAAACCTACACCACCTGATATCTACCTGCTTCAAAACCTACAACACTTGGTATCTACCTGCCTCAAAACCTACACCACCTGATATCTACCTGCTTCAAAACCTACAACACTTGGTATCTACCTGCCTCAAAACCTACAACTCTTGATGTCTAACTACCTTAAAATCTGCTAAGTTGATATCTACCTACCTCAAAGTCTACAACAATGTTAATTATGTTTGTTACATGAACAGCAAATTTGTAGAATGTGTGGAATAGAGTGAAAGATGTATGATAAAGGGCAGAATGTCAGACAGGTCTGCATGCCCAATTCTTAACCCTTTTGAAATAAAGATCAATCAATCAATCACCACTTGATATTGACCTGCCCCAAAACATACAACAGCTGATGTCTACATGCCACAGAATCTACAACAGTTGATATCTCCCTCTAAACCTACATCAGCTGATGTCTACCAGCCCCAAAACCTACAACAGTTGATGTCGACCTGCCTACAAATCTACTCTTGTTGTCTACCTGCCTCAAAATTCACAAATATTGATGCCTACATGCCTCAAAATCTACAGCAGCTGATATCTACATTCTTCAAAACCTACAACAGGTGATGTCTACATACCTCACAACCTACAACAATTGATATCTACCTGATATTTACTGGGCTCAAAATATACAACAGTTACTGGCTACCTGCCTCAAAACATACAACAGTTGATGTCTACCTACCTCAAAACATACAACAGTTGATGTCTCTCTCTCTCTCTCTCTCTCTCTCTGAACCTTAAGTGCCCAGGGCACATGGGGCTTCCACAAAGGTTTTCCACAAATGCTTGTCCTTCGCCTTTTTTTCTGCTCTTGCCCAGGTGAGCCCTCTATTGCTCAACATCCTCTCTGTTGTTCTTCTCCATGTCTCTTTTGGTCTACCCTTACTTCTGTTCCCCTGTGGTGTCCATCTTAGTGCTATTTTTGGTAGTGAGTTGTCAGTCATTCGGAGCACGTGTCCCAACCATCACCAGCGTCTTTCTTCAATAATTGCTGTCCGTGGCTTCATCTGCATTTCTGCCAATAAGATGTTATTTCTTACGGTGTTTGGCCAAAATATTTTTTTCTAATTCTTCGTAAACATTTAGTCTAACTGCCTAAAAATATAAAACAGTTGATGTCTAAATGCTTCAAAACATACAACAAGTGAAGTCTACCTGCCTCAAAACATACAACAAGTGAAGTCTACCTGCCTCAAAACCTACAACACTTGATATCTACCTGCCTCAAAATCTATAACAGTTGATGAGTACTAACAGAAAACCTACAGTAGTTGTAGTATACCTACCTCAAAGCCTACGCCAATTTATGTGTATCTGACTAAGAACCTAAAGCATCTGATGTCTACCTGCCTCAAAATCTAACATAGTTGATTTCCACCTGCCTCAGAACATACAGAAGTTGACATCTACCTACCCCAAAACCTACAACAATTGATGTCTTTCTACCTCAAAACGTACAACAGTTAATATCTATTGGCCTTAAAATAAGAAATAGTTGATGCCTACCTGCCTCAAAACCTACAGCAGTTTACGTCTACCTGCCTCAAAACCTACAGCAGCCGAAATTTCATTGCCTCGAAACCTACAACAGTTGATATCTACTAGCATTAAAACCAACAAAAGTTGATATCTCCCTACCTCATGACCTATAACAGCTGATATCTACCTGCCTAAAAAACTACAACAGGTGATGTCTACATGCCTCAAAACGTACAACAGGTAATATCTGGGGGATGGTGATAGTCCTCCAGATATGGAGGATCCCTGTGAATAAGGATTTACCCAAATAAGCAGGCGCGGACCAACTGGCGGTAGACTCAGAGAGCGAGGTGGGGTAGTAGGTGGCTCTACTACTCCTATAAAGTGCCTCAGGTGCTCAGTGAAAGGAATACCAGGCGGGTCAGAGGCGCCTTAAAACCTCTCGCTCCCGCTGCCTTGTGGGTCGGACAGGGTGTCCAAAGGCTAGCGGAGAGTCCATACACAAACCGACAGAAGGTAACGGGAAATCACTGTTGTAGCTCCCAAGAACAATTATGCTTATTGTCATGAACGACGTTAATGGATGTTTCTCTGGAACAGCCTCGTCCTGTAGGGCAGCTCACTAGCCACAGGTGAGGCCAGATCGTCATCAAGCTACTGGTGGCAAAACTAACAAGTTCAAAATAGCAACATGCAGTGTTAGAACTTTATTCCAGGCTGGAAATTTAGAAAATGTAAAGAGGGAAATGGAAAGGATGAAGATCAACATATTAGGAATGAGTGAAGTTAGATGGACAGGTGCAGGGAAGATAAATTCTGATAAATAAACAATAATGTATTCAGGAAGTGAGAAACATGAACGAAGAGTAGGAATATTTGATGAACAAACAGCAAGGAAAATTGTAGGATATTTGAACATCTTGGACCGAGTCCTGCTAGCCCAACCGAAAGGACGACCAATAAACATAAATATTATACAAGTGTACGCTCCAACATCTGAAAGTTCTGAAGAAGATGTACAGCTATTTTATAATGACATAGAGAAAGCACTAAAACACACAAAGTCACATGAAGTTACCATAGTCATGGGAGATTTTAATGCCAAAGTTGGTAAAGGAAGAACTTCAGACATCTGCAAATGCAGAGAAGCAAAAGAAGTGTGGTTAAATGAACAATGCAGACAAATAGAGGACTCCCATAACAAAGACAGCAAAAACGTGAACAAAAGAATTAGTGAACTCACAGGCAGGAAACAAAATATACCACAGGATGCCTGAAATCAAAAGAAGGTAAAATGTTAATGTGAAAAGAAGACATTGTGGACAGGTGGACAGAGTATATCGGTGAGCTATATGGAGGAGAAAGACCAGAATTAACACCAGATACTGAAAATTGTGATGGACCACCAATACTTGAAGATGAAATCATAGATGCCATCAAACACATGAAGAAAGGAAAAGCGACTGGGCCTGATAATATAACAATAGAAGAAATAGATGCACTAGAGGAGACAGGAATAAAAATAATAACCAACTTACTGAATGACATTTACAACAGTGGTTATATGCCCAGTGACCTGCTTAAATCTACGTTTATAACACTACCAAAGAAACCAGGTGCAAAGGAATGTAATGACCACCAGACTATCAGCCTCTCATGTCACATAACATTAGCTACTTCTAAGAATTATTATGAGAAGAACAAGGAAAAAGATAAAAATGGAAATAGCAGATGAAAATTTTGGATTTGTTGAAGGAAAGAGAACACACAATGCCATTTATGCTTTACGAACACTAACAGAAAGAGCTTTAGAAGTACAGAAAGATCTCTACTTATGCTTCATTGATTACACCAAGGCATTTGACAAGGTGAAACATAATGAAATTATTAAAATGCTTGAAGACATCAGTATAGACGGCAAAGACGTGAGGATTGTAAAGCATCTATACTGGCAGCAAGAAGCACCAGTTCGAGTTGAAAACAGAACTGGAAAATATCAACCTATAAAACAATGGGTGCGACAAGGATGTGTACTATCTCCAGACATTTTTTCTCTGTACAGCGAGAATATTCTAAGAACGATAGGCAGGTCTGCACAAAAATCACTGGAAGCAGCAGAAATGTGGTTTATTAGAAGAATGTTGCGAATCCTCTGGGCAGCAAAAATAACTAATGAAGAATGTATGAGAAGAACTGTTGAGACAAAAAAATCTTGTAAAAAAAACATAAAAGAGAGACAATGTACTTTCATAGGATCTGCAATCAGAAGAGGGGGCATTGAAAATATTATAACAACAGGAAAAACAGAAGAAAGAATATCAAGAAGAAGACCAAGAGAAATGATACTGGACAGTCTGACGGGATGGTGTGAGAGGAGATCATCAACTGAACTGATGGCCTGCATGAAGAATCGTGTACTCTGGAGAAGCATAACAGCCAACGCAAGTCGGCACGGCACCTGATGATGATGATGAGTTAATATCTGCCTGCTTCAAAACCTACAACAGGTGATATCTCCCTGCTTCAAAATCTAAAACATCTGATATCTACTTGCCTCAAAACAATAAATACAAGAAATAGCTATCTGCCCGAGAGCCTACAACAGTTGATATCTACCTCCCTGAAAACTTAAAACAGTTTATGTCTACCTGCCTGAAAACCTACAACAGTTTATGTCTACCTGCCTCAAAACCTACAATAGCTGATATCTCCCTGACTCAAAACCTACAACAGTTGATGTCTATCTGCCTGAAAACCTAAACCTGTTTATTTCTACATGCCTCAAAACCTACATCAGCCGAAATTTCACTGCCTCGAAACTACAACAGTTGATATCTACTTGCTTCAAAACCAACAATAGTTGATATCTCCATATCTCAAGATCTACAACAGCTGATATCTACCTGCCTCAAAATCTACAACAGGTGAATTACTACATGCCTAAAATAATACAAAATCTCATATTTAACTGCCTCACAACCTACAACAGGTAATATCTACATGCCTCAAAGTTTACAACATCTAATATCTACCTGTCTCAAAACCTACCAGAGCTGATATCTACTTCTAATATCTACCTGTCTTAGAACTTATAACACCTATTATCTTGCCGCCTCAAAACCTTCAAAATCTAATATCTAACTGCCTCAAAACCTACAACATCTATTATCTACCTGCCTCAAAATCTACATCTAATATCTACCTTCCTCAAAACCTACAACATCTAATATCTACCTGCCTCAGAACTTACAACAGGTGATATCTACCTGCCACTAAACCTAAAACATATAATATCTACCTGCCTCTAAACCTAAAACGTGTAATATCTACATGCCTCAAAGTTTACAACATCTAATATCTACCTGTCTCAAAACCTACCAGAGCTGATATCTACTTGCCTCAAAACATTCAACTTCTAATATCTACCTGTCTTAGAACTTATAACACCTATTATCTTTCCGCCTCAAAACCTTCAAAATCTAATATCTAACTGCCTCAAAACCTACAACATCTATTATCTACCTGCCTCAAAATCTACATCTAATATCTACCTTCCTCAAAACCTACAACATCTAATATCTACCTGCCTCAGAACTTACAACAGGTGATATCTACCTGCCACTAAACCTAAAACATATAATATCTACCTGCCTCTAAACCTAAAACGTGTAATATCTACATGCCTCAAAGTTTACAACATCTAATATCTACCTGTCTCAAAACCTACCAGAGCTGATATCTACTTGCCTCAAAACATTCAACTTCTAATATCTACCTGTCTTAGAACTTATAACACCTATTATCTTTCCGCCTCAAAACCTTCAAAATCTAATATCTAACTGCCTCAAAACCTACAACATCTATTATCTACCTGCCTCAAAATCTACATCTAATATCTACCTTCCTCAAAACCTACAACATCTAATATCTACCTGCCTCAGAACTTACAACAGGTGATATCTACCTGCCACTAAACCTAAAACATATAATATCTACCTGCCTCTAAACCTAAAACGTGTAATATCTACTTGCCTCAAAACCTACAACATCTAAAATCTACCTGCCTCAGAACTTACAACAGTTGATATCTACCTGCCTAAAAAAATATTACTTAAAATATCTACCTGCCTCAGAATTTACAACAGTTGATAATTACCTGCCTCAACACCTACAACATCTACAATATACCTGTCTCAGAACTTACATCAGTTGATATCTACCAGCCCCAAAAGCTACAAAAGTTGATATCTACCTGCCTGAAAACCGTCTCTTGGGCTGACAAGTTCTATTACTGTGGGTCGTTCATAATGATCAAGTTTTGTCTGTTTTGGGGTGAGAGTGTAGAGGTATTTCTTCTACTGAACATTTATATCTCATACTGAAGTGACACATTTCATACGGAAGTGACATTTCTCATATCGAAGTGATATTTCTCATTCATTTGCATGTCCCTTGTGGAACTTTGCCTCCCTAACAGCACTCCTGTAGGCCTCTCGGTTGTGAGCAAGATAGACTGCTGCTGATGCATCCATTTGCAAATTAGAGCGATAGATGTCTTCCTTTTAATTCCCCTCATTGTATCTCCATTATTAGTTAGCAGTGATCCAAGATATTCAAAACTCTCCATTTCTTCCAGTTTTTCCTCACTGATACATATTTCAGCTGCCTTGTTTGTTTTGTCAGTTGTCATCAATTTAGTTCTCTTCGCATTAAGATAGAGGTTTTGCTCTTCGCTTTTCTTACGGACTGATATAATTAGTTTTTCCATTCTTTTTGTGTTGTTGACAGTAATACTGTGTCATCAGCATATCTAATCTCTGGTATTTCATAACCTCCAATTGTTATGACATCGTAATATTTTTTGTCTACATCTTCTCTAACATTACTCATTATATTTTCAGTATACAAGTTAAATAAGTAAGGTGACAATATGCACCCCTGACGGACCCCTTGTTTTATGTCAAACCAAGTTGTTGTTTCGCCATTTATTCTTACTGCTGCTTGTTGGTCTAGATACAGCAGTGATGTTAATTGTATCAAATGTGTTGGAAATCCCATTTTCTCCATTATTTCCCACAGTTTCTGGTGTTGTACACAATCAAACGCCTTTGAGTAGTCTATAAATGATAAATATAGATTCACATTAAACTCTCTGCATTTCTCTATTATTAATCTTATATTGAATATATGATCTCTTGATTCTCTTCCTTGCCTGAAACCAGCTTGGACCATATTGACTTCTTCTTCTATTTTCTTACGAAGTCTACTCATTATGATTTTTAACAGAATTTTACTGGCATGACTAATCAGGGCAACAGTTCTGTAGTAGGTGCATAATTTCAAGTTACCATTTTTTGGCAGTGGTATGAATACAGTTCTTTTCCATTCTTTTGGCCAAATACCTGAAAGCCATGTCTTTTTACATAGTGCACAATAGACTGTTGTACATTCCTTTCCTCCTGCTTTAATAAGTTCAGCTGGTATCTCATCACATCCTGGTGATTGACCGTTTTTCAGATTCTTTACTGCCCATAAAACTTCTGTTGTATATTCGGGTTCTTTCTCCTCCAATAATAATTCACACTGTTGATTTCTGCTTTCACAGTCAGTTATTTCATACATTCCTCTGCAATATTCCTTCCATCTTTCTAGAATTTCCTCTGTCTCTGTCAAGGTATTCCCCATCTCATCACAAACTACATTTAGCTCAGGTGTGACATTTCTCGTCAATGTCTTCATTTCTTTAAACATTTCACTATCTCTTCCACACTTCTAATGTTCTTCTATTCTTTCACAACAATCTTGTATGTATTTTTTTTTTGGTCTTTTCTTATGTTTCTTCGTACTTCTTTTGTTAAAGATTTATATTCCTCTTTGTTGTTGTTTGTCACTTTCCAATGCGTCTTCATTTCTCTACGTTGTTTTATCAGTTCTAGTGTACCTGCTGTAATCCATCCATTCTTTTGTGTTTTCTTTACTGGAACCATGTCTTTAGCTGTTGTTATTAAGATATCTCTGCCCGCGTAGCCAGTTCTTCTGTTGTCATCTCCTCCTGTACAGCCATCAGGATTTCGAAACGGTTCTTCACTTCTATACCGTATTGTTCTGGTATTTTTGTAAGATCAAAGCGGAGTGGTCTTGATCCCGTAACTGTCTTTTTTATCTTTATCTTCATGTCTGCTATTAATAACTCATGGTCCATGTCACAATCAGCACCTGGTAAAGTTTTTGCTGATGTTATACTTGACCTCCACCTTCTTTGTACTAAAATGTAATCTATTTGTTTCTTGATTTTCCCATCAGGTGATGTCCATGTGTAAAGTCTTCTTCGATTTTGTTTAAAAACTGTGTTAGCAACCATTAGCTCATGTTCCATGCAAAACACCATTAGATTGTTACCTACCTCATTTCTATGTCCTATGCTAAATTTCCTTACAACATGTCCTTCATATTCTGCTCTTTCTGTACCAATCTTTGCATTAAAATCACCCATTATTAACACAATATCATTTTTCTGTACCTGGTCTGTCGTCGTTTGCAGTGTGGTATAAAAGTCTTCTAGTTCCTCTTCTTCTGCTGCTGATGTATGTGCATATATCTGGATGTTGTTACATTTCTAGGAGTGCCCTTAAGTCTGATATTTCTCATACCGAAGTGATATTTCTCATACTGAAGTGATATTTCTCATACTGAAGTGATATTTCTCATACTGAAGTGATATCTCTCATACTGAAGTGATATTTCTCATACTGAAGTGATATTTCTCATACTGAAGTGATATTTCTCATACTGAAGTGATATTTCTCATACTGAAGTGATATTTCTCATACTGAAGTGATATCTCTCATACTGAAGTGATATTTCTCATACTGAAGTGATATTTCTCATACTGAAGTGATATTTCTGATACCGAAGTGATATTTCTCATACTGAAGTGATATTTCTCATACTGAAGTGATATTTCTCATACTGAAGTGATATTTCTGATACCGCTAGTAAAAACACTACATGTCTGTTTTATTATTTACTTCCTCTTGCACCTCACAAAACACTCCAGAAAATCTTGTCGTCACTTACAGCTATGTCACGTGCTCTATCACTTACAGCTATGTCACGTGCTCCATCACTTACAGCTATGTCACGTGCTCTATCACTTACAGGTATGTCACGAGCTCCATCACTTACAGCTATGTCACGAGCTCTATCACTTACAACTATGTCAGGTGCTCTATCACTTACAGCTATGTCACGTGCTGTATCACTTACAACTATGTCAGGTGCTCTATCACTTACAGCAATGTCGTGTGGTCTATCTATACACAACCTCTCATTCTGTAGAAAGTATATCAATACATCATAAAGACCTCTAGAACATGTTTCATCTTTACATTAGATACCTCCAGTACAAAGATCATCTTTACATAACGGGTAGTTCTCGCTCAATGTCTGTCTTTACCTCATATAATCCTGACAGAAGGATTATCAGGATTAACTAAAGATCACATGTGTCACTGACACAAACTCTCTCTAAACACAGCGCGATATCTACTGCTGATTTTGTAATATATAAAAATATTGGCAGAAGAATTAATGGACTCGAGAACTAAACAGACTCCTCCAAGAACAATAAAAGTGTTCCGGTATTCGCCCTCAATGTTCAGGCGCGGTTCTAGGGAAACTGCCATAAAATACGAAGTAACTGGGAAAAGGCAGGCAATAAACAGTGTAGAGATCATGACAACCATTTTGACAACCCTCTGGTTACGGATAGACAGGTTGTCTACATGTGGGGAGGTTGCTGAGACTTTGCGCCATTCTGTGCTTTTCTGTAGATTAATAACCAGGGCGATGGTGCAGATAATTATGATGAGAAATGCAACAGAAGGCACTGACACATGGTTGATAACAAAGGAGATGCTCTCCACGCTCTTGCGATCTTCTGTGTAAACAAGTCCGAGAAGAGTTCTGTTCTTGCTGGGGAAGAACTTGTATGCCAGACTGTTGACCAGGTACATGGGGGACATGCTGAGGATCAGGACCACGTAGACACAGAGCAGAACAACACAAACACGTCCTCGGGTGATGAGTTGTCTAACCTGAAACACAAGTTAAACATTCAATACAAACAAGTACGATGATGATGACATTCCTAGATAATCAGGATGAGAAGAGGTTTGATTAAGTACGAGGTATATGTCGACTTATACTCTTTTTTCAATCTGATGTCTTCACTGATATATCCTGGCTACATAAATCATAAAGGCATTATATCCCCCCAACATAGATCACACAGACATTATATCCCCTCGACGTAAATCATACAGGCACTATATCACCGCTACGTAAATCACATAGGCACAAATCCCTCCTATATAGATCACCAGGCACGCTATCCCTGCTACATAAATCACACAGGCGGTATATCCCCGTACATAGATCATACAGGCACTACATCCCCTCTATGTAAATCATACAGGTAGTATATCTCCGCTACGTAAATCATACAGGCATTATATCGCCGCTAAGTAGATCAGACAGGCACTATATCTCCGCTAAGTAGATAACACAGGCTCTATATCCCCGCTACATTGATCACACAGGCACTATATCCCAGCTACGTATATCAAACAGGCACTATATCCCAGCTACATATATCACACAGGCACTATATCCCCGGTACGTAAATCTCACAGGCACTTTATCCCAACTACGTATATCAAACAGGCACTATATCCCAGCTACATATATCAAACAGGCACTATATCCCAGCTACATATATCACACAGGCACTATATCCCCGGTACGTAAATCTCACAGGCACTTTATCCCAACTACGTATATCAAACAGGCACTATATCCCAGCTACATATATCACACAGGCACTATATCCCAGCTACATATATCACACAGGCACTATATCCCAGCTACATATATCACACAGGCACTATATCCCAGCTACATATATCAAACAGGCACTATATCCCAGCTACATATATCACACAGGCACTATATCCCAGCTACATATATCACACAGGCACTATATCCCAGCTACATATATCACACAGGCACTATATCCCAGCTACATATATCACACAGGCACTATATCCCAGCTACGTATATCACACAGGCACTATATCCCAGCTACATATATCACACAGGCACTATATCGCAGCTACGTATATCACACAGGCACTATATCCCAGCTACATATATCAAACAGGCACTATATCCCAGCTACATATATCACACAGGCACTATATCCCAGCTACATATATCAAACAGGCACTATATCCCAGCTACATATATCACACAGGCACTATATCCCAGCTACATATATTAAACAGGCACTATATCCCAGCTACGTATATCACACAGGCACTATATCCCAGCTACATATATCACACAGGCACTATATCCCAGCTACATATATCAAACAGGCACTATATCCCGGTACGTAAATCTCCCAGGCTCTATATCCCTGCTACATAAATAACACAGACATTCCACGATAATTCTTGATCTTTCTTAACTTCGTTAATTTTACATTGTTACTTTCGTTTAAATGTGTATCCCAGTTCACACTGAGTATCCCAGTTCATACTGAGTATCCCATTTCACACGGAGTGCCCCAGTTCACACGGAGTATCCCCGTTCATACGGAGTGTCTCAGTTCACATTGAGTGTCCCAGTTCACACTGAGTATCCCAGTTCACACTGAGTGTACCAGTTCACACTGAGCGTACCAGTTCACACGGAGTGTCCCAGTTCATATTGAGTGTCCCAGTTCACACTGAGTGTCCCAGTTCACACTGAGTGTACCAGTTCACACTGAGTGCCCGCAGTGACAGATAACATCTCCAAGATACCCCACATCAGAACACGTGACACATAAATATTTCGTATCTTACTAAGGACACTTTTGACGGTAAACATAAAGGTTACATGTAGTCTTTTCTCTTGAAACTTGTCCTGACTGTTACTAAGGACACTTTTGACGGTAAACATAAAGGTTACATGTAGTCTTTTCTCTTGAAACTTGTCCTGACTGTTACTAAGGACACTTTTGACGGTAAACATAAAGGTTACATGTAGTCTTTTCTCTTGAAACTTGTCCTGACTGTTACTAAGGACACTTTTGACGGTAAACATAAAGGTTACATGTAGTCTTTTCTCTTGAAACTTGTCCTGACGCTACTTGTTACCTTGAGTTTCCCTTTATTTCATTTTTAATGGTCTAATCTTGTGCTTCCTTCTACTTGTTGTTTCTTCCTTACTAACCTAATCTTCGATTTCCTTCCTCTTGTTCTGTTTCTTTCTTAATGACCTAATCTGGGGTTGTTTTTAACTTGCTTTGTTTCTTTCTTAATGACCGAACCTTTGGTTTCCTTCTACATGCTCATAATGACCTAATCTTTGGTTTTCTTCCGCCTGCTCTTAATTTCCTAATCTTTTATTTCCTTCTGTGCTTTTAATGACCTAATCCTTGATTTCCTTCTATCTGCTCTTAATGACCTAATCTTTGATTTCTACCTGCTCTTAATGACTTAATCTTTGATTGTCTTCTACTTGCTGTTAATGACCTAATTTTTAATTCTGACGGTTCCTATCATTGAAACTATCGTGCTGCTAAGTGACTGAAGAAAATCTTTTTGTAAAGGCCAGTCCTTTATTTTAAACATTTTTTTATATCAAATAATACATTGACACAAGAAATAATCATTTGCCGGAAATTGTTTTTCAGTGCCCTTCTCAAATAGTCCTCTTTGCACGTGAGGTATGAAAAATACTCACTGGTTATCATGAAGAATGTAAAAGTCATATCAGCATATCATATCTCTGGTACTTCATAGCCCCCAATATGTATGACATCGTAATATTCTTCGTCTACATCTTCTCTAACATTCCTCATTATATTTTCAGTATACAAGTTACATAAGTAAAGCGACAGTATGCAACCCTGACAGAATCCTTGTTTTATGTCAAACCAAGTTGTTGTTACACCATTTATTCTCACTAATATATATATATACATATATATACTGAAATTTTGTATATTTTATTAAATCGAGTGTGCGGGAAGAATGCAAGATGGAGTGATAAAGGTCGGAATGTAAGATAGTCCTGCATGGCTTATTCTTCACTCTTTTAAAATAAACATTACTCATTCATTAATGCCCTTCGCCATCTCTAGCACTCTACGACGTCAGCTGATGAATACTGCAAATATCAACATCAGCAGGATGACAGTTTGTAGGTGCTTACATGAGTGTAGACTTTCTTCACCAACAGTCAGAATCCCTCTCACTCCAGCTCACCCCAGAGCCCACATTGTCTGGTAGAGTCAAGTCCTCTTTACAGAATAATCCTGCTTCACTTTGTCATTTAATGACGGCAAGTTCGTGTTTGGAGATGGCAAGGAGGGTGCACTGTGTCATCTAGTACAACACACAGTTCGAGAAGTCGATCGCTATGAAGGAGCTTCTGTCATGGTCTGGGATGGCTTCAGTCGACAAGGCAAGACCTCTCTTCATGTCATCCATGGCACACTGACCGACCTAAGGTACCAAGATGAGATATTTCGACCTCTTATTCAGCCTTCTTTGGAGGCCGTGGGTTGTGATACAGTTTTGCAGGATGACAATGCTTGACCTCATCGAGGTCGTATCGTTAATAACTTCAACACCAGGCAATCGTCAGGATGGAGTAACCTTCGTGTTCGCCTGATCTAGCTCCTATTTAATATCCCTGGGACGTCCTTTGGACTGGGAGTATCAACTAAGTCACTTTCTTCATCAAGAGTGGCAGGATACTCTGCAGGATGTTCTTAAAACTCTCGTGGACTTCATGGGGCAAAGATGCCTGGTCCCTAGTTATACTCAGTGATAGGTCTAGGATTTGTTACAAACCGGTTAAACTGTACCAGTCTTTCAGCTTGCATGAAGCACCTTCTGAAACACTGGTTTTCTCATGACAACAATCTGTGCTTTATATTACTTTTACTTCAAAATTAAGCACGCTTTACAAACACAAGGGAAAGTAAATGTTGGTGCGAAACTGCTCTTTAATTTACGGCAAGATTTAATCTTTACTCACATGCTAAACCAAAGTCAAAACTGCCTTGTTCTCCTGCATGCTAGTTCGACATCATCATCATCATCCTGCTGCTGCTGGGTCGATTATCCTTAAACCTGGTTGCTTTATACTGGCTTTTGATGATATAAAGCGATCATAGTAACCGACGACCTCCACAAGTTTCGGTTTTTTTCGTTGACTCACCGGTAACTGCCAGTTAGCGCGATCATTTTTTATACCAGATTTTGACAGATCAGGTATAACAGTACTTATCTTGTGACTTTTATGACGACAGGTGATTAACTTCTCAGGCTTATGACCTCTGTTCGGATTATCATATTTGCATAAGAGTCGCATAAATACATTGCATATTAAATGCAAGTACTTGTGATATTAATTTTTCTGATATTGGCTGCATATTATTTCTTAGACAACTGTTTTAGCAAGTGACCCTTAACATTCAGACAGTGGTATCTGTAAAGCGAATATTAAGCGCAGAATTCAAGATATTTATCGTTCTTTCAAGGAATTATGAATTGTTTAGATGTCAAATACGCAGAATCCTCTTGTGTCTGATTAGTCCATGCAATATAAATGAAATTTAATGTATCAAATGATGGCAGCTCAAGTGAAACAGTTGAACTATTTCTGGACTGTCTATACTAACAATGTTTCTGAACTGTCTATAATAACAATATTTCTGGACTGTCTATAATAACAATGTTTCAGGACTGTCTATAATAACAATGTTTCTGAACTGTCTATAATAACAATATTTCTGGACTGTCTATAATAACAATGTTTCTGAACTGTCTATAATAACAATGTTTCAGGACTGTCTATAATAACAATATTTCTGGACTGTCTATAATAACAATGTTTCTGGACTGTCTATAATAACAATGTTTCTGGACTGTCTATAATAACAATGTTTCTGGACTGTCTATAATAACAATGTTTCTGAACTGTGTATAATAAGAATGTTTCTGGACTGTCTATAATAACAATGTTTCTGGACTGTCTATAATAACAATGTTTCTGGACTGTCTATAATAACAATGTTTCTGAACTGTGTATAATAAGAATGTTACTGGACTGTCTATAATAACAATGTTTCTGGACTGTCTATAATAACAATGTTTCTGGACTGTCTATAATAACAATGTTCCTGGACTGTCTATAATAACAATGTTTCTGGACTGTCTATAATTAACAAATGTCACAAAGAATTTCATCACCAACATCGGTTTTTCAAACATTTTCTGACACAAAAATAGAAACCGTGGACGTGAAATTTATAGACAAATAAACTTAACACAGGAATCTTCTTTTGTGTCGTGTTGTAGGTTGTTATATCATTTATCAGCTGAAATGTGTACAAATGTTGGACACACCATCAGTGGCAAGGGCATACTCAAACATCGTAGACATACTTTCAGTTGCAGGGATATACACAAACATCATATACATACTTTAGTTCCAGGGATATACACAAACATCGTAGACATACTTTAGTTGCAGGGATATACACAAACATCATATACATACTTTAGTTGCAGGGATATACACAAACATCATATACATACTTTAGTTGCAGGGATATACACAAACATCATATACATACTTTAGTTGCAGGGATATACACAAATATCATTGACATACCGTCAGTGGCAGGGATATACACAAACATCGTAGACATACTTTCAGTGGCAGGGATATACACAAAAATCATTGACATACCTTCAGTGGCAGGGATATACACAAAGATCGTAGACATACTTTCAGTGGCAGGGATATACACAAAAATCATTGACATACCTTCAGTGGCAGGGATATACACAAACATCGTAGACATACTTTCAGTGGCAGGGATATACACAAAAATCATTGACATACCTTCAGTGGCAGGGATATACACAAAGATCGTAGACATACTTTAAGTGGCAGGGATATACACAAACATCGTAGACATACCTTCAGTGGCAGGGATATACACAAACATCGTAGACATACCTTCAGTGGCAGGGATATACACAAACATCGTAGACATACCTTCAGTGGCAGGGATATACACAAACATCGTAGACATACTTTCAGTGGAAGGGATATACACAAAGATCGTAGACATACCTTCAGTGGCAGGGATATACACAAACATCGTAGACATACTTTCAGTGGCAGGGATATACACAAACATCGTAGACATACCTTCAGTGGCAGGGATATACACAAACATCGTAGACATACTTTCAGTGGCAGGGATATACACAAACATCGTAGACATACTTTCAGTGGCAGGGATATACACAAACATCGTAGACATACTTTCAGTGGCAGGGATATACACAAACATCGTAGACATACTTTCAGTGGCAGGGATATACACAAACATCGTAGACATACCTTCAGTGGCAGGGATATACACAAACATCGTAGACATACTTTAAGTGGCAGGGATATACAAAAAAATCATTGACATACCTTCAGTGGCAGGGATATACACAAACATCAGTGACATACCTTCAGTGGCAGGGATATACACAAACATCGTAGACATACTTTCAGTGGCAGGGATATACACAAACATCGTAGACATACTTTAAGTGGCAGGGATATACACAAACATCGTAGACATACCTTCAGTGGCAGGGATATACACAAACATCGTAGACATACTTTCAGTGGCAGGGATATACACAAACATCGTAGACATACCTTCAGTGGCAGGGATATACACAAACATCGTAGACATACTTTCAGTGGCAGGGATACACAAACATCGTAGACATACTTTCAGTGGCAGGGATATACACAAACATCGTAGACATACTTTCAGTGGCAGGGATATACACAAACATCGTAGACATACTTTCAGTGGCAGGGATATACACAAACATCCTTGACATACCTTCAGTGGCAGGGATATACACAAACATCGTAGACATACTTTAAGTGGCAGGGATATACAAAAAAATCATTGACATACCTTCAGTGGCAGGGATATACACAAACATCAGTGACATACCTTCAGTGGCAGGGATATACACAAACATCGTAGACATACTTTCAGTGGCAGGGATATACACAAACATCGTAGACATACTTTAAGTGGCAGGGATATACACAAACATCATTGACATACCTTCAGTGGCAGTGATATACACAAACATCCTTGACATACCTTCAGTGGCAGGGATATACACAAACATCATTGACATACCTTCAGTGGCAGGGATATACACAAACATCGTAGACATACCTTAAGTGGCAGGGATATACACAAACATCGTAGACATACCTTCAGTGGCAGGGATATACACAAACATCGTAGACATACCTTCAGTGGCAGGGATATACACAAACATCATTGACATACCTTCAGTGGCAGGGATATACACAAACATCGTTCTAGTGTGATTAAAGCTGTAATCCAGGCCGTAGTTCGAGAGAAGGTAAAATGGGGCACTGCCCCCGTCAGGTACTGTAGCTCTGGGCCTTCGAAGGGCAAGTTAAGAGAATTAAAAGATGGATTCAAGCAGACGTTCGACCAGGTTATGGTTAACAAGCATCCAATGTCAGACACGGTCAAGGCTGAAATGTGATCAAGTTTCATGAGTTATCCTGAAACTGAAATCTCTTTGAACCTGCTTTAATAAAGAAACAAATGATGAATTCTTTATAATTTGTGTCTCTATTTTTTATTTTTGCTGGGGAGTGTTTCCACCGAAGATCTGTACTTGAAACTTGTATTCAGCTCTTTTCTTGTTTTCATGTACACTAACAGAGAGGCCTACATGAGAGCTGTTAGGGAGGCAAAGTTCCAGGTGACATGCAAATGACTGACTGGCACTAAGTGATTATCATCATTTTACTAACCTCAGCACATTTAACTTATGATTCTCGCTCTCATTTTCTGAAACTCACTTTCAGCATTAGCCTTTCCTCAAAACTGCACTTCGTACACAAGACAAATAAACAGTTTTCTAAAATTAAAACTTCGTACACAAGACAATTAAACAGTTTTCTAAAATTAACCCTTCGTACACAAGGCAGATAAACAGTTTTCTAAAATTAACACTTCGTACACAAGGCAGATAAACAGTTTTCTAAAATTAACACTTCGTACACAAGACAGATAAACAGTTTTCTAAAATTAACACTTCGTACACAAGACAGATAAACAGTTTTCTACGTTGTGTACTTGGTACACCTGACAAATAAATAGTTTTCTAAAATTAACACTTCGTGCACCTGACAGATAATAGTTTTCTACATTGTGCACTTCTTACACCTGACAAACTGTTTTCTATGAATTATGAAGCTTGAAGACAGCTTTTGTACAGGTCATTATCCTACCATGATTGACACAACATTGTGCCCGCGATAACTTTTAAAACACAAAACAGTTTAGATCTGAGATAAAGAAAAATAGTCAGAGAAAAACCAATTCTTTCTTTCTCTCTCTCTCTCTCTCTCTCTCTCTCTCTCTCTCTCACGCGTCTAAAGTCTTTGTCTACTGTTCTTTTTTAATGCAAATCGTCAAAAATGTATGTTAGTTTCGCGTTTTAGAGTTTGCTATATTTGAGCCTATATTATCAGAATGGTGACACAAGAAAGGAAATTAGAATTAGAATTGCAAAAGCAGCATGGACTTTCAAGAATCTCAGAGCATTTGGCATTCAAAAGTTCTAAGCACACAAACCAAGCTAAGATTACTCAATTGAAATGTAATATCCACCCTCATTTATGCATGTGAAAGCTGGAAAACACCAAAAGAAATAGACACGAAGTTAGACTCTTTTGAAAACAAATACCTCAGGAAAATATTTGATATAAAGTGGACTGAATTCAAGAACAACGCAGAAATAAGACAGATGAGTAAACAACAACCTGTCTCATAGGTGATCAAGAAAAGAAGATGGATATATGTCAGTCATGTGCTGAGAAGAAACAACCAGAGAATCCCAAAACAAACTATCAAGTGGGACACAAGAGGCTGAAGAAAAAGAGGTCGACCACATGCAACTCCAAAGAGGACATTCTTAAGAGAGGCCAACTTAGTGGGAATAACATCCCTTGATGAGGTTGAAAAGCTCGCCGAAAACAGGACATTTTGGCAAGCTAACATGCGAGCCCTATGTGACGTTTAACGGGACTATAAGGATGTAAGATGTAAGATGCAAGATGATATTTGAGCCTGAAGTGGAATGAGGATGTGATTTGTAAATATTTTTTTCTCTTTGTGATTTATTCTTCTCATGTGATTTATCTCACGTTACTGAACTGAAGAAGTGAAGCTAGCAGTCTCAGCTTCTGTAACTTTGTTATAAGGTGTAGTTGATTGTCACGTGGCCAAAAAAAAGGGACGAAATTTACATATCATCATCATCATCATCAGGTGCTGTGCCGACTGGCGTTGGCTATTATGCTTCTCCAGAGCACACGATCCTTCATGCAGGCCATCAGCTCAGTTGGTGATCTCCTCTCACACCATCCCGTCAGACTGTCCAGTATCATTTCTCTTGGTCTTCCTCTTGATCTTCTTCCTTCTATTTTTCCTGTTCTTATAATATTTTCAATGCCCCCTCTTCACATTGCATGTCCTATGAAAGTACATTGTCTCTCTCTTATCTTTTTGAACAGATTTTTTGGTCTTTCCAGCTCTTCTCATACATTCTTCATTAGTTATTTTTGCTGTCCAGGGGATTCACAACATTCTTCTAATAAACCACATTTCTGCTGCTTCCAGTGATTTTTCTGCAGAGTTGCCTATTGTCCATGATTCACTTCCATATAACAAGATAGGTTCAATATAGCATTTTAGGACTCGTTTTCTAACATTCATTGATAAGGATGTGTTGGCTAATATGTTTCTCATTCTCTGAAATGCAGTCTTTGCTTGGCCTTTTCTGTTCCTAATTTCTATTCTGCATTTCCCATCTGAAGTTATTACTGCTCCAAGGTATTTGAATTTCTGCACCTGCTTTAGAATAGTTGCGTTTAATTTTATACTGCATGCTGGTGGATTCTGTTTCTTAGATATAACCATAGTTTCTTTCTTTTTGATTTTCAAGGTAAGGCCTTTCTGTTCACTTTCTTTGGCGACTTTATCCAAGAGATTTTTCAGGTCTTGTTGGTTCTCAGTTATCAGTACTGTGTAGTCTGCATACCGAAGGTTGTTAATATTGTATCCTCTAATTTGTATACCTGGTTCTGTGATGCTGGTTCTTAGAATATTTAGATGTACAATTATTAAAACAACAACATACCAACAAGACTGATGTTAACTGTGTCCTTGAAACCTTGCTTCACGAAACAGATGACATTTATGATGTTAGAGACGATGCCGAAACAGTTGATCGCCTGGCAGAGGACGGTGTAGATAATCCACTGTAAGACGAGTGTCAGCTGGTCACTGAAGAAAGGATCGGTCTTCTCCGGAACATGAGATCCTGGAGTAGCAACAACGTGTGTCTCCGTCACAACAGCGTGTGTCTCCGTCACAACAGCGTGTGTCTCCGTCACAACTTTTGTTCTCAACATGGAGGAGACGCAGGTTGTGTCTGGACCCAGTGCCAGGATTTGTACCAGAAACTGCAGGTACTTGACCTTGTGCCTGTAGTCAGCTAGAATGGTCAAGTCAAGAAATCAAGAAAAGATTGACAGGAATATTAGAACTGCCGTCTTTGATCTGTTCTAGTTTACTATGAAGGACTTCCTCATGAAGAGAAGAGTAGTCTTTGAAATAGGCGTGGAAGAATTTAGAAAATAGGATCATGGAATATGGCCCTATGTGACGTTTAACGGCACGGGAAGGATATAAGATATAAGATATAAGAATATGGCAATAAAATAATATCAGAGCGGCGGATGAGAAATTGACCCATAATTTTCTTAATATGTAATGTATAAAATGTGACATAATAACGACATACATCATTGACTCTAATAAAGATATAAAATAATAACTTCCTTTAACACATCCATCAATATTATTTTATTCTTTTGACATTTCTACAAAACCGCAGAAAGTTATCTTTCCGCAACTACTACAGCAGGTTGTTAGTGTCAGAGTAATATCTGTCCATGATGTTTAATTAGCAGCTGCCCTCCCTCTCTCTTAGAAAAAATCGTTTCAATCCTGATAAGCTCATGTCTGCTAGCAGCTATAATTCTCACTTTATGGCTGCTGAATTCTGTTAGCGAACAGCTTGGAGTCTGTACTTGAAGATAACAAGAATGTGCCACTTATCAGCATATATTATATATCATTTATTAGCATATATTATTTAAAAATTTATCAGCATATATTATTTATCATTTATCAGCGTACATTAACTATCATTCACACAGGGGCGGGCATAATTAACAAAACAGCTGTCTTTTTTAGTGTGATACATTCACTCATAGCTGACAGTTTTGAAGGTCATAAAACACAGATCTGGAACTGAAGCCAAGAAACCCAATCTCTCTCTCTCCCTCTCTTTCTCTCTCCCCTCTCCCTCTCTCTCTCTCTCTCTCTCTCTGTGTCAATATAAAAAAAGTAAAGGTAACCCTGTCATGCCTTAGAGGCACATAGGGACATGGTGTTAGTGCCCATATTTTCCTTGACCTGTCAGCACACTAGAGGGTGATATGGTCAGTATCACGCCTGGCCGCCTTTCCTTCCCCAACTCCAGAAGAAGTCGAGTACCCATTTCTACAGCTGGATGACTGGGGTGCCGCCGGCCGGATTCGAACCCCCGACCTTCGCCATGAGAGACCAGTGCACTAACCACTTCGCCAGTCATACACCCTGTCAATATAAGTTCATGAAAAAATAGTTCTGTCCCATTATGATAGTGAAGTGATTGTTTACATGAGACAAGTTTTGTAGAAAGACATATACATATAATATTCTGTAGTCTAGCCACAACATCAAGCCTTCATCTTGTCATGTTTTTAGTTTTCCTGTCACATACAAGGCCAACATCTTATATCTGATATTGTGGTTACTCTATTCTGTTAACATCTTATATCTGATATTGTGTTTAGTGTATTTCGTTAACATCTTATATCTGATATTGTGTTTCGGGTATTTTGAAGGTAAGCAGAGATATGTTACGAGTCTTTCGTATGTTAAGATACCTATAAGTGTGACACAGGCAAATGAAAGAAGAACTACATTTTAATCAAGATTAGAAAAAGATAAGAAGGTTGTTCTTTGTAAGGAGAACATGAAAAGATAAAGATCATTGGACTTACTACAATGGCGAAGCAGAATTAGCAAACTTTGGGTGCTTACTCGTTGTATTCTGCTGACTTCAGGCCGAAGTCCGCCCGAGTATCGCCATCAGAAGGTTATAAATAGAACCTTATATCTTGTCATAATCCCTTCCAAAGATTTTCTCTTGTATGCTTTCTGATATGTTTTCAGGAAATTGAAAGTACAGAAAAAAAAACGTAGACAGAAAAGGAAACGTAGACAGAAATAAAACGTAGACAGAAAAACAAACGTAGACAGAAAACTAGAAAAATACAAATATTTCTTTCTCTTCACTTTTTTCCAGACATGGATGTTGGCGTCAGAAGAAACTTTGATATTGCTTCTACAGACCTGATATCTTCAGACATCTTCTCTACCAGCAAGAAACTGCCAAGGGCCAGGTTGTTTCCTCAGATTTTGAAAATATTTCATAACAGGCGAAGACGGTGAAATATAAAAGTGATGGAGTTGTTAGCACACGCGGGTTCTCACATAATGTAGGAGCCATGTTGGTTCTCACATCATGTAGGAGCCATGTTGGTTCTCATATCAAGTAGGAGCCACGTTGGTTCTCACATCATGTAGGAGCCATGTTGGTTCTCACATCAAGTAGGAGCCACGTTGGTTCTCACATCATGTAGGAGGCATGTTGGTTCTCACATCATGTAGGAGCCATGTTGGTTCTCTGATCATGTATGAGCCACGTTGGTTCTCTGATCATGTAGGAGCCACGTTGGTTCTCACATCATGTAGGAGGCATGTTGGTTCTCACATCATGTAGGAGCCACGTTGGTTTTCACATCATGTAGGAGGCATGTTGGTTCTCACATCATGTAGGAGCCACGCAGGTTCTCAGATCATATAGGAGCCAGGCGGTTTGTCACGTAAAGTAGGATTCGCGTGGGTTCTCACATCATGTAGGAGCCAGGCGGGTTCTCACATCATGTAAGAGCCAGTCTTGTTTTCACATCATGTAGGAGCCACGTTGGTTCTCACATCATGTAAGAGCCAGCCTTGTTTTCACATCATATAGGAGCCACGTTGGTTCTCACATCATGTAGGAGCCACGTGGGTTTTCACATGATGTAGGTTCTTCTTGCTCTTTTGATGCAGTTCTTCAACATGCAAAGTTCTAAAAGTGTGTAACTGACATGTTGTGATCAAGAAAATCTACACCAAAAATGAGCCTGCACTGCCAGGAACACTGGATCACACTGTATTGTGCCCCGTCAGAGGATCCAAAATAGTGTATCATTTGTGTCACATCTCCAGGATTATGTGTCACATCTCCATGATTATGTGTCACATCTCCATGATTATGTGTCACTTCTCCATGATTATGTGTTACATCGCCATGATTATGTGTCAAACCTGCATGATTATGTGTCACATCTCCATGATTATGTGTCATATCTCCATGATTATGTGTCATATCTCCATGATTATGTGTCACACCTCCATGATTATGAGACTTGCCCAACAGCAACAGGTGAGAAAAAAGTAAACAGTGAAGAAAACATATGAAATAAAACATGTGAACAGAGAAGAAAACATGTGAAACAAAAACATATGAACAGAGAAGAAAACATGTGAAACAAAAACATGTGAACAGAAGAGAAAACACGTGAAGTTTGAACATGGAAACAGAGAAAAAACTGTCAACATGACAGAAAACAATAAACAGAAAAGAAAACATGAGCACAGAGAAGATAGTCTGTGAAAAGAGTAGAGAAATACTCTCTTCTCAGACTGTTCTGTAGTCTCAGTGATCGTTATATCTCAGTTGTCTGAACGTTAATTTATGTGTATAGTTCTCTGTAACTTATTTTGTTACTATATTTGTTTAGAATATTTGTCTAAGATATTTGTCTAGGATATTTGTCTAAAATATTTGTCTAAGATATTTGTCTAGGATATTTGTCTAAGATATTTGTCTAAGATATTTGTCTAGGATATTTGTCTAAGATATTTGTCTAAGATATTTGTCTAGGATATGCTGGGTTTTTTATAAGGGCCGAAGCCGCTGTCTGATATCGCTGACACGAACATTACCTGTTATGAGGAAATCCTGATTAAGCTATGTTTAGTCAATCAAATAATTAGTGTATAAATATACAACTGCACACTAGGCACTGCAGTAAAGCTGTGATACCAGAATGTATAAACTAGGAAAAAAATAGGAACAGCTTTATTACTTAACGAAGACAAAGTAGTCACGTTTCGGCGTTAGCCTTAATCATACAAACACAAACAGGACGAAGAAACAGAGAGAGAGAGAGAGAGAGAGAGAGAGAGAGAGAGAGAGAGAAGATAGTCTATCCCACTTTTTCCTTAGTTTATGTTTAGTCAATCAGTCCACTGTTATAGGAAATTCTGATGAAGCAATGTTTAGTCAATCAGTCCACTGTTAAAGGAAATTCTGATGAAGCAACGTTTAGTCAATCAGTCCACTGTTATAGGAAATTCTGATGAAGCAACGTTTAGTCAATCAGTCCACTGTTATAGGAAATTCTGATGAAGCAATGTTTAGTCAATCAGTCCACACAGTCAGATTATATTCAAGAATACAAGAGGTAACTCAGCACAGCTGATCGCAAGCTCGAAAGAACAAGTTAACATAAAGTTGTCGTTGGAATTAGCTTGTGGCTGGCTTTGTTATAGAGAGATGAAAAACACTCCTGAACATTACACAGATTGTTTCTACAGAATGATCATCCGAAGTGTTTTGTTCATTAGACTCTTGTCTTGGACTTCGTATACTCACATTAGACTCTTGTCTTGGACTTCATATACTCACACTAGACTCTTGTCTTGGACTTCATATACTCACACTAGACTCTTGTCTTGGACTTCATATACTCACACTAGACTCTTGTCTTGGACTTCATATACTCACATTAGACTCTTGTCTTGGACTTCATATACTCACACTAGACTCTTGTCTTGGACTTCATATACTCACACTAGACTCTCGTCTTGGACTTCATATACTCACATTAGACTCTTGTCCTGGACTTCATATATTCACAGGCAGCTAAAAATAACTGTAGTAGCAAGATCGTGCTACATGCCGCACATTGTATCCTAGTGAACTTGTTCCACTCTGGCAGCAGGGCCAGATGTCCGTTCATAGTGATATGCTGGCGTCAGGGCTGGAGTACCACACTCGGCCAAGACCCTGTCTCTCTTCTCCAGTAACAGGCAGGAATCGCTGTAGTTCACACGGCGTTGTAGTCTCAGTGATCGCTGTAGTTCAGAAGTTTTTATAGTCTCAGTGATCGCTGTAGTTCAGAAGTTTTTGTAGTCTCAGGGATCGCTTTAGTTCAGAAGTTTTTGTAGTCTCAGGGATCGCTGTAGTTCAGAAGTTTGTGTAGTCTCAGGGATTGCTGTAGTTCAGAAGTTTTTGTAGTCTCAGGGATCGCTGTAGTTCAGAAGTTTTTGTAGTCTCAGGGATCGCTGTAGTTCAGAAGTTTTTGTAGTCTCAGTGATCGCTGTAGTTCAGAAGTTTTTGTAGTCTCAGGGATCGCTGTAGTTCAGACGTTTTTGTAGTCTCAGGGATCACTGTAGTTCAGAAGTTTTTGTAGTCTCAGGGATCGCTGTAGTTCAGAAGTTTTTGTAGTCTCAGAGATCGCTGTAGTTCAGAAGTTTTTGTAGTCTCAGTGATCGCTGTAGTTCAGAAGTTTTTGTAGTCTCAGGGATCGCTGTAGTTCAGACGTTTTTGTAGTCTCAGGGATCGCTGTAGTTCAGAAGTTTTTATAGTCTCAGGGATCGCTGTAGTTCAGAAGGTGTTTTAGTCTCAGGGATCGCTGTATTTCAGAAGTTGTTTTAGTCTCAGGGATCGCTGTAGTTCAGAAGTTGTTTTAGTCATAGGGATCGTTGTAGTTCAGAAGTTGTTTTAGTGTCAAGGCTCGCTGTAGTTCAGAAGTTGTTTTAGTCTTAAGGCTCGCTGAAGTTCAGAAGTTGTTTTAGTCTCAAGGCTCGCTGTAGTTCAGAAGTTGTTTTAGTTTCAAGGCTCGCTGTAGTTCAGAAGTTGTTTTAGTCTCAAGGCTCGCTGTAGTTCAGAAGTTGTTTTAGTCTTAAGTCTCGCTGAAGTTCAGAAGTTGTTAAGTCTTATGTCTCGCTGAAGTTCAGAAGTTGTTTTAGTTTTATGTCTCGCTGAAGTTCAGAAGTTGTTGTTGTCTGCCAAAGAAAAAGAAAAACAAAACCAACAACAACACCAGCAATAACAGGAAAGAAAGAAAGAAGAAAGAGATAATAGCAACAACAACAACAACAAAAACAAAATGAAAAAATAAAGAAAGAAAGAGAGAAAGAAAGAAAGAAAGAAAGAACAACAACAGTAACAACAAGGAAGAAGGAAAAAGAGTTAAGAAGAAGCAGAAGTAGAGAAAGAAAAGAAGAACATCTAAAACAACAAGAAAGAAAGAAAGATAGATGAAGAAGAAGAACAACAACAAGAAAGAAAGAAAGATAGAAGAAGAACAACAACAACATCAAGAAAGAAAGGAAGATGAAGAAGAATAACAACAACAACAACAAAGAAAGAAAGATAGAAGAAGAAGAAGAGAAAGAACAAGAACAACAAAAAGAAAGAAAGAGAGATAGATAAAGAAGAAGAGAAGAAGAACAACAACACAAAGAAAGAAAGAAAGAAGAAGAATAACAACAACAACAAGAGAGAAATAAAGATAGAAGAAGAAGAAGAAGAGGAAGAACAACAACAATAACAACAAGAAAGAAAGAAATATACAAGAATAAGAACAACAACAAGCAACAAGTAAGAAAGAAGGAAAGATAGAAGAAGAAGAAGAAAAAAGAAGAACACAACAACAACAACAAAAGCAACAAGAAAGAAAGATAATAGAAGAAGAAAAACAGCAATAAACAACAAGAACAAGAAAGAAAGAAAGAAAGATAGAACAAGAACAACAAGAAAGAATTAAAGATAGAACAACAACAACAACAACAAAGATGGAAAGATAGAAGAAGAAGAAAAACAACAACAATAAGAAAGAAAGAAAGATAGAAGAAAAACTGCAACAACAAAAAAGAAAGAAATATACAAGAAGAAGAAAAAGAAGAAGACGAAGAACAACAACAACAGCAAAGAAAGAAAGATAGAAGAAGAAGAACAACAACAACAACAACAATAAAGATGGAAAGATAGAAAAATAAGAACAACCACAAGAAGAAAGAAAGAAAGATAGAAGAAGAAGAAGAAGAACAACAACAACAAAGATGGAAAGATAGAAGAAGAAGAACAACAACAAGAAAGAAAGAAAAATAGAAGAAGAAGAACAACAACAAGAAAGAAAGAAAGATAGAGAAGAACAACACAACAAGAAAGAAAGAAAGATAGAAAGATAGAACAACACAACAACAACAAAGATGGAAAGATAGAAGAAGAAGAAAAACAACAACAATAAGAAAGAAGGAAAGATAGAAGAAAAACTGCAACAACAAAAAAGAAAGAAATATACAAGAAGAAGAAAAAGAAGAAGACGAAGAACAACAACAACAGCAAAGAAAGAAAGATAGAAGAAGAAGAACAACAACAATAAAGATGGAAAGATAGAAAAATAAGAACAACCACAAGAAGAAAGAAAGAAAGATAGAAGAAGAAGAAGAAGAACAACAACAACAAAGATGGAAAGATAGAAGAAGAAGAACAACAACAAGAAAGAAAGAAAAATAGAAGAAGAAGAACAACAACAAGAAAGAAAGAAAGATAGAAGAAGAACAACAACAACAAGAAAGAAAGAAAGATAGAAAGATAGAAGAACAACAACAACAAGAAAGAAAGAAAGATAGAAGAAGAAGAAAAACAACAACAAAAAGAAAGAAAGAAAGATAGAAGAAAAACTGCAATGACAAAAAAGAAAGAAAGTTAGAAGATGAAGAAGAAGAAGAACAACAACAGCAACAACAACAACAACAACAAGGAAAGAAAGAAAGAAAGAAAGATAAAAGAGAAAGAAGAAAAAGAAAAAGCAACAAGAACAAGAAAGAAAGAAAGATATATGAAGATGAATAACAACAACAACAAGGAAGAAAGTAAGAAAGAAGAAGAAAAAGAAGAAGAAGAGCAACAACAACAAGAAAGAAAGAAAGATAGATGAAGATGAATAACAACAACAACAAGGAAGAAAGAGAGTAGAAGAATAAGAACAACAAGAACAAGAAAGAAAGAAAGAACACCAACAACAACAACAAGAAAGAAAGACAGATAGAAGAAGAACAAGAACAAGAAAGAAAGATAGAAGAAGAAGAAGAAGAACAACAACAACAACAACAACAGCAACAACACAACAACAACAACAACAAGGAAATAGATAGCAGGAGAAGAATAAGAAATGCAATAACGATAAAGAAAGAAAGTTAGAAGAAGAATAACAGCAACATAAACAAGAAAAAAAGAAAGATAAGAAGAAGAATTACAACAACAAGAAAATAAGAAAGATTGAAGAAGAAGAAGAATTACAACAACAGGAGAGAAAGAAAGATAGAAGAATTACAACAACAAGAAGAAAAAAAAATAGATGAAGAAGAACACAACAACAAGAAGGAAAGAAAGATAGAAGAAGAAGAATTACAACAACAAGAAAGAAAGAAAGATAGAAGAAGAAGAACAACAACAACAACTAGAAAGAAAGAAAGATAGAAGAACAACAACAACAAAACAAGAAAGATAGAAGAAGAAGAAGAATTACAACAACAAGAAAGAAAGAAAGATAGAACAACAACAACAACAAGAAAGAAAGAAAGATAGAAGAAGAATTAAGACAATAAGAAAGAAAGAAAGATAGAAGACGAAGAAAAATTACAACAACAGGAAAGAAAGAAAGATAGAAGAAGAAGAATTACAACAACAGGAAAGAAAAAAAGATAGAAGAAGAAGAACAACAGCAACAAGAAGGAAAGAAAGATACAAGAAGAAGAAGAATTACAACAACAAGAAAGAAAGAAAGATAGAAGAAGAAGAAGAACAACAACAAGAAAACAAGAAAGATAGAAAAAGAAGAAGAATTACAACAACAAGAAAGAAAGAAAGATAGAACAACAACAACAACAAGAAAGAAAGAAAGATAGAAGAAGAATTAAGACAATAAGAAAGAAAGAAAGATAGAAGACGAAGAAAAATTAACAACACAGGAAAGAAGAAAGATAGAAGAAGAATTACAACAACAGGAAAGAAAAAAAGATAGAAGAAAAACAACAGCACAAGAAGGAAAGAAAGATACAAGAAGAGAATTACAACAACAAGAAAGAAAGAAAGATAGAAGAACAACAACAACAACAAGATAGAAGAAAGATAGAAGAAGAAGAACAACAACAAGAAAACAAGAAAGATAGAAAAAGAAGAAGAATTACAACAACAAGAAAGAAAGAAAGATACACCAACAACAACAACGAGAAAGAAAGAAAGATAGAAGAGGAAGAAGAATTACAACAACAAGAAAGAGAGAAAGATAGAAAAAGAAGAACAACAACAACAAGAAAGAAAGAAAGAGAGAAGAAGAACAAAAACAACAACAAGAAAGAAATAAAGAAAAATTGAAAGAAAGACAGAAAGAAAGAAAAGTAGACGGAAATAAAGTCAGAAACAAAGAGAGACAGACAGAAAGAAAGATAGATAGAAGAAAGAAAGACAGAAAGACAGAAAGAAAGAAATAATTTAAGACAGAGAGAAATACAGAAAGAAAGAAACAAAGACAGAAAGAAATGCAGAAAGAAAGAAAGAAAAATAGAAAGAAAGAAAGAAAGCCAGAAAGAAAGAAAGACAGAAAGAAAGACAGAAAGAAAGAAAGCCAGAAAGAAAGAAAGAAAGAAAGACAGAAAGAAAGAAAGCCAGAAAGAAAGAAAGAAAGAAAGCCAGAAAGAAATAAAGAAAGAAAGACAGAAAGAAAGACAGACGGACAGAAAGAAGGAAAGACAGAAAGAAAGAAAGACAGAAAGAAAAAAAGACAGAAAGAAAGAAGGAAACAAAGACAAAAAGAAAGAAAGAAAGAAAGACAGAAAGACAGAAAGAAAAAAGAAAGACAGAAAGAAAAAAGAAAGACAGAAAGAAAGAAAGAAAGAAAGACAGAAAGAAAGGCAGAAAGAAAGAAAGAGAAAGAAAGGCAGAAGAAAAAAAGAAGACAGAAGACAGAAAGAAAAAAGAAAGACAGAAAGAAAAAAGAAAGACAGAAAGAAAGAAAGAAAGAAAGACAGAAAGAAAGGCAGAAAGAAAGAAAGATAGAAAGAAAGGCAGAAAGAAAAAAGAAAGACAGAAAGAAAAAAGAAAGACAGAAAGACAGAAAGAAAGAAAGAAAGAAAGAAAGAGAGAAAGAAAGGCAGAAAGAAAGAAAGAAAGAAAGAAGGAAAGAGAGAAAGAAAGGCAGAAAGAAAGACCGGAAGAAAGACAGCAAGAAAGAAAGACAGAAAGAAAGAAAAGAAAGAGAAATTGAAAGAAAGAAAGGAAAAAGAAAGATATGACTCATCGAGATCATAATAGTTATATCGTGTCAGACAGTGATTCACTCTCGATATTTTGTCTTGGGTCAGGAGAAACTTTTAACAAGCGCAGAAAAAAAGCACGTGATCAAATGTTCTAATGCCAGGTTCTGTCTTTTTATACCTTTATTGTTGTAATAATGTGACAGTAATCACGCTGCTCTACTATTTTGCCATGTGCCTTGTATGAAGAGAGAGAGAGAGAGAGAGAGAGAGAGAGAGAGAGAGAGTTGAGTGAGAAAAAGAACGTGACAGAAGAAAGGAGAGAGAATATATGTGCGTATGCCAGTGTGACTGACTGATTATTTGCTTGATTGACTGCTTGATCTTTATTTGCTTGATTGACTGCTTGATCTTTATTTGCTTGATTGACTGCTTGATCTTTATTTGCTTGATTGACTGCTTGATCTTTATTTGCTTGATTGACTGCTTGATCTTTATTTGCTTGATTGACTGCTTGATCTTTATTTGCTTGAGTGACTGCTTGATCTTTATTTGCTTGAGTGACTGCTTGATCTTTATTTGCTTGATTGACTGCTTGATCTTTATTTGCTTGATTGACTGCTTGATCTTTATTTGCTTGATTGACTGGTTGATCTTTATTTTCAAAGTACCAAGAACTGGGACACTCTGCATATTATCAGTCATATTTCCCCTTTATGAGTTTATTAAATGGGTGAGTAGAATGACTGAATGAATGGGTGAGTGGTTGACTGACTGATCAAGGGAGAATAATGAGTTTAATTGTTTGAAGAAGCATGATTAGGCTGTTTAAGGCAACATAAAGAGGCTAATAGTGTGAGACAGCATGGTGAGCCTAACGGTCTGAGGCAGCATAATCAGCGGAAATGCGATCATCGCTGCAAAAAAGCTGTCTAAATAGCTTCCGATATTTGCTGCTCACCTGGTAATAAATAAAAATGTTTACGAAGGAACTGATGGACTCCAGAACTAGGCCGACACTGCAAAAGACGAACAGTATATTCTTGTGCTTCCCTTTGATAGACTAGGACGATTCTGTCAAAGACCACCAGTATATTCTTGTGCTTCCCTTTGATAGACTAGGCTGACTCCGCCAAAGACCACCAGTATATTCTTGTGCTTCCCTTTGATAGACTAGGCTGACTCCGCCAAAGACCACCAATATATTCTTGTGCTTCCCTTTGATAGACTAGGCTGACTCCGCCAAAGACGACCAGTATATTCTTGTGCTTCCCTTTGATAGACTAGGCTGACTCCGCCAAAGACCACCAATATATTCTTGTGCTTCCATTTGATGGATTAGGCCGACTCTGCCAAAGACGACCAGTATGTTCCTTTGCTTCCCTTTGATTGACAGGTCTGGTTCGAGGGACAGGGCCAGGAACATGAGGCTCACAGGAACAAAACAAGCGTTGAAAAGAATGGAAATCATTAAAACCATCTTTTCTAGTTTCTGGTTTCTGGTTGACACAAGGTCACATTGTTTTCTTGCCGCTGACTTCCTTCCCAAGTTTGATTTACTATGTAGACACGAATTATCGCGCAGATAGAAATGATAATAAGGGCAAGAACTAGGATGTTAACATTGTTGATGACGTAAGAGAATCTCTCAACAGACTCCCGATGTTCTGTGAAGACTAGTCCCAAAAGGATTTTGATCGTGTCTGGACATTGTTTCAGTTCCAGTCTGTTAATGACAAACAGTAGAGCAACACTGACGATAAGGGTGATAAATACTCATAGCAAGATGACGTAGAGTGTAGCAACACTGACGATAAGGGTGATAAATACTCATAGCAAGATGACGTAGAGTGTAGCAACACTGACAATAAATGTGATAAATACTCATAGCAAGATGACGTAGAGTGTAGCAACACTGACAATAAGTGTGATAAATACTCATAGCAAGATGATGTAGAGTGTAGCAACACTTATGATAAGTGTGATAAATACTCATAGCAAGATGGCGTACAGTGCAGCAACACAGACGATAAGTGTGATAAATACTCAGAGCAAGGTGATGTAGAGTGTAGCAACACTGACACTAAGTGTGATAAATACTCATGCAAGATGATGTAGAATGTAGCAACACTGACAATAAGTGTGATAAATACTCATAGCAAGATGATGTAGAATGTAGCAACACTGACAATAAGTGTGATAAATACTCATAGCAAGATGACGTAGAGTGTAGCAACACTGACAATAAGTGTGATAAATACTCATAGCAAGATGATGCAGAGTGTAGCAACACTGACGATAAGTGTGATAAATACTCATAGCAAGATGATGTAGAGTGTACCAACACTGACGATAAGTGTGATAAATACTCAGAGCAAGATGACGTAGAGTGTAGCAACACTGACGATAAGTGTGATAAATACTCATAGCAAGATGATGTAGAGTGTAGCAACACTGACGATAAGTGTGATAAATACTCATAGGAAGATACGTACACTCACCTACGAGGCATAACGCTCTTCACCTACTCAGATTATCAAAAATATCACAGTTATCTAGTCACCTTTATTTGAGTGTTTGAGAAAAACAGTGTGTTTGAAAAAACGAAAGTTTTACAAAATTGTGTTTAATTGTCACATTACAATTAGAAATCCAAGTAAAGAGACACGCCACATGATGATAACAGGAAGTCTTCAAGATAATGAAACGAGAATAAACACTGCAGAGATTAAAAGCAGAACTACAAAATTGTAGGACAAATATTCATATATTCTCCCGATCGAAGAAAAAACTATTACCTCATGAAATACCTGACACTGCTATGTCATGACGATCACCCGATGTTAAATTTAAATCGTTAACTAACAGGAACTAGAAATCTGAAGGAATCATCAACAAAGACATACTTTCTGGGACACTAGCCAAAGTTCGTGTAGAAAAATAAGAAAATAAAATAATTGTGAAAAAGAATGCAAAAAAAAGCTACCATACAGCCAAGTACCCAGTAGTAGACATAAATAAGTAAACAGCAGTAGATATAAATATATAAGCAGTAGTAGACATAAATATGTAAGCAATAGTAGACATAAATATGTAAGCAGTAGTAGACATAAATATGTAAACAGTAGTATACATAACCATGTAAACACTAGTAGACATAACTCTATAAGCAGTAGTAAACATAAATATGAAAACAGTAGTAGATATAAATATATAAGCAGTAGTAGACATACCTATGTAAACAGCAGTAGACATAAATATATAAGCAGTAGTAGACATAACTATGTAAACAGTAGTAGACATAAATATATAAGCAGTAGTAGACATAACTATGTAAACAGTAGTAGACATAAATATATAAGCAGTAGTAGACATAACTATGTAAACAGTAGTAGACATAAATGTATAAGCAGTAGTAGACATAAATATATAAACAGTAGTAGACATAAATATGTAAACAGTAGTATAGATAAAGATGGTATGATTTTTAGTTGTAAATATTAGAGAAACAAAGAATCAAAGGTGATTATTGGAAGGATCTTATTAAACAATTATGTCAAGTTCCACGTGTAACTTTCTCGCACAAATTAAACAACACACAACTAGACTAAATGAAGACATTGTGTGAAGGTATGGAAACTTTAGTGTATGTTTATGACCTATCTTAAATGGACATGTATAAGTAAACATAATGATAGTCTTATTAAAGAAACTACACATGATATGAAAATCTGTACACATGAGATACGACAGGACAAACAGAGCCAACCTTTAAGCACGATGCCACACACACAGACACCTCCCAGGGAGATCAGTGCTGTGATCCAGGCGGGTGAAGGTCGAGTGTGGCATGACCCCATTTATGTACTGGACTTCTGTGCTGTGGAATGGCAGATCTGACGAGCTGAATGCCTGGTTCATACAGATGTTTGCCTAGGTTAAAGTTATGAGACATCCCAGGTGAGAGACAGGCCTAGCCTGGATAAGACAATGTGATCATAACAGTCTTGACTCAAGACCAGAAACAACGTCAGCATCATCTCTACTTGTACAAAACATCATCATCATCATCATCATCATCCAGACTTTAACCCACAAGAAACATGTGAGTTTTCTGGCCGTCCATGTTACCTGTAGCTAGAAGATAATAAGACAACATTACAGGTGCTACAACTGACCTACAAAAATTTAATAAGACAGTATTACAGGTACTACAAATGACCTACAAACATTTAATAAGATAACATTACAGGTGCTATAACTGACCTACAAACATTTTATAAGACAAAATTCTTATATCTTATATCCTTCCCGTGCCGTCAAACGTCACATAGGGCTCGCAAAGTAGTTCGCCAATTTTTCCTATCTTAGGAAACAACTGACCTACAAACATTTAATAAGACAACACTACATGCACTACAACTGAACTATAGAGCTGATATTCACTACATCTTTGAAACCTTGTTCAACAAAACAGATGATATTTGTACTGATACCAGAAACATTGATAAATTGACAGATCACTGTAAAGACGATCCACTGTAAAAACAGTGTAATTTCACTTGTTATGAGAGGCGCTGACCTGGTTAGTGTAACCACAGTCATTGACTGAGAAGTGGAATTGTTTGAAGCTGACAACATTTCATGCTACAACTTATGTGGACAATAATTTCATGAACTTCAACCTACGCAGAAACTGGGAAATATCCATAGATTTCTGATCTAGCTTTATGTGTTTCTGATAAGATCTCGGAATCTGATTCAGGTATACTCTTTCTGAAAGGAACACAAAAAGTTAGGCGAGAGAACTATCTTCATTCTCAGAAATACGTAAGAAGAGTACACAATATCTTAGATATTCGTGTCTAAAGCATAGTATGTTTATAATATTAAATATTAATTCAATGATCCAAACCAGATTTTACAAGCTGCAAATAAATGATCTTTAAAAATGTCACACTTTGCTTGTTTAACAAACACGTAATTATCCCTTTAATATTTGATGTGATATATAGTCGTGAAGTTCTGAAACACATAAAACACTAGTACTTTCATTATAATTCTTTAAATATAGTACAAAGGAAAGTACGTGTACATTAAGATCTAAATATATACTATGAAGGAAAGTACGTGTACATTAAGATCTAAATATATACTATGAAGGAAAGTACGTGTACATTAAGATCTAAATATATAGTATGAAGGAAAGTACGTGTACATTAAGATCTAAATATATACTATGAAGGAAAGTACGTGTACATTAAGATCTAAATATATAGTATGAAGGAAAGTACGTGTACATTAAGATCTAAATAATCTCCGACAACAATCTATCAAGTGGAACACAACAGGCCGAAGAAAAAGAGGCAGACCGCGTGCAACTTTGAAGAGGACATTGTTAAGAGAGGCCAAATTAACAGGCATAAAATCCTTTGATGAGGTTGAAAGACTTGCCGAAGATAGGAAAAATTGGCGAACTACTTTGCGAGCTCTATGTGACGTTTAACGGCACGGGAAGGATATAAGATATAAGATATAAGATAAGAATCTCCGACAAGGCAAAGTCTAAATGACAGCCTCCACATTGTTTTTGCGATGGCCAAAATTTCTGAAAGTTCTTATTCTGAATTCTACACACTTAAATTGATAATATCTGAAAGTTCTGAATTCTACACACTTAAATTGATAATATCTGAAAGTTCTGAATTCTACACAGCTAAAATAGATAATATCTGAAAGTTCTTATTCTGAATTCTACACAGCTAAACTAGATACTATCTGAAAGTTCTAATTATGAATTCTACACAGCTAAAATAGATAATATCTGAAATTCCTTATTCTGAATTCTACACAGCTAAAATAGATAATATCTGAAAGTTCTTAATCTGAATTCTACACAGCTAAAATAGATAATATCTGAAAGTTCTTATTCTGAATTCTACACACTTAAATTGATAATATCTGAAAGTTCTTATTCTGAATTCTACACAGCTAAAATAGATAGGGAACCACAACTAAACTGATAATTATTTTTTAAAAATTAATTGGGAAGAATATTTTCCATGAAATAAAAAATAAATCTATCAGTATTGGAGTGTTTTAAAGGCTAAATAAAAAGATAATGGAAATGTTGTTAGAAGAGATGTGTCATATATTAGCAGCGGCACTGAACCAGGAAAATGACAAGTCAATACAAGAACAACTAGCCACATTCTAAAGCAACAAATATCCCACAATTATTTTATTATAAACGTCAATGATACTAAGAAACAGATAACGTTTTTAAGTGTTTTTTTTTCATTAAAATTAAAGTGTCATTTCTGAAACCACAATTTCTCCAGCAAGTAATTGAATCTGAAGAAATGATACATCAGTTCAACTGATAAACGGAACATGTATGTCAGTCAATATTAAACTCTAGAGACCTTTTATATCTTTCAAATGATATAATGTTACATATTCTTTCTAAATTTCCTTTATATTTATTTTTTAAAAATTGCAGGAAAAAGTCAAGGTAAAATTATCACACTCTCCAGACTACACAGCTAAACTAGATACTATCTGAAAGTTCTCATTATCAATTCTACACAGCTAAAATAGATAATATCTGAAATTCCTTATTCTGAATTCTACACAGCTAAAATAGATAATATCTGAAATTCCTTATTCTGAATTCTACACAGCTAAAATAGATAATATCTGAAAGTTCTTAATCTGAATTCTACACAGCTAAAATAGATAATATCTGAAAGTTCTTATTCTGAATTCTACACACTTAAATTGATAATATCTGAAAGTTCTTATTCTGAATTCTACACAGCTAAAATAGATAGGGAACCACAACTAAACTGATAATTATTTTTTAAAAATTAATTGGGAAGAATATTTTCCATGAAATAAAAAATAAATCTATCAGTATTGGAGTGTTTTAAAGGCTAAATAAAAAGATAATGGAAATGTTGTTAGAAGAGATGTGTCATATATTAGCAGCGGCACTGAACCAGGAAAATGACAAGTCAATACAAGAACAACTAGCCACATTCTAAAGCAACAAATATCCCACAATTATTTTATTATAAACGTCAATGATACTAAGAAACAGATAACGTTTTTAAGTGTTTTTTTTTCATTAAAATTAAAGTGTCATTTCTGAAACCACAATTTCTCCAGCAAGTAATTGAATCTGAAGAAATGATACATCAGTTCAACTGATAAACGGAACATGTATGTCAGTCAATATTAAACTCTAGAGACCTTTTATATCTTTCAAATGATATAATGTTACATATTCTTTCTAAATTTCCTTTATATTTATTTTTTAAAAATTGCAGGAAAAAAGTCAAGGTAAAATTATCACACTCTCCAGACTGCACTGATAAACTAATTGATGTGAGGGCCATTTCTTGTTTAGATTCTGTTCTCACAACACTGTAGTTGTTTTATTGTCATTTTCTCAAAACATTGTAGTTGTTTTATTGTCATGTTCTCAAAACACTGTAGTTGTTTTATTGTCATGTTCTCAAAACATTGTAGTTGTTTTATTGTCATGTTCTTAAAACATTGTAATTGTTTTATAGTCATTTTCTCAAACACAGGCAAAGAAACGAACATCTGATGTAGAGTCCAAGATACTGACATTTTGTCTTTATTTACTTTCATTCTCATTTCCGAGCATTGTGATTATAATGGGAGTTATTTTATAGACAATAGTTCAATGCATTATTAGTTAACTGAACAAAACTGTTCTATTTTCACAGACAAGAATATTAAAGTTTGACCTGTTTGTGTAAGACTTTTGTGATACTTGGCCGCACAAATTGCCTTGTGATAACGAAAACAATCAATACAAGAACAACAGGCCACATTCTAAAGCAACAACATATCCCACAATTATTTTATTATAAACGTCAATGATACTAAGAAACAGATAACGTTTTTAAGTGTTTTTTTTTCATTAAAATTAAAGTGTCATTTCTGAAACCACAATTTCTCCAGCAAGTAATTGAATCTGAAGAAATGATACATCAGTTCAACTGATAAACGGAACATGTATGTCAGTCAATATTAAACTCTAGAGACCGTTTATATCTTTCAAATGATATAATGTTACATATTCTTTCTAAATTTCTTTTATATTTATTTTTTAAAAATTGCAGGAAAAAAGTCAAGGTAAAATTATCACACTCTCCAGACTGCACTGATAAACTAATTGATGTGAGGGCCATTTCTTGTTTAGATTCTGTTCTCACAACACTGTAGTTGTTTTATTGTCATGTTCTCAAAACATTGTAGTTGTTTTATTGTCATGTTCTCAAAACACTGTAGTTGTTTTATTGTCATGTTCTCAAAACATTGTAGTTGTTTTATTGTCATGTTCTTAAAACATTGTAATTGTTTTATAGTCATTTTCTCAAACACAGGCAAAGAAACGAACATCTGATGTAGAGTCCAAGATACTGACATTTTGTCTTTATTTACTTTCATTCTCATTTCCGAGCATTGTGATTATAATGGGAGTTATTTTATAGACAATAGTTCAATGCATTATTAGTTAACTGATCAAAACTGTTCTATTTTCACAGACAAGAATATTAAAGTTTGACCTGTTTGTGTAAGACTTTTGTGATACTTGGCCGCACAAATTGCCTTGTGATAACGAAAACAATGAAAACAACGATTATCAATAACTACTTCTTAACACTATCTTAAATAACAAATTGTTGTAGTGTATAGGCTTGTATGGCTAATATCATAGACTGTAGCTTTAACCTTCATGTAACTGTACTCTATGTTCAAGTTTGATGTTGTGTTATACTTTCTTAAAACTGTTTTTATCCCTCTATATTGTTTGTTCCTCTCCCTCCACATTGTTAGTTCTTTTCCATCTATATTATTTGTTATTTTCCATCTATATTGTTTGTTATTTTCCATCTACAATGTTTGTTATTTTCCATCTACATTGTTTGTTATTTTCTATATACATTGTTATTTTCCATCTATATTGTTTGTTATTTTCCATCTGTATTGTTTGTTATTTTCCATCTATGTTGTTTGTTATTTTCCATCTATATTGTTTGTTATTTTCCATCTGTATTGTTTGTTATTTTCCATCTATATTGTTTGTTATTTTCCATCTATATTGTTTGTTATTTTCCATCTGTATTGTTTGTTATTTTCCATTTGTATTGTTTGTTATTTTCTATCTATATTGTTTGTTATTTTCCATCTATATTGTTTGTTATTTTCCATCTATGTTGTTTGTTATTTTCCATCTATATTGTTTGTTACTTTCCATCTATATTGTTTGTTATTTTCCATCTATATTGTTTGTTATTTTCCATCTATATTGTTTGTTATTTTACATTTGTATTGTTTGTTACTTTCCATCTATATTGTTTGTTATTTTCCATCTATATTGTTTGTTATTTTCCATCTATATTGTTTGTTATTTTCCATCTACAATGTTTGTTATTTTCCATCTACATTGTTTGTTATTTTCTATATACATTGTTATTTTCCATCTATATTGTTTGTTATTTTCCATCTGTATTGTTTGTTATTTTCCATCTATATTGTTTGTTATTTTCCATCTATATTGTTTGTTATTTTCCATCTATATTGTTTGTTATTTTCCATTTGTATTGTTTGTTATTTTCCATCTATATTGTTTGTTATTTTCCATCTATATTGTTTGTTATTTTCCATCTATGTTGTTTGTTATTTTCAATCTATATTCTTTGTTATTTTCCATCTATATTGTTTGTTATTTTCCATCTATATTGTTTGTTATTTTCCATCTATATTGTTTGTTATTTTCCATCTATATTGTTTGTTATTTTCCATCTGAATTGTTTGTTATTTTCCATCTATATTGTTTGTTATTTTCCATCTATATTGTTTGTTATTTTCCATCTATATTGTTTGTTATTTTCCATCTATGTTGTTTGTTATTTTCCATCTATATTGTTTGTTATTTTCCATCTATATTGTTTGTTATTTTCCATCTATATTGTTTGTTATTTTCCATCTATATTGTTTGTTATTTTCCATCTATATTGCTTGTTATTTTCCATCTATGTTGTTTGTTATTTTCCATCTATATTGTTTGTTATTTTCCATCTATATTGCTTGTTATTTTCCATCTATATTTCTTGTTCTTCATTGCTAGTCCTCCTGGTGAGGTAAACTGCATGCATCTTTCCTATCGCAACATATGCCTGTGAGACCTGGACACTTAACAAAAACAGCTGAGAAACACTTAAATGCCTTTGAATATAAATGCTACAAAAGAGTTCTCAAAATATCGTGGACACAAAAAAACAACAATTATATCCATACTACAAGAACTTAATACTGAAGAAGACTGGCTAGTAAAGAGGATTAAAGAGAGAAAACTTCAATATTTTGGACACATTAAACGTCATGATAATTTAGAGAAGGCCGTCTTGGAAGGGTACATAATGGGAAAAAGAAAAAGAGGAAGACCAAGGCGAAGATGGCTGCAAGACATCGTTGATGATCTGTAAATGGATGCATCAGCAGCAGGCCATCTTGCTCACAACTGAGAAGCCTACAGGAGAGCTGTTAGGGAGGAAAAGTTCCTCAAGGGACATGCAAATGAATGAATGAATGAATGAACGTGTAACAATTTTACATGGCTGTGTACTATAGTCCTTAGATACATGGTTGTCAGTCTATATTCTAAACATGCAGGATTGTATGTTACAGTGCAGACGTATATAGTTGTATGTTATAGTCTAAACGTACACATTTGTATCTTATTATCCAGACGTACAGGCCTGTATGTTATAGATGAGATGTAGATGTCTGTATATTATAGTTCATATGTAGAGGGCTGTATGTATAGTTCAGATCTACAGGGTCGCACACGATGGTCTAGAAGTATAGAGTTGTGGACCACGCATATATGTTTAAAATGTAAATGACTATTTTTTTTTATAAAATGTGAACAGGCCGATAAATCATTGATGTTTTTCTCTATAAAATGACTGAAAATAGATCACTGATCGCTTTCATTTTCTATTTTGTTTCCTCTGCCCTGTATTTATGATGTTGATTTCTGGTCACAACCTACGGCATTATTTTATAACCTGATCTGATATCTCCGTTTGTACTCTCTGATGAGCATAAATGATACTGGAGACAGAGATCGGATTTTATTTGTCCTAGCTCCAGCAGTCTCCTCACAGCTACGTTGTTCTTCCATTCCCGCTCTTCATTTTCCGACAGTTTGTCCAGTACAGCCTTGGTAATGTCCCCCTTGTCCATTGTCAGTCTGCAATTTATTTTAGCCTGTCCAGCAAGTCTGTCTGCCACATCGCTGCCATTTACTCCAACATGCCCTGGTCAGTAAAGTCACGTTAGGTTTGTCACAGCTGACTGGCTTAACATATGAACTATTCTTTTCGAAGCAAATTCTTCTCAATCTTACGAAGCATACTCTATGAATCCGTCACAATGACACCATTAACCACACCATGAGCAACTAACCATTTCATTTCCCAGGACACAGGCTCAATTTTCATTGGCGTGCTTGAAGGGCTGACTTAAAGGCTTCCGCCATTCGCATGCTTGAAATGGTGACTTCAAAGGGTCCCGAACTCTGTGCCACGACTCTTCCATTTCGGTAGACAACAAAACCCCAACCACTTCTGCTGGTCCGAGTCACTGAGCCATCTTTATATATTACCATGTAGGAAGACCTACAGTGATGCTGGGAGACCCACAGTGATGCTGGAAGACACACAGTGATGCTGGATGAGATCTTGAACCCAAAGTTCAGCTGGTACTTGTGCCAAGTCTCTACATTCACGGCCCTTCTGTATAATAACCTTTGTTAGGTGAGGTGGGCTCCGAACTGTGTGGGGCAGAAACCGCGTCGTAAACAACCAACATTTGACAAGAACTATTAGCAAACACACTTTTAACTGGAAGCTGCCGCATGCGCCGGGACATGTATCAAGTTGTCCCGAAAGCAGTGAAGCCGGAGTCTAAATTTTGAACTTTGAACTTTTGACACTGGAGACAAATTTGGAAAGGCAAGTATGATTTGTCTAAGAAGTGATAAAATACTTGAATAAAGATACAACTTCACATCACGACGTGGTTAGAATATGATAAAATACTGGAATAAAGATACAACTTCACATCACGACGTGGTTAGAATATGATAAAATACTGGAATAAAGATAAAACTTCACATCACGACGTGGATAGAATATGATATAAGAGCGTGAAGGAAAAGAAACCAAAGTGATATGATAAATAAAATAAAATACTTGTATATGCAGACTCCTGAACCTGTATATTCTAAACATGCAGGATTGTATGTTACAGTGCAGACGTATAGAGTTGTATGTTATAGTCTAAACGTACACATTTGTATCTTATTATCCAGACGTACAGGCCTGTATGTTATAGATGAGATGTAGATGGCTGTATATTATAGTTCATATGTAGAGGGCTGTATGTATAGTTCAGATCTACAGGGTCGCACACGATGGTTTAGAAGTATAGAGTTGTGGACCACGCATATATGTTTAAAATGTAAATGACTATTTTTTTTTATAAAATGTGAACAGGCCGATAAATCATTGATGTTTTTCTCTATAAAATGACTGAAAATAGATCACTGATCGCTTTCATTTTCTATTTTGTTTCCTCTGCCCTGTATTTATGATGTTGATTTCTGGTCACAACCTACGGCATTATTTTATAACCTGATCTGATATCTCCGTTTGTACTCTCTGATGAGCATAAATGATACTGGAGACAGAGATCGGATTTTATTTGTCCTAGCTCCAGCAGTCTCCTCACAGCTACGTTGTTCTTCCATTCCCGCTCTTCATTTTCCGACAGTTTGTCCAGTACAGCCTTGGTAATGTCCCCCTTGTCCATTGTCAGTCTGCAATTTATTTTAGCCTGTCCAGCAAGTCTGTCTGCCACATCGCTGCCATTTACTCCAACATGCCCTGGTCAGTAAAGTCACGTTAGGTTTGTCACAGCTGACTGGCTTAACATATGAACTATTCTTTTCGAAGCAAATTCTTCTCAATCTTACGAAGCATACTCTATGAATCGGTCACAATGACACCATTAACCACACCATGAGCAACTAACCATTTCATTTCCCAGGACACAGGCTCAATTTTCATTGGCGTGCTTGAAGGGCTGACTTAAAGGCTTCCGCCATTCGCATGCTTGAAATGGTGACTTCAAAGGGTCCCGAACTCTGTGCCACGACTCTTCCATTTCGGTAGACAACAAAACCCCAACCACTTCTGCTGGTCCGAGTCACTGAGCCATCTTTATATATTACCATGTAGGAAGACCTACAGTGATGCTGGGAGACCCACAGTGATGCTGGAAGACCCACAGTGATGCTGGATGAGATCTTGAACCCAAAGTTCAGCTGGTACTTGTGCCAAGTCTCTACATTCACGGCCCTTCTGTATAATAACCTTTGTTAGGTGAGGTGGGCTCCGAACTGTGTGGGGCAGAAACCGCGTCGTAAACAACCAACATTTGACAAGAACTATTAGCAAACACACTTTTAACTGGAAGCTGCCGCATGCGCCGGGACATGTATCAAGTTGTCCCGAAAGCAGTGAAGCCGGAGTCTAAATTTTGAACTTTGAACTTTTGACACTGGAGACAAATTTGGAAAGGCAAGTATGATTTGTCTAAGAAGTGATAAAATACTTGAATAAAGATACAACTTCACATCACGACGTGGTTAGAATGTGATAAAATACTGGAATAAAGATAAAACTTCACATCACGACGTGGTTAGAATATGATATAAGAGCGTGAAGGAAAAGAAACCAAAGTGATAATGATAAATAAAATAAAATACTTGTATATGAAGACTCCTGAACCTGTATATGCTGACTGTGTGTAGCAGTACAAAGATCTGTGTATATGCTGACTGTGTGTAGCAGTACAAAGATCTGTGTTGTGTGTGTGTGTCAACTAACTCTGAGTTTCATGTCCAGCCACGGATAATAAAAGTGTCTATTTATAGCACACGTTTCACAATAAAGAAAATAAAACATTCAAGAGAAACATTTTTTTTAAACACAGAGGTAATGAACTGTGCTATAGACTGCACATCAATTCGCGAGAGATGAAATACAACGCTGTGACGTTGTACAAGATCTATATTAGTACTAAACTTCAGTGACCTGCAGGGAACCAGTCACTGGTAGCGAGAAACAAAGAAAATTTGCTGAAACACGAGTCTGTATTTACTGCTCATGGCGTAGTAGATGAAGATATTCACCGAAGAATTGATCGATTCCAACAGAAATCCAAGACCAGCGATCAGTATCAGCAAATTTCTGTGTTTCCCATAGATAGACAGTTCTGGTTCCAAAACCATGGCTATGAATCCAAAACTAATTGGAACGAAACAAGCAATAAACAGTGTTGAAATAACCACCACCATTTTAGCCACCTTCTGGTTACGTTTAGAAACATTCTCAGCCTGGGCGGAAGTTGACGACGTAATCCGCCATTTTGTTTTGCTTTGGAGTTTAATGACCAGAGTGACTGTGCTAGTGAGGATGATGACGAATGCACCAAATGGTACAAGGACGTTGTTGATTGGGAACGATATCTTCTCAACGTGTTCCCTGTTTGTGGTGTATGTCAGGCCCACCAGCGTTTTGTTCCTTCTGTGATAAAACTTCTTCTCTAGTCTGTTCACGACATACAGCGGTGCCACGCTGATGATGAGAACGATGAAGATAGATATAACGACAGCAGACATCCTCTTGGAAGTAACAATACCCTTAACCTGTGTTAAACAAGAATTCAGATTAATTTGTCTGCTACAAAGGTAAGTCTGTATTTACTGCATAAGTAACAAATATATTTACAATATACAGAATATTTAAGTAAGTTCCTGCCGTAGGAATGTTGTGCGTGCACAGATGAGACAGGTCTTGTGCTTCTTTTCTAAAAGACGCGCCAGAAAAACTTGGCGGTTTTCAAGCGAATACCATGGGGAAGACTGCATCACAACAATAAATGTGACTTGGTAAATATGCAACAAAATGTCTGCCATTTGTTATAATTTCATTTGTTACTTTTCTTTAAGTCTTGAAAATAACGTAATTCACATGTTTTCCGTTATTTCGTACATTCTTGTAGCCAAACCTGGAAGTTTTTCACTTCACGTCACACCATGTCCTGAGGTATTGCTGCAATTTCCTGATGAACAGCAGCTTTCAGTTCAGTTTAGTGACCAACTTGCCCTCGAGATATTGCCAGAGTCACAACATAAAGGTCAAGAGAACGAGACGGTCATGGCAAGTCACTGCGCTAGGGAAAAAACAAGTGGCGAGGAAACGTTTCGTTGATAACCTCTTGCTGTATGGGCAATGGCTACATCTTGTTGAAAACATACATTATGTGTGTTAATTCCAGTCTGTGCAGTTAAAGAGAAATAAACTGTTGCAACATAGAAACTTAACATAACAGCAGAAGTAAATATTACTTATGCATAACCTCTTCAGAGACGTAAGGGTCTATTACACCAAAGTTTGCCACACAAGAGCAGGGTGTATCACACGAAAGTTTGGCACACAAGAGCAGGGTCCATCACACCAAAGTTTACTACACAACAGCTGAGTCTATCACACCAAAGTTTACTGCTCATGGCGTAGTAGATGAAGATATTCACCGAAGAATTGATCGATTCCAACAGAAATCCAAGACCAGCGATCAGTATCAGCAAATTTCTGTGTTTCCCATAGATAGACAGTTCTGGTTCCAAAACCATGGCTATGAATCCAAAACTAATTGGAACGAAACAAGCAATAAACAGTGTTGAAATAACCACCACCATTTTAGCCACCTTCTGGTTACGTTTAGAAACATTCTCAGCCTGGGCGGAAGTTGACGACGTAATCCGCCATTTTGTTTTGCTTTGGAGTTTAATGACCAGAGTGACTGTGCTAGTGAGGATGATGACGAATGCACCAAATGGTACAAGGACGTTGTTGATTGGGAACGATATCTTCTCAACGTGTTCCCTGTTTGTGGTGTATGTCAGGCCCACCAGCGTTTTGTTCCTTCTGTGATAAAACTTCTTCTCTAGTCTGTTCACGACATACAGCGGTGCCACGCTGATGATGAGAACGATGAAGATAGATATAACGACAGCAGACATCCTCTTGGAAGTAACAATACCCTTAACCTGTGTTAAACAAGAAATTCAGATTAATTTGTCTGCTACAAAGGTAAGTCTGTATTTTACTGCATAAGTAACAAATATATTTACAATATACAGAATATTTAAGTAAGTTCCTGCCGTAGGAATGTTGTGCGTGCACAGATGAGACAGGTCTTGTGCTTCTTTTCTAAAAGACGCGCCAGGAAAACTTGGCAGTTTTCAAGTGAATACCATGGGGAAGACTGCATCACAACAATAAATGTGACTTGGTAAATATGCAACAAAATGTCTGCCATTTGTTATAATTTCATTTGTTACTTTTCTTTAAGTCTTGAAAATAACGTAATTCACATGTTTTCCGTTATTTCGTACATTCTTGTAGCCTAACCTGGAAGTTTTTCACTTCACGTCACACAATATCCTGAGGTATTGCTGCAATTTCCTGATGAACAGCAGCTTTCAGTTCAGTTTAGTGACCAACTTGCCCTCGAGATATTGCCAAAGAGTCACAACATAAAGGTCAAGAGAACGAGACGGTCATGGCAAGTCACTGCGCTAGGGAAAAAACAAGTGGCGAGGAAACGTTTCTTTGATAACCTCTTGCTGTATGGGCAATGGCTACATCTTGTTGAAAACATACATTATGTGTGTTAATTCCAGTCTGTGCAGTTAAAGAGAAATAAACTGTTGCAACATAGAAACTTAACATAACGGCAGAAGTAAATATTAATTATGCATAACCTCTTCAGAGACGTAAGGGTCTATTACACCAAAGTTTGCCACACAAGAGCAGGGTGTATCACACGAAAGTTTGGCACACAAGAGCAGGGTCCATCACACCAAAGTTTACTACACAACAGCTGAGTCTATCACACCAAAGTTTACTACACAACAGCTGAGTCTATCACACCAAAGTTTACTACACAACAGCTGAGTCTATCACACCAAAGTTTATCACACAACAGCTGAGTCTATCACACCAAAGTTTACTACACAACAGCTGAGTCTATCACACCAAAGTTTACTACACAACAGCTGAGTCTATCACACCAAAATTTACTACATAACAGCTGAGTCTATCACACCAAAGTTTATCACACAACAGCTGAGTCTATCACACCAAAGTTTACTACACAACAGCTGAGTCTATCACACCAAAATTTACTACACAACAGCTGAGTCTATCACACCAAAGTTTATCACACAACAGCTGAGTCTATCACACCAAAATTTACTACATAACAGCTGAGTCTATCACACCAAAGTTTACTATACAACAGCTGAGTCTATCACACCAAAGTTTACTATACAACAGCTGAGTCTATCACACCAAAGTTTACTACACAACAGCTGAGTCTATCACACCAAAATTTACTATACAACAGCTGAGTCTATCACACCAAAGTTTACTATACAACAGCTGAGTCTATCACACCAAAGTTTACTACACAACAGCTGAGTCTATCACACCAAAATTTACTATACAACAGCTGAGTCTATCACACCAAAGTTTACTATACAACAGCTGAGTCTATCACACCAAAGTTTACTATACAACAGCTGAGTCTATCACACCAAAGTTTACTATACAACAGCTGAGTCTATCACACCAAAGTTTACTATACAACAGCTGAGTCTATCACACCAAAGTTTACTACACAGCTGAGTCTATCACACCAAAGTTTACTATACAACAGCTGAGTCTATCACACCAAAGTTTACTATACAACAGCTGAGTCTATCACACCAAAGTTTACTATACAACAGCTGAGTCTATCACACCAAAATTTACTATACAACAGCTGAGTCTATCACACCAAAGTTTACTATACAACAGCTGAGTCTATCACACCAAAGTTTACTACACAACAGCTGAGTCTATCACACCAAAGTTTACTATACAACAGCTGAGTCTATCACACCAAAGTTTATCACACAACAGCTGAGTCTATCACACCAAAGTTTACCACGCAACAGGATGGTCTATTACACCAATCTTTGGCACAGAACAGCAGGGTCTCAACACAACAAAGTTTATCACACAACAGCTGAGTCTATCACACAAAAGTTTGCCACACAGCAGCAGTTTTTATTACACCAAAGTTTGCCACACAACACACATTGTATCGAGTCTACAAAAAAGGAAAGCTCATGAAGTTGGTCTGGATTGCTGTCTAACCAAGGTTACGTTACCAGGCAGATGAGCTTCTTCACCCAAAACCTCCAGTACTTTTGTGTCAAAGTTTTTCTCGCTGTCACGCTCATATAATAGGGACACAATCACCATCTTATAGGGACACACCTACCATCTTGTAGAGACACACCCACCATCTAACAGGGACACACCCACCATCTAATAGGGACACACCCACCATCTTATAGGGACACAGCCATCATCTTATAGGGACACAGCCATCATCTTATAGGGACACAGATATCATCTTATAGGGACACAGTCATCATCTTATAGGGACACAGCCATCATCTTATAGGGACACAGATATCGTCTTATAGGGACACATATATCATCTTATAGTATCACAGCCATCATCTTATAGGGACACAGCCATCATCTTATAGGGACACAGGCATCATCTTATAGGAAAACATACATCATCTTATAGTATCACAGCCATCATCTTATAGGGACACACATATCATCTTATAGGGACACAGCCGTCATTTTATAGGGACCCAGTCATCATCTTATAGGGACACAGATATCATCTTATAGGGACACAGCCATCATCTTATAGGGACACAGATATCATCTTATAGGGACACAGATATCATCTTATAGGGACACAGATATCATCTTATAGGGACACAAATATATTTTCTTATAGGGACACAGATATCATCTTATAGGGACACAAATATATTTTCTTATAGGGACACAGATATCATCTTATAGGGACACAGCCATCATTTTATATGCCTGAATGTTTAAGTGCAATATCTAGGGCACACTATGATCTGATCACTGTCTAGGCCAGAGTTTCCCAGGCTTGTTCGGGGCTACCCCGCCCTTTTCTCCCAGGCCACATTCTCAGCACCCCGCCCCCGTCTCGTACCCTCCTCCCCCACCCCCGGTATGTACTACTAGCACAACGGCCTACTAAACTAGTATATGTATTACACAGCTAAGCACTTCGGCAAGCAAACCAGGTTAACAAGTTAATGATCAATAGAAATTGTATTTTTAAAGTCAGGAACTTGACCCAGTAGAAACACTGACAGGTTATGAAAGAATTACAGTGACCTACTTTCAGGGGCACTGTTATACACAAGCATCTTTCCAGGGTTATGAGAGCTGTGATCCAGGCAGTGACCCGAGTAAAGGTTATGTGGGGCATGCCGCTGGTCAGGTACTGGACTTCCACTGGATCAAAGGGAAGGTCTGCCGTGGCGAAGGCTGGGGTGATACATATGTTCGTCCAGACCAGAGTGGTGAGACAGCCCAGGTCAGACACTGTCAGGCCTGAAAAGTGACAGGAAGTTTTTGTGTTCAACACCCTACCCTACAGTTTTTAAAAGTGTGTTATGTGTGTAATATACGTTGGTGAGTCTAATATCTACATGTGATATGTGTGTAATATATGTTAGTGAGTCTAATATCTACATGTGTTATGTGTGTAATATATGTTGGTGAGTCTAATATCTACATGTGATATGTGTGTAATATATGTTGGTGAGTCTAATATCTACATGTGTTATGTGTGTAATATATGTTGGTGAGTCTAATATCTACATGTGATATGTGTGTAATATATGTTGGTGAGTCTAATATCTACATGTGATATGTGTGTAATATACGTCGGTGAGTCTAATATCTACATGTGTTATGTGTGTAATATATGTTGGTGAGTCTATTATCTACATGTATTATGTGTGTAATATATGTTGGTGAGTCTTTTATTTTTTATGTGTGTTGTGTGTGTAATATATGTTGGTGAGTCTATTATCTACATGTGTTATGTGTGTAATATATGTTGGTGAGTCTATTATCTACATGTGATATGTGTGTGATATATGTTGGTGAGTCTATAATCTGTCTGAGTGTTATGTGTTTAATATGTGTTGGTGAGTCTAATATCTACATGTGTTATGTGTGTAATATATGTTGGTGAGTCTAATATCTACATGTGATATGTGTGTAATATATGTTGGTGAGTCTAATATCTACATGTGATATGTGTGTAATATACGTCGGTGAGTCTAATATCTACATGTGATATGTGTGTAATATATGTTGGTGAGTCTATTATCTACATGTATTATGTGTGTAATATATGTTGGTGAGTCTTTTATTTTTTATGTGTGTTGTGTGTAATATATGTTGGTGAGTCTATTATCTACATGTGATATGTGTGTAATATATGTTGGTGAGTCTATTATCTACATGTGATATGTGTGTGATATATGTTGGTGAGTCTATAATCTGTCTGAGTGTTATGTGTTTAATATGTGTTGGTGAGTCTTATATCTACGTGTGTTATGTGTGTAATACATTTGTGTCTGAGTGTTATGTTTGTAGTATATGCTGGTTAGTCTTATATCTGTGTCTGAGTGTTATGTTTGTAGTATATGTTGGTTAGTCTTATATCTGTGTCTGAGTGTTATATGTGTAATATATGTTTGTGAGTCTTATATATGTGTCTGAGTGTTATGCGTGTAATATATGTTGGTGAGTTTTATATTTATGTCTGAGTACAAATATATTTATGTTAATTCTCATTTTGATTTCACTGGAATATTTACTAAGCTGTTTTCGAAACGTTTGATTAGAATATGCTGGTTAGTCTTATATCTGTGTCTGAGTGTTATGTTTGTAGTATATGTTGGTTAGTCTTATATCTGTGTCTGAGTGTTATATGTGTAATATATGTTTGTGAGTCTTATATATGTGTCTGAGTGTTATGCGTGTAATATATGTTGGTGAGTTTTATATTTATGTCTGAGTACAAATATATTTATGTTAATTCTCATTTTGATTTCACTGGAATATTTACTAAGCTGTTTTCGAAACGTTTGATTAGACCTTACAGTTATCAGTGTACTTTGTTGCTTGTTCGAGTTGAAATAAGATTTGTTTTCTTCTGCTTGATATAATAAATATGCTTGATATAAATTGATATTATAAATATTATTTCTTCTCTCTTTATGCTTCCATTTTCTCTTACTAACGTCACAGCAGGAGTTACTGGATTTTCTATGGATGCGAGCACAAGCTGAGGGATTTATTTGTTTACAGCAAGATTTTTTTAAAAATGTATTGCTGGGTCAGAAAACTGATAAATCTCGACGCATTTTTCGACATTTATAAATTCTTTTCCCTGTATTTATAATAAAAATATTCAGTTACTTTCCTGTGACTCATCTTGCCGACGAATGTTGTTTTGATTTCTTGTTTCACTCGTGTCTTTCATGAATAAACTTTAAAGAAAAGTACTCAGAAATACCAATAACGTTTTAATAAAATAAGGTTGTAGCGACAACACGTTACTTATATCGATATAAAGATGTGTTTGAGAAGTCTTCAGTACCCAAGAGACTGATGTTCACTGGATCCTTGAAGCCTTGTTTCACAAAGCAGATGATGTTGATAATGTTGGCGATGATGCCAAGAATATCGACTGCTTGGCACACAACAGCAAACAGAACCCACTGTATAACAAACGCGGCTTCCACACTCAGTGATGTCCCAGGTTCTGTCGCTGTCCCAGGTTCTGTCGATGTCCCAGGTTCTGTCGATGTCCCAGAACTGTTGGTGCAAAACTCAGACGAAACTGGAATGTTCAACTCTTTCATGATCATGGCTGGGACTTCTGTTATTGTTCTGTTTACTGTTATCTCAGAACAGACTGATCACTAACTGACTTTCGCTTTCTGGAACTAGTTTTTCATGAAACTTTCCTATAACAAAGTAGGTAAATGTCAGAGCATAAAGAAGGGAGTAAGACAAGGATGTGTAGTGTCCCCAGATCTGTTTTCTCTCTACAGTGAGAATTTTATGAGAGAGTAAGACAAGGATGTGTAGTGTCCCCAGATCTGTTTTCTCTCTACAGTGAGAATATTATGAGAGAGTAAGACAAGGATGTGTAGTGTCCCCAGATCTGTTTTCTCTCTACAGTGAGAATATTATGAGAGAGTAAGACAAGGATGTGTAGTGTCCCCAGATCTGTTTTCTCTCTACAGTGAGAATATTATGAGAGAGTAAGTCAAGGTTGTGTAATGTCCCCAGATCTGTTTTCTCTCTACAGTGAGAATATTATGAGAGAGTAAGACAAGGATGTGTAGTGTCCCCAGATCTGTTTTCTCTCTACAGTGAGAATATTATGAGAGAGTAAGACAAGGATGTGTGCTGTTACCAGATATGTTTTCTCTCTACAGTGAGAATATTATGAGAGAGTAAGACAAGGATGTGTAGTGTCCCCAGATATGTTTTCTCTCTACAGTGAGAATATTATGAGAGAGTAAGACAAGCATGTGTAGTGTCCCCAGATATGTTTTCTCTCTACGGTGAGAATATTATGAGAGAGTAAGACAAGCATGTGTAGTGTCCCCAGATATGTTTTCTCTCTACGGTGAGAATATTATGAGAGCCATTACCAACAAGCCTGGGAATTAGCTGGAGGACATAACATCAATAACCTGAGAAACGCTAATGACTCAGTCCTGACAGCAGACAAGGAAAAACATCTACAAGAGCTGCTAGATATAGTAGTAACAGAAAGTAAATATAAAGATCTACAAGAGCTGCTAGATATAGTAGTAGCAGAAAGTGAATATAAAGATTTACAAGAGCTGCTAGATATAGTAGTAGCAGAAAGTAAATATAAAGATCTACAAGAGCTGCAGGGGCCGGCTAGCGTAGTGGTTAGAGCACTCGTCTAGCAACCAAATGGTCGAGGGTTCGAATCCCCAGCTGAGCGGGATTTTTTTTCCGACCAATACGGCCCTGAGGTCGACCCAGCCTCGTAAAATGGGTACCAGAGAAAATCTGGGAAGTAAAGGCAGCGAGGAAAGGAACTGGTCACCCTACCTCATACGCTGATGACCCAGTATAATGAGGTCTCTAACGCTTCACCCCCTACGGCATTTGAAATGCTATGGGACTATCTTTACTTTTTACTTTACAAGAGCTGCTAGATATAGTAGTAACAGAAAGTAAATATAAAGATCTACAAGAGCTGCTAGATATAGTAGTAGCAGAAAGTAAATATAAAGATTTACAAGAGCTGCTAGATATAGTAGTAGCAGAAAGTAAATATAAAGATTTACAAGAGCTGCTAGATATAGTAGTAGCAGAAAGTAAATATAAAGATTTACAAGAGCTGCTAGATATAGTAGTAGCAGAAAGTAAATATAAAGATCTACAAGAGCTGCTAGATATAGTAGTAACAGAAAGTAAATATAAAGATCTACAAGAGCTGCTAGATATAGTAGTAGCAGAAAGTAAATATAAATATCTACAAGAGCTGCTAGATATAGTAGTAGTAGCAGAAAGTAAATATAAAGATCTACAAGAGCTGCTAGATATAGTCGTAGTAGCAGAAAGTAAATATAAAGATCTACAAGAGCTGCTAGATATAGTAGTAGTAGCAGAAAGTAAATATAAAGATCTACAAGAGCTGCTAGATATAGTAGTAGCAGAAATGAATATAAAGATCTACAAGAGCTGCTAGATATAGTAGTAGTAGCAGAAAGTGTATATAACGATCTACAAGAGCTGCTAGATATAGTAGTAGCAGAAAGTGTATATAAAGATCTACAAGAGCTGCTAGATATAGTAGTAGTAGCAGAAAGTGTATATAAAGATCTACAAGAGCTGCTAGATATAGTAGTAGTAGCAGAAAGTGTATATAAAGATCTACAAGAGCTGCTAGATATAGTAGTAGTAGCAGCAGAAAGTGTATATAAAGATCTACAAGAGCTGCTAGATATAGTAGTAGTAGCAGAAAGTGAATATAAAGATCTACAAGAGCTGCTAGATATAGTAGTAGTAGCAGAAAGTGTATATAACGATCTACAAGAGCTCCTAGATATAGTAGTAGCAGAAAGTGTATATAACGATCTACAAGAGCTGCTAGATATAGTAGTAGTAGCAGAAAATGTATATAAAGGACTGTCACCGAGCAGTAAGAAAACAGAAAAGAAGGCCATGTCCAGAAAGAAAACTGTCCCAGAATGCAATGTAAAAATCAAAGAAATAACATTAAAACAAGTGCACAAATTCAAATATCTTGGTGCAACGATAACATCAAGTGCTAGGTCAAAAACAGAATGTGCCAGACAAAGGTAGCATTTCATAACATGACGTCTACTTTGTACAGTCCACATTTGTCAATAGATACTAGGAAAAGAGCCTTGAAATACTGTATCGAGCCAGTACTATTGTACAGAAGCGAATCATGGTCACTAACAAAAACAAGAAGGTCATTAGAGACAATTGAGATGTGGCTTCTACGAAGAATGCTAAGACTAGCATGGACAGACAAAGTAACAAATATCTTGACCTGGACGGAGTTGAGTAGGATGGGATGGTGTGGCGAAGATAAATCTGAGAAAGATGATAAAAAGAAGATCATTACTCAGGTCACGTGATCAGCAGTTGAGCTAAAACTGCCTGAAATCTGAAACTAAAATAATGAACTCTGAGATGGTCAAAACACATCATGAGTTTGATGCAGATTTCACATTTCAGACCTTACGCTGAACAAAACAGTGGAGAGCTGGACATGTACCCCACAGGATAACTGGGGTACTACAAGTTGTGTGAGTATGTCAGTATGTGTATGTGTATGAATGTAAAGTTTTTCATAAAGTATCAGAGCAGTGAACAAAAACGATTGTTATGAAAGGAACAGAAAAAGCAAGTGAATATAAACCAGAGAGCTTAAGAACTGAGATATCCCAGTAATAAGATGAATAGAGTGACTGGAAAGTGAGGGGGAATACGTTGCCAAGGTTACTTATATGTTCTCACTTATATATATATATATTATATCTTATATCCTTCCCGTGCCGTTAAACGTCACATAGGGCTCGCAAGGTAGTTCGCCAGTTTTTTCTGTCTTCGGCGAGTCTTTCAACCTCATCAAGGGATTTTATGCCTGTTAATTTGGCCTTTCTTAACAGTGTCTTAACATTTTAAGGGCATGCATCTTTCCCATCGCAACATATGCCTGTGAGACCTGGACACTTAACAAAACAGCTGAGAAGCACATAAATGCCTTTGAATGTAAATGCTATAGAAGAGTTCTCCAAATATCGTGGACACAAAAAAGAACAAATATATCTATACTACAAGAGCTTAATATTGAAGAAGGCTGGCTAGTAAAGAGGATTAAAGAGAGAAAACTTAAATATTTGGCCACATTAAACGTCATGATAATTTAGAGAAGACCGTATTGGAAGGATACATAATGGGAAAAAGAAAAAGAGGAAGACCGAAACGAAGATGGCTGCAAGACATCGTTGATGATCTGGAAATGGATGCAGCAGCAGCAGGCCATCTTGCTCACAACCGAGAGGCCTACAGGAGTGCTGTTTGGGAGGCAAAGTTCCGCAAGGGACATGCAAAGGAATGAATGAATGAATAACAGTGTCCTCTTCAGAGTTTCACGCGGTCTCCCTCTTTTTCTTTGGCCTGTTGTGTTCCACTTGATAGCTTGTTTTGGGATTATCTGATTGTTTCCTCTCATCACGTGACCAGCATATGTCTATCTCCTTTTCCTAATCACCCATGAGACTGGTTGTTGTTCAGTCATCTGTCTTATCTCTGCATTGTTCTTGAATTCATTCAACTTGATGCCGAGTATTTTCCTTAGGCATTTGTTTTCAAAAGAGTCTAATTTCCTGTCTGTTTCTTTAGTTGTTTCCCAGCTTTCGCACGCATAAATGAGGGTGGATATTACATCTGAATTGAATAGTCTTAAGTGTAAATTAAGTCAGTTAAGTATTGTAAGTATAAGTTCTCACTTATAATAAATATAAGAGTTCTCGCAGTGAATATGTTTATATCAAGAGAACAAGATTTCTGGAATAAAGCCTTCGCCAGGGAAACAAACATTCAAACTGTGCTACTTTAAACCAAAAGACAACAGAAATATGATAATCCGTTGAAAACCTAACCAGAAATGTTAATCTCTTCTACTATATTTTCTTTCTCAACTACTGCACGCTTTCCTTGCTCATCTCCAAGCGTCGGAGCTTTGAAATACTGTATCGAGCCAGTACTATTGTACAGAAGCGAATCATGGTCACTAACAAAAACAAGAAGGTCATTAGAGACAATTGAGATGTGGCTTCTACGAAGAATGCTAAGACTAGCATGGACAGACAAAGTAACAAATATCTTGACCTGGACGGAGTTGAGTAGGATGGGATGGTGTGGCGAAGATAAATCTGAGAAAGATGATAAAAAGAAGATCATTACTCAGGTCACGTGATCAGCAGTTGAGCTAAAACTGCCTGAAATCTGAAACTAAAATAATGAACTCTGAGATGGTCAAAACACATCATGAGTTTGATGCAGATTTCACATTTCAGACCTTACGCTGAACAAAACAGTGGAGAGCTGGACATGTACCCCACAGGATAACTGGGGTACTACAAGTTGTGTGAGTATGTCAGTATGTGTATGTGTATGAATGTAAAGTTTTTCATAAAGTATCAGAGCAGTGAACAAAAACGATTGTTATGAAAGGAACAGAAAAAGCAAGTGAATATAAACCAGAGAGCTTAAGAACTGAGATATCCCAGTAATAAGATGAATAGAGTGACTGGAAAGTGAGGGGGAATACGTTGCCAAGGTTACTTATATGTTCTCACTTATATATATATATATTATATCTTATATCCTTCCCGTGCCGTTAAACGTCACATAGGGCTCGCAAGGTAGTTCGCCAGTTTTTTCTGTCTTCGGCGAGTCTTTCAACCTCATCAAGGGATTTTATGCCTGTTAATTTGGCCTTTCTTAACAGTGTCTTAACATTTTAAGGGCATGCATCTTTCCCATCGCAACATATGCCTGTGAGACCTGGACACTTAACAAAACAGCTGAGAAGCACATAAATGCCTTTGAATGTAAATGCTATAGAAGAGTTCTCCAAATATCGTGGACACAAAAAAGAACAAATATATCTATACTACAAGAGCTTAATATTGAAGAAGGCTGGCTAGTAAAGAGGATTAAAGAGAGAAAACTTAAATATTTTGGCCACATTAAACGTCATGATAATTTAGAGAAGACCGTATTGGAAGGATACATAATGGGAAAAAGAAAAAGAGGAAGACCGAAACGAAGATGGCTGCAAGACATCGTTGATGATCTGGAAATGGATGCAGCAGCAGCAGGCCATCTTGCTCACAACCGAGAGGCCTACAGGAGTGCTGTTTGGGAGGCAAAGTTCCGCAAGGGACATGCAAAGGAATGAATGAATGAATAACAGTGTCCTCTTCAGAGTTTCACGCGGTCTCCCTCTTTTTCTTTGGCCTGTTGTATTCCACTTGATAGCTTGTTTTGGGATTATCTGATTGTTTCCTCTCATCACGTGACCAACAAATGTCCATCTCCTTTTCCTGATCACCCATGAGACTGGTTGTTGTTCAGTCATCTGTCTTATCTCTGCATTGTTCTTGAATTCGTTCTACTTGATGCCAAGTATTTTCCTTAGGCATTTGTTTTCAAAAGAGTCTAATTTTTTTTGTCTATTTCTTTTGTTGTTTTCCAGCTTTCACATGCATAAATGATGGTGGATATTACATCTGAATTGAATAGTCTTAAGTGTAAATTAAGTAAGTTAAGTATTATAAGTATAAGTTCTCACTTATAATAAATATAAGAGTTCTCGCAGTGAATATGTTTATATCAAGAGAACAAGATTTCTGGAATAAAGCCTTCGCCAGGGAAACACACATTCAAACTGTGCTACTTTTAACCAAAAGACAACAGAAATATGATAATCCGTTGAAGACCTAACCAGAAATGTTCATCTCTTCTACTATATTTTCTTTCTCAACTACTGCACGCTTTCCTTGCTCATCTCCAAGCTTTGAACTTATTTTTCACTTGAAGATCGGCCTCAATTTACATCTGTGTTAATTGAAATCTTCATAAAAACTAAGAAAAGAAATGAAGTATACAACATGAAAGATTTTGATATGCTCTACGGACAGAATACAAAAAATATTGTGTCTAGAATTTGAAAAAATAGTTCAGAAGATCGAAGGGATTTTCTGAACTGACAGCACAGCTACCCAGTAAGAAACAAGTAATGTAGTCACCCGGCTTTTTGTCTTACACACATTCTGTTACAAATAATTAACACCTTTTCGCTGCCATGTTATTGGGCAAAGTGTCAATTATCTTAGGATCAAAAGGAATTAAAGACAAGACTGACGGACCTAAGACACCATACGAGCGCGACAGACTTAGGAGGGCGGAAATTCCAAGCACAGAGTATAATTTCTTTCTGTCAAATTCTCAAAATAGGCTCACAGAATATAATTTCTTTCTGTCAAATTCTCTACCTAGGCTCGAGCTGGTAGCAATTTATGAAATGTTTCCAACCTAGAGCTGAAAAAAGCCAATATGGAGGCAGACCGTATATAGCTGTGATTCTAGTCTGTACACTTGCCTGTATCTCATAAACTACAATAATTATCTGGACAAAACACGGCCTGTTTCTCTACAGATGTATTTAACATCTCAGCACGTGTGATTCAGTAGCCCTCCACACGTTATTAGCACCCTGATATGTTTGATCAACACTGGATAGATCAACTCTGAAAGTCTCATTATGAAAGAAACGTGGTAGGGCTGTCATCATGTTAATCAATTATTTTCGCTACAGAGGCAACTACCAAGAAACATGAAATAAAACTGTGGGACATGAAGGTAGCACACTTCTATTAAACGAATAATGATGGATATTATCAGAAAAAAATTGTGATGTATGTGGTGTACGTGATTTAGAGGTTATATGTGATACATATGATATATGTGGTATATGTGATATATGTGATGAGCAAATTTCTTTGGCGAGTTCATGCACCGTATTTTTCTGCTAGAATAAAGCGTAGGTGTGCTAGAAATCTTTCTTGTATGTGTAAACTCGTAAGACGTATGTTTTACATGTAAGACCTATTTTTAATATCATCTTATATGTACAAGGATAATGTAAAAATTCTGCCATTTCTGTATTTGAAGAAAGTGCTTGATCTCTATTTGTAGAAATTCCGCTTTATCTCTGTATTTATAATAATAAAAAAAACACACTTTGATCTTTGCATGTTCACACGCCAAACAGACTGTTGTGCTTTCAAGTGTCTTGTGGTATAAGAGACAGACGCCAAACAGACTGTTGTGCTTTCAATGTCCCTGTGTCTTGTGGTATAAGAGCCAGATGAACGTCGACCTTTTGTCTTGTGATGCTCAACATGAAAGAAAATAAAACTTTTTGCCTTTTTGTCTTGTGATGTTCAACATGAAAGAAAATAACACTTTTTTGTCTTGTGATGTTCAACATGAAAGAAAATAACACTTTTTTGTCTTGTGATGTTCAACATGAAAGAAAATGTGACAAACACTAAGATTGGATGCGAAGTTCAGACACAGGCAACATTCTCAGATATTATCAGCCTGTGCAGGTAACTACAGATGTTCATGCAGTCTGTATATCCTTCTTTTTGTGTTATTATCTCCACAATGATATTATTTTTTGTCTTGTTTTTAATTCTTGTTAACTTCCTCAAGAAATATAAGAAATAAGACCATGTTTCTAATCTTCTTTTTTGGGTCTAAAGTGGTGCCAAACCTTTCCAGTGTGGTATAAATTGTTGGTGAACCTTCCTAGTCCGATTTTAAATGTTGGCAAACCTTCATAGTCGGGTCTACAATGTTTGCAAACCTTCCTTTTCAGGTTTACAACGTTGGCAACCTTTCACATGGTCTAAAATTTTTAGCAAAACTCCATGTTGGATCTACAACATTGGCAGACTTTCCCAGTCAAGTTTACAACACTGGCAGACCTTTCTGTGACCTCTTAAATAATTTTATAAGAATAAGACAGCGTCTCTTGTGAGACATTACGAATACCAGTTTTTTTTTAATGAATGTGATAACGGCAGATGGAAAGTGTAAAAAACAAAATTAAGCAAGATACTATTTCAGAATCTTATAGATAACTACTGCAGACTACATCATGGGTAGATAACTGGTACAGATTACAACAAAGTTAGATAATTGGTACAGACTACATCATGGGTAGATAACTGGTACAGATTACAACAAAGTTAGGTAATTGGTACAGACTACATCATGGGTAGATAACTGGTACAGATTACGACAAAGTTAGGTAATTGGTACAGACTACATCATGGGTAGATAACTGGTACAGATTACAACAAAGGTAGGTAATTGGTACAGACTACAACATGGACAGATAACCGTTATAAACTATAAAATGTTGGTGCAGAAAGTTTCAGCAAAATATTTGTAAAATATTAATGAGTCAGTTATTGCATGTCCATTGTGGAACTTTGCCTCCCTAACAGCTCTCCTGTAGGCGTCCGGGTTGTAAGCAAGATGCCCTGCTGTTGATGCATCCATTTGCAGATTATCAAAGATGTCTTTTTATGGTTCTGTCTGTTCCTCTCCACAGATTCTTTAGTTGTTTTACTTTCTGAAGAGCGATAGATGTCCTCCTTTTAATTTCTCACATTGTATCTCCGTTATTTGTGACATTAATGGGAGCCGCCAGAAAATGAATACGTACATTGATTGTTACATAATATCTGTCAGATGTCTTGAAGGATGCCGGTTATATTGTAACAGAATAACAATTCTGTACAGAGTGTAGTGTGTGTAACCCTGTAGTTGTGGTCTGGTAGACCACAACTCATCACCGTGTGCCAAGCACGTGGTTCGAGAAAATTCGAAATCACGTGGTTGAGTTGAGCGGAAGGTATGCATGGGCTGAGAAAGTTAGTCTTTGGTCAGAATGTGTTAGAGAAAGGTTGTGTGATTGACTCTAGTATGTGGTAGAGAGAGCCTTACTTGTTTGTTGTAGTAGGAGTTTATTTGGTTTGTGATGTAGGAAGAATTTTAGTAGTTTTATTGCAGATTGGAATCTCGTTTAGGAAGAGTTTCTACCATTGGCAGTTTGTTGGTAGTGAGATGGAAGAATTAGTTTTTACCTGTGTTGGTTGAGGTTTGTTGATGATGTTGTAAGTATTGATTTTTTGTGTATAGTACATTGTAAGGTTTTCGCCATATGGCGTAGAGTTCGCTCACGCCGGGCACTTAATGTAATTCTTGTTCAGCCTGATGGCGATGTTTCCATCATTCATGATTTCATCCTCATTTTGTCCATTAATAAATGTGCGTGGTCTGATGAAATACTACATCAATTGGCTTTGTTGGAATTCTCATTGTTGACCAGTTGTTTTGGTTGGAAGACTGTCAAGTTATGTTAAGCTGTTGTATTTGTATTAGTTTGTAGAGTTGGAAGCCTGGGTGTCTTGTTGTATTTTCTCAGTGTATAATATAGAAAATTAGGTGATTGTTAGAACACCAACAACAAGAAGAAATGTATAAGTTCAAACTGTACTCCACAAGTAGACAATGATCAAACCAGTAGAAAACCATTTTAGTTGGCGTCAATACTATTTCAGGGGTGCCTTAATATTATAAATAGCCAATACCATTACAGTGGTGCCGAATCAGGCCACTCGTCACGTCCAGTGTGTTTGTTTACACGTTGACCAGTTCATGCACGTTTTTTCTAGCCCACAGTTGTGTGTTGTTAGTATGTTTCGTCAGTGGTTTTCAAGTTTTTGGTTAGGGAGTTATATTTTTGTTTAGTGTCAGAGACAGTTATAATAGAAGTTGTTCAAGGCGGCGATGATGTCCAGCCTGCCCGAAAGTTTGCGCCACATCTAGTTCCTGGAGCCTAGGTAGTGCAGCTACTGACGCTTACCTGTGCCTGCAATCAAGCCCAGTGAGCCTGAGCCTGGAGCCTAGGCAGTGCAGCTACTGACACTTACCTGTGCCTGCAATCAAGTCCAGTGAGCCTGAGCCTGAACTAGAATCTGGTGAGGAAGCAGAGCGGTTTGTTCCAAGCGACATTTCAACCAGCTCTACCCAGACAGCCTTGATACTTCTCAACCAGCTCCACCCAGACAGGGGAGGTAACATGTTGTCAAATTAACTGTTTTCTGCATTTTCGGCAGTTACTTTGGGTCTCTAGCTTTACTGCAAGAAGGAACAATCTGAACATCGCTACTTGATGAACTTTGCTAGGTTTTGCTTAAACGAGATTATTCGGCAGATAGACAGAAGTGGACACTTGTACATGGACAGTCGTTGGATGTGCTCTTTATTTGTGGTGTAGGATCAAGGACATTTTAGATTCACTTATATTTGGAATAGACATTCTTCTCTAGTGTCATTGTTGGACTTTACTGAACATTTAATTTAGTGTGATATTTGAGATAGTGCATAGAATTATTGTTGAATTCCATTTAAGAGAGGACTTAGTTGTGGTTAGTTTAGTTAGTTCGTGGTATTGCATTTAATTGAATTTCTTTTCTATGTTTAATAGTTGGAAGGCATTAGTGCATGATAATGAATAATTGATATGCCATTGCTTTGAAGAATTGTTGACATTACCTTATATGGTTGTATTGTATTGACTCAAGTGTTATATACTGACAATAAGTAGGGTGCACTACAGATAGACGCACGATGGCTTCAGCTCCATCCACGTCAGACTTGCTGGGGTTATTACAAGATACCCTGTCCCAAGTCAGCAATGACTTGAGGTTTTCCCACGTCATGTCATCTGTAGCAAAGTTCGACGGGGACCCAGCAAAACTGAAACCATGGCTGGATGAGATTGATAAGCTCATGGACATACGGAATGCTGATGTGCCCAGTAAGAAGAACTTGGTGTATTTACGCACCACAGGTTCGCTGGCAGAGTTCGTCAAACAGCGTCTCCAGATTCAAGAGACATGGGAGGAGTTCGTATCTGTTTTATTGGCACGATATGGGGTGCTGCAGACTCCTCAGGAGGCCTGGCATACGCTAGCCTCTACTCGACAGTCTCCTGGAGAGTCCATTCAAGCGCTGGCTGATCGCATCAGTGAGGCAGCCAGAGTTGCTTACTCTGCGGCGGAATTGGTAACTCCGCTGGCGCAGAGGCAAATGGTGCAGTCGTTTGTAGATGCACTACTTTCTAGATCATTAAAATCAAAATTATTAAGAGATAAACCTGTTCTGTTTTCACAGGCGGTGGACTTAGCCTTACAAGAAAATGATCTAATGAAGTCGGTGAATCTTAGTTGTAGTTCCCGACAGGCTTTTATTTCAGGTTCTCGACCGACCAGTGAGGTGACGACACATAGAGAGACTCCTTGTGTGGATTCGCAGAGAGTACAGCTAGTCTCTCACCAGGAGAACTCTCGACGGACACCTTCACACTTCGAAGAAGGTAGGACAGACCACCAGAGGTCGAATACCAGGAAGGCTAGACCTGCGAGTACATTACCACAAGAAACTAGATCTTGTTATAACTGTGGAAAGAAAGGTCATATAGCCAGATTCTGTAGGCAGAGTGTGCGAAAAGATCGTTCACATTTGAAACTGACAAGTCGGCGCATGAATAGCTCCTATGTGTCCGACCGTATCTTTACACCATCTAGGTCTGCCAAACAGTCAGTCTCATTTTCGCATGCTACACCACTACTTTCGGTGGCTGCGAATCCCCCGACTCCTACTTCTGTCCTTGTTTCTGTTGGTACTTTTAGAATTCGAGCATTGTTAGACACAGGAGCTAGTGTCTGTCTTATCAAGGATTCTGTTTACAGATCCTTACGTTCTGCTCCTAAACTCTTGTCCGCTAGAATGACTCTACAGACTGTTACTGCAGCTTCCATGAGAGTACTTGGCAGAGTTTACCTACCTGTCTCTATTGCTGGAGTCCCTATTTCTCATTGCTTTTATGTGGTTCGTAACATGAACCGTTCCGCCATTCTGGGGCGTGATTTTTTGTCTCGTTCCGGTGCTGTCATCGATTACAATTCTAATACACTAAACATACATAACAAGAAGATTCCTTTAGAGTTAGATGCACACATTGCTTCTATTCTTCGTGTCCAGCGTTCTGCTCTTCTTTCTCCACGTTCAGTCAATCTTATTCCTCTGAAACTGAAAGCCCAACCATATTTTCCCCCTGGAAATTCTTATATGGTTCAGGGTATTGAGACACCATTCTTACTGTCCCAGCCGGAGATAGAGTTGGTAGACTCAGTATGTGAGCTCCACACTAATCGCTATCCCGTGTTGACTGTAATTAATCATTCTAGTAAACACATCGAGCTCAAGCGTGGATGTGTTCTTGGTAAATTGACACCATTCACGGAGTCAGTTGACTCTATCCAGCAAGATTCTGGTACTGAGGAGTCAACAACTGAAAGTCCTTCTGAGACTATCGTTCGACAAGTTCAGTGCTCTGATGTGCACAAGGACATAATATCCAGGTTGTTGACACAGAACAAGGATGTCTTTGCCTTGACTGATTCCAGGATTTCGCATACCTCGACAGTGCAGATGGAGATTGATACAGGCGATCATCCGCCAATCTCCAGGAAACCCTACCGCACTCCGTTAGCGAGTAGAGAGGTGATAGAGAAGGCCGTCGAGAATATGTGGCGTGACGGAATAATTTCCCGCACGATCTCAGAGTGATCATCACCAGTTGTCTTGGTGACTAAGAAAGATGGTACCCATCGTTTCTGTTGCGACTACCGTGCACTCAATGCTGTGACACGTTCATTGTCATATCCATTGCCACGCATTGAGGACATCCTGAGCACGATAGGAAAAGCCAGATTTTTCAGCACTTTGGACGCTCGATGTGGCTTTTGGTGCATTCCCTTGTCCAAAGACGCTCAGCAGAAGTCAGCTTTTAGCTGTCATCTGGGTTCTTTCTGTTTCAACTACATGAGCTTTGGTTTAAAAGTGGCACCATCTACCTTTGTCGCACTCATGGACACAGTATTACAGGGCTTAGGCAAGTTTTCACAAGCCTATATTAACGATATACTGGTGTTCACTGATGGAACGATCGAAGACCATGTTCGCGATCTTCAGGCGGTATTCGACCGATTGCGCGAACACAAGGTCAAGCTAAAACCATCAAAGTGCCACTTTGCGGCCTCTGAGACAAAGTATCTCGGTTATATCATCAGCCAGTCAGGCATATCTCCTGATCCTGAGAAGGTCAGAGCCATTGCCGACATGCCGTCTCCTTTGAATGTGAAGGAGGTGCGCTCTTTTCTGGGGACGTGCAGTTACTATCGACGTTTCATTCTCCATTTTTCGGAGATTGTGGCTCCCATAGTAGACCTCACCAAAAAGGGTCATCGGTTCAAATGGTCTCCAGTTTGTCAAATGGCGTTCGAGTCTTTGAAGGATCGCCTTGCGAAGGTACCGCTTCTCTCGCATCCTGACTTGCATAAGCCACTTACATTGTATACAGATGCTTCCAATGTTGCGGTTGGAGCCTGTTTGGTGCAGACAGCTTCCTCTTCTGATGGACTCTCAGTTGAAGAGCCATTATATTTCCTTTCGCAGAAGCTGTCGCGCTCGCAGACTAAGTGGTCTACTTTCGAGAGAGAAGCGTATGCTGTCCATTACGCCAGGCAGAAGTTGAGATATTTCCTGGCGAATAGACACTTCGCTGTGAAGTCTGGCCATAGGCCCTTGGTGGACGCATTTATCAGCAAACAGGAGATTCAGAATGCCAGGGTGCAGCGATGGATGTTGAATCTCTGCGGCTTGGATATGGAGTTCCAATACATCAAAGGTTGTCGAAATTTTTCGACTGACCTACTTTCCAGGATAAATAATCCAGAACCTCTGGTAGTTACGGAAGTTCAGTGCTCTGATGTGCACAAGGACATAATATCCAGGTTGTTGACACAGAACAAGGATGTCTTTGCCTTGACTGATTCCAGGATTTCGCATACCTCGACAGTGCAGATGGAGATTGATACAGGCGATCATCCGCCAATCTCCAGGAAACCCTACCGCACTCCGTTAGCGAGTAGAGAGGTGATAGAGAAGGCCGTCGAGAATATGTGGCGTGACGGAATAATTTCCCGCACGATCTCAGAGTGATCATCACCAGTTGTCTTGGTGACTAAGAAAGATGGTACCCATCGTTTCTGTTGCGACTACCGTGCACTCAATGCTGTGACACGTTCATTGTCATATCCATTGCCACGCATTGAGGACATCCTGAGCACGATAGGAAAAGCCAGATTTTTCAGCACTTTGGACGCTCGATGTGGCTTTTGGTGCATTCCCTTGTCCAAAGACGCTCAGCAGAAGTCAGCTTTTAGCTGTCATCTGGGTTCTTTCTGTTTCAACTACATGAGCTTTGGTTTAAAAGTGGCACCATCTACCTTTGTCGCACTCATGGACACAGTATTACAGGGCTTAGGCAAGTTTTCACAAGCCTATATTAACGATATACTGGTGTTCACTGATGGAACGATCGAAGACCATGTTCGCGATCTTCAGGCGGTATTCGACCGATTGCGCGAACACAAGGTCAAGCTAAAACCATCAAAGTGCCACTTTGCGGCCTCTGAGACAAAGTATCTCGGTTATATCATCAGCCAGTCAGGCATATCTCCTGATCCTGAGAAGGTCAGAGCCATTGCCGACATGCCGTCTCCTTTGAATGTGAAGGAGGTGCGCTCTTTTCTGGGGACGTGCAGTTACTATCGACGTTTCATTCTCCATTTTTCGGAGATTGTGGCTCCCATAGTAGACCTCACCAAAAAGGGTCATCGGTTCAAATGGTCTCCAGTTTGTCAAATGGCGTTCGAGTCTTTGAAGGATCGCCTTGCGAAGGTACCGCTTCTCTCGCATCCTGACTTGCATAAGCCACTTACATTGTATACAGATGCTTCCAATGTTGCGGTTGGAGCCTGTTTGGTGCAGACAGCTTCCTCTTCTGATGGACTCTCAGTTGAAGAGCCATTATATTTCCTTTCGCAGAAGCTGTCGCGCTCGCAGACTAAGTGGTCTACTTTCGAGAGAGAAGCGTATGCTGTCCATTACGCCAGGCAGAAGTTGAGATATTTCCTGGCGAATAGACACTTCGCTGTGAAGTCTGGCCATAGGCCCTTGGTGGACGCATTTATCAGCAAACAGGAGATTCAGAATGCCAGGGTGCAGCGATGGATGTTGAATCTCTGCGGCTTGGATATGGAGTTCCAATACATCAAAGGTTGTCGAAATTTTTCGACTGACCTACTTTCCAGGATAAATAATCCAGAACCTCTGGTAGTTACGGAAGATGAGGAGCTCTGTGAAAATGTCAAAGAGATCGCGGTGATAAATGCAAATCGCTATCCATTGGATTACTACAGAGGGTTTATCCCCTCCGATACAGAATCTCCTTGACATAGATCGCTTTGATCTAGTGACTGAGCAGGGACGAGATCCTGAAATAATCAAAATCAAAGCGTCTCTTGAAGCAGTAGGAACTAGTGCCCCGAAGTATAAGAACTTCATGTTACATCAGGACAGAGTATGTTTTCTTTCTAAGCCTGATGAATCGGAGGCACGATTGAGATTGTACGTTCCTAGCCATCTCCGACCTCATATATTGTTACAATTCCACGAAGAAAATGGACATATGGGTCGAGACAAGGTGTACTCTGTCTTGGCTTCTCGTTATTATTGGCCCAACATGTTTCAGGATTGCTACCAACATGTAGAGTCTTGTGGCCGTTGTTTCAGGACTGCTACCAACATGTAGAGTCTTGTGGCCGTTGTTTCAGGACTGATACCAACATGTAGAGTCTTGTGGCCGTTGTTTCAGGATTTCTACCAACATGTAGAATCTTGTGGCCGTTGTTTCAGGATTGCTACCAACATGTAGAGTCTTGTGGCCGTTGTTTCAGGATTGCTACCAACATGTAGAGTCTTGTGGCCGTTGTTTCAGGATTGCTACCAACATGTAGTGTCTTGTGGCCGTTGTCGAGAACGCAATATTCTCCACAAGAATGCACCGCTGCAAGAGACAGACATTCCATGTTTTCCGTTTCAGAAGATCTCGTTGGATTTCTCAGGTCCGTATCCGCTGACCTTGGCTGGAAATAAATACATCCTTCATGTCGTAGATTGGCTAACTCTATGGCCAGAATGTTTCCCAGTACCAGACAAGACAGCCCACACGGTGGCTGAGGTATTGTTGCAGCGGATAATCCCGCGTCACTCCACGCCATCTGTAGTGGTAACGGACAATGGGGCTGAGTTTGTGAATCATTCGTTGAGCCACCTGTTCAAACAGCTCCATGTTCAACACGTTACTACGGCCTTGTATCACCCACAGAGCAACGCCAGGAATGAAAGAATGCATCGCACCCTCCTTGACATTTTGTCCAAGCATGTGCACGAGATTCCACAGATGTGGGATGTGTTCTTACCAATGGCAGTGGGGGCCATTCGTATGAACGTCAATGAAAGTACTGGGGTGTCTCCCTTCTTCTTTTTATACGGCCGGCACCCTTGGTTACCCCTGGATAATTTGTTGTGCCCCCATGTTAAGTACTATGGGGAGGACCCTACGGAGATCAGGTTGATGCAACAGCACCGTACGTTCCTTCAAGTATTTCGCCAGTTAAATAAGTCTCGCTCCAGACAGAAAGCGAGCTACAATGAACGTGCGGAGATGCCAAACATTTCAGTGGGAGACAGTGTAGCGTATAGAATCCATGCACGCCATTCTAAGTTAGATGTCAAACATTTCAGTGGGAGACAGTGTAGCGTATAGAATCTATGCACGCCATTCTAAGTTAGATGCCAAACATTTCAGTGGGAGACAGTGTAGCGTATAGAATCCATGCACGCCATTCTAAGTTAGATGCGCGGTGGGCCTCATTTTATACGGTGGTGAAGCGTTTGTCTCCGGTTACCTTCCTGATCAAGAACCAGGCTGACGGGAGAACCCACTCGGTTCATGCAAATGACATACACAAAGTGGAGGTTCAGTGGAGGGAGCCTCCTTCGAATAAACTGTATAGTTTGCGTTCAGCGCGATTCATTCTTCCACCCTTGGAGGAAGGAAAAGATTCCAGCGATAGCGATGCCGACAACGTTGAATCTGATGTGGGTCGTGTTGACACGCGTGCAGGAGGGATTGGCGATCCCCTCTCACACCTTTTGAGGGATGTTCGGAATGAACGGGATGGGTCCCCTTCAGATGCCCCTGTCCCTCTTCAGGAGCTCTATAAAAGGGCGACGGCTCGATTGGGGAAACAGAGTAACTCCCTTTTCGGGTATGGATGGGCCCACATCCGTGGTGGCCCCTTCAGGAACTAACTCTTCTTCGAGTTCGGAAAGTGTTCCGTTGGCTAGGTATATAGAAAAGCACAATAGACACTAGTTGGGTAGAGTACTTCCAATAAGGAGTTCATCCTTTGCTCCTGTCCTATTTCTATGGCAGTAGAAATAGATGGTGTAGTTCATAGAACTCATTATTAAAATGTTGTAAATATATGTATATTTATGTTTGCACCACAAAGGTTTAACGTACTTATTTTGTACAAATTGTGCGTGCACGAAATTTTTGTAGCTGCATAATCAGCTTTGATTGATTGTTAAAGCTCACATTTAGTGAGAGTTTTCTGTAAAGGTTAGTAATTTTTGTTGGAGATATTTGATGGGCAAATATCTACTTTTAAGGGGTGGGGAGATATTCTGTAACAGAATAACAATTCTGTACAGAGTGTAGTGTGTGTAACCCTGTAGTTGTGGTCTGGTAGACGCACGTGGTTCGAGAAAATTCGAAGTCACGTGGTTGAGTTGAGAGGGAGGTATGCATGGGCTGAGAAAGTTAGTCTTTGGTCAGAATGTGTTAGAGAAAGGTTGTGTGATTGACTCTAGGATGGGGTAGATATTCTTAAGTTAGATTGTTGTAGTGTTAGATTGCTTTTTCTTAAGTCATATTGTTGTAGTAACCATGTAGATTGTGCCTCGATTTGTCCACGGTTTTTTTTGGACAATGCTGAATGTATGACTTCGTCCTATGGCGATGTTAGTCGCCCGGACTTATGTTTCTTTTGGATAATCATTTGTAATTGTACCCATCAAGTTTTTACATTTCCATTGTTACAACACTCATAGTACAAATGGGAGCTCAACATTAAATATTTACATTGAAGTTGCTGAATCCTGTCATTTGTTAGATTCATGTATGTGTCATCATTGGTGTTAAGTTAGTGAATTAATTGTAACTGGTCAATGTAGTGTATGGATGAGTAGTGGAGTCAGTGTTACCTGGGTTGTCCCGTTACAGCGAGTATATCTTTGTAACATATGTTGGGTGTCTCTGAGCCTAGTGCTCATCTTTGAATGTAATAATTTCGTGTCATATCACACAGCACGAACACTGTTTAAGTAGTGCACGAACACTGTTTAAGTAGTGCACGAACACTGTTTAAGTAGTGCACGAACACTGTTTAAGTAGTGCACGAACACTGTTTGTTTAGTGGACCCGAGTCACTAGTTTTGTAGTGACAGGGACACTGCTTTAATATGTTATTTAACATATATACATATATACATATATGTATGTTTTTACTGTTGAACGTAAGTAAATATATTACTGAGATTTTTTGTGGTAGGAATGATTTTTGCATTACGAAGTGTTTCATTGAAAATTGTGTATTTACCTAACAGGTTTATGTACTACCACTATATCTTAGGCTAACAGGTTTATGTACTACTACAGTATCTTAGGCTAACAGGTTTATGTACTACCACTATATCTTAGGCTAACAGGTTTATGTACTACTACAGTATCTTAGGCTAACAGGTTTATGTACTACCACAATATCTTAAGCTAACAGGTTTATGTACTACCACTATATCTTTAGCTAACAGGTTTATGTACTACCACTATATCTTAGGCTAACAGGTTTATGTACTACCACTATATCTTAGGCTAACAGGTTTATCTACTAACACTATATCTTTAGCTAACATGTTTATATATCGTGGACACAAAAAAGAACAAATATATATATATTACAAGAGCTTAATATTGAAGAAGGCTGGCTAGTGAAGAGGATTAAAGAGAGAAAACTGAAATATTTTGGACACATTAAACGTCATGATAATTTAGAGAAGACCGTATTAGAATGATACATAATGGGAAAAAGAAAAAGAGGAAGACCAAAACGAAGATGGCTGCAAGACATCGTTGACGATCTGAAAATGGATGCAACAGCAGCAGGCCATCTTGCTCACAACCGAGAGGCCTACAGGAGTGCTGTTTGGGAGGCAAAGTTCCGCAAGGGACATGCAAATGAATGAATGAATGAATTAACAGGTTTATGTATTACCACTATATCGTAGGCTAACATGTTTATGTATTAGCACTATATCTTAGGCTAACATGTTTATGTATTACCACTATATCTTAGGCTAACAGGTTTATATATTAGCACTGTATCGTAGGCTAACAGGTTTATGTAATAGCACTATATCTTAAGCTGACAGGTTTATGTATTAGCACTATATTTTAAGCTAACAGGTTTATATATTACCACTCTATCTTATGCTGATGGTAGATGCAGAAGCATAAGTGAAAAATGGCGTGCGTTATAGATAGCGCTCTCAAAAATCATCTCAAGACAGTTCTCATGGCGAAAGTCCTAGTGGTTTCAGAGTTTCCTTGTGGAGGTTTGAACTAAAAAAAAAAACCGGTCGTGAACTAAATCTCCACTGACATTGTCTCTGTCATGATTCAGTGAGAAACCTTGAGCTTGACATAGTCTCTGTCATGATTCAATGAGAAACCTTGAGCTTGACATAGTCTCTGTCATGATTCAGTGAGAAACCTTGAGCTTGACATAGCCTCTGTCATGATTCAGTGAGAAACCTTGAGCTTGACATAGTCTCTGTCATGATTCAGTGAGAAACCTTGAGCTGCTTTGCTCTGGAAGGATATCTTTCTTGTATACGCTCCGGTATATGTGGATCATCGCACCATAGGAGAGTAGAAGAGTCAAGAGCTGGGACACGTGACATCCAAGAGCTATACCATAAGGGAAATAATCATGGTTATTCATTACGTTGGAAAGTTAGATTACTCCGAGAAGTTTCAGTAAACATTCACGAGTCCTCACAGCCGACTACTTAGGCTGAACGAGTGCAGGACGGAAATTCTGATCTTCACCAGAAAAGTAGGAAGAAGCTTCGAGGGCCAACCAGGGTGCGTGGTAACTGGCGCGAGTTCGAAACCAAACACGAAGAAATGTCGGGATTTCACGACGGAAGCTGGAAGTATGAAAAACTCATTCATTCATTCATTTGCATGTCCCTTGTGGAACTTTGCCTACCTAGCAGCTCTCCTGTAGGCCTCTCGGTTGTGAGCAAGATGGCCTGCTGCTGGTGCATCCATTTCCAGATCGTCAACGATTTCTTGCAGCCATCTTCGTTTTGGTCTTCCTCTTTTTCTTTTTCCCATTATGTATCATTATAATACGGTCTTCTCTAGATTATCATGACGTTTAATGTGTCCAAAATATTTAAGTTTTCTCTCTTTAATCCTCTTCACTAGCCAGCCTTGTTCAATATTAAGCTCTTGTAATATAGATATATTTGTTCTTTTTTGTGTCCACGATATTTATGAAAAACTGAAGATTGAAAATAGAAGGGTTGGCTCAGACATAGGAATAAACATAGAATGTCTCAAACATAGAGAGATCTATGATTTCAGACAAGATCAGAGTTTCATGATTGATAGTTAGAACCACGATTTGACATATTTGCCTGTGGGAGAAGCAGAAGAATTGCCCCAGTCATGTAAAGTGTCCTTGCTTGTCATATTTGGACATAGTTTGTGTAGGAATGTGGGATCATGTTAGTTACTAGCTTTTCATGTTGCTTGCCCTATTTGGACATAGTTTATGTAGGAATGTGGGATCGTGTTAGTTTATAGTTTTTTATATTGCTTGTCATATTTGGACATAGTTTGTGTAGGAATGTGGGATCATGTTAGCTTTCATGTTGCTTGCCCTATTTGGACATAGTTTATGTAGGAATGTGGGATCATGTTAGTTTATAGTTTTTTAGTTTTCTGGTACTAGGAGAGGTTCTCATACTGGTAGCTCTGGACCTAGATTTGCAAGTGTTACAATGTTTTTTTCTGAAAATTGATTCAAGTAATTTGGAGCAGTGTCGTGATTCATGTTATTGTCCGATTTTCTTGAGTCATTCCATCCTGCATCCTTGCATTATGTATCTTGTTATTGTCTGATTTTCTTGAGTCATTCCATCCCTCATCTCATCATCCACATCTACTATAAACTGGAGACTCTGTCGTGACAACAAGTTCATTTCTTGTGTTATGTCGTGGAATGTCAGGCTGGTTATTATTAGACTTGTGGTCAAGGTCATCTGTATTACCAGTGTGTGGACTTGTTGAGAACCTGTGGTATGCAGTTACATTACGTTAACTTTAATAACAACTTAGTAACTACTTAGTGGATTCGAATTCTTGGAATAATTAACTGACCATTAAAAATAAAGTTAAATAACGCGCACACTCTTTCAGTAAGCACACAGCTGGCCCAGTCTAACTCTCTTCAGTAGGCATTCTCAACTGTCATGGCATAGCGCTTCATTTGGCACAATTCTGTTATACAGCAACATCCAACAGCAACATCTATAGAATACACAAGGTCATACTAATATGAGTACTATGCAATGTTACGTACAAATACGTGTCATATTGCACACCAATATGTGTACTGTGTAATATTATTTACTAATACGTGTAATGACACACATAAGAACCCAGGTAAAATGTAAATATCAAATTTATTAAGCTCATTCATTGTTCATCATCATCATCATCATCATCAGGTGCCGTGCCGACTGGCGTTGGCTATTATACTTCTCCAGGGTACCCGATCCTTCATGTAGGCCATCAGTTCAGCTGGTGATCTCCTCTCACACCATCCCGTCAGACTGTCCAGTATCATTTCTCTTGGTCTTCCTCTTGATCTTCTTCCTTCTGTTTTTCCTGTTGTTGTAATATTTTCAATGCCCCCTCTTCTCATTGCATGTCCTATGAAAGTACATTGTCTCTCTCTTATCTTTTTGACAAGGTTTTTTTTGTCTCTCTAGCTCTTTAAATACATTGGTATAAACAACGTTACTTGTTTCAGTCTTTGTTATAAACCTGGTTACTTGTCTCAATCTTTGTTAGAAACATGGTTACTTGTCTCAGTCATTGTTAGAAACATGGTTACTTGTCTCAGTTTTTGCTAGAAACATGGTTACTTGTCTCAGTCTTTGTTAGAAACATGGTTATTTGTGCAAGTTATTGGTAGAAACAGTCGACGAAAGACAGTTCTGTATTTGCTGCTCATGTAGTAGTAAATAAAAATATTTACCGAGGAGTTAATGGACTCCAGGAAAAAGCCAAGAGCACCAATTAAAATAAGAACGTTTCTGTGCTTGCCATATAAGGTTAGTTCTGGCTCCACCACCATGGCTACAAAGCCACAGCTGATAGGAACGAAACAGCCAATGAAAAGTATGGAAATCATGACGACCATTTTAGCAACTTTTTGGTTGCGGTTAGAAACATTGTCTGCCTGGGCGGAAGTCGTAGAAGTCTTCCTCCATTTTGTTTTGTTGTTCAGTGTAACCACAAGGATAACTGTGCAGATAATTACGATCATAAATGCTCCGAAAGGTATCAAAATATTATTGATAGCGAAGGACACGTTCTCTACACTCTCCCTGTTCGATGTAAACACCAGACCAAGGACAGTTTTGTTTCTTCTTGCGTCAAATTTCTGGCCAAGTTTGTTCACCACATAAAGAGGGGCCACGCTGATGATGAGGAGAGCAAAGATGATTATGATGATAACAGACACTCGTGTTGTCGTGACGAAATGTTTCACCTGAGAGAGAGAAGTAGGAAGTGATGATGATTTACGTGTGAGAGAGAGAGAGAGAGAGAGAGAGAGGGAGATAAAAGTAGAAAGTTATGTTTTACCTGAGAGAAAGAGAGAGAGAGAGAGAGAGAGAGAGGGAGAAAAGTTGAAAGTGATGTTTTACCTGAGAGAAAGAGAGAGAGAAGGAGAAATGTTGAAAGTGATGTTTTACCTGAGAGAGGAGAGAGAGAGAGAAGTTGGAAGTGATAGTGTTTTACCTGAGAGAGAGAGAGAGAAGTTGGAAGTGATTGTTTTACCTGAGAGAGAGAGAGAGAGAAAGAGAGAAGGTGGAAGTGATAGTGTTTTACCTGAGAGAGAAAGAGAAGTTGGAAGTGATAGTGCTTTATCTGAGAGAGAGAGAGAGAGGGAGAAAAGTTGAAAGTGATGTTTTACCTGAGAGAAAGAGAGAGAGAGAGAGAGAAGGAGAAATGTTGAAAGTGAGAGAGAGAAGCTGGAAGTGATAGTGTTTTACCTGAGAGAGAGAGAGAAGTTGGAAGTGATATTGTTTTACCTGAGAGAGAGAGAGAGAGAGAGAGAAAGAGAGAAGGTGGAAGTGATAGTGTTTTACCTGAGAGAGAGAGAGAGAAGTTGGAAGTGATAGTGTTTTACCTGAAAGAGAGAGAGAGAGAGAGAGAGAGAAGTTAGAAATGATAGTGTTTTACCTGAGAGAGAGAGAGAGAGAAGTTGGAAGTGATATTGTTTTACCTGAGAGAGAGAGAAAGAGAAGTTGGAAGTGATAGTGTTTTACCTGAGAGAGAGAGAGAGAAGTTGGAAGTGATAGTGTTTTACCTGAGAGAGAGAGAGAGAAAGAGAGAAGTTGGAAGTGATAGTTTTTACCTGAGAGAGAGAAGTTGGAAGTGATAGTGTTTTACCTGAGAGAGAGAGAAGTTGGAAGTGATAGTGTTTTACCTGAGAGAGAGAGAGAAGTTGGAAGTGATAGTGTTTTACCTGAGAGAGAGAGAAGTTGGAAGTGATAGTGTTTTACCTGAGAGAGAGAGAGAGAGAGAGAGAGAAGTTGGAAGTGATAGTGTTTTACCTGAGAGAGAGAGAGAGAGAGAAGTTGGAAGTGATAGTGTTTTACCTGAGAGAGAGAGAGAGAAGTTGGAAGTGATAGTGTTTTACCTGAGAGAGAGAGAGATAGAGAGAGAGAGAGAGAAGTTGGAAGTGATAGTGTTTTACCTGAGAGAGAGAGAAGTTGGAAGTGATAGTGTTTTACCTGAGAGAGAGAGAAAGAGAAGTTGGAAGTGATAGTGTTTTACCTGAGAGAGAGAGAGAGAGAAGCTGGAAGTGATAGTGTTTTACCTGAGAGAGAGATATGTAGGAAATCTCATCCAAGTATACGCACCAACTTCAGAAAGCTCTGATGATGAAATGAAAGAATTTTACAACAATCTGGACATGGCAATGAAACAGTGCAAACCATGGGAAGTAAACTTTGTGCTGGGTGATTTAAACGTTGAAAGTAGGGACTGAACAAGACAATGATGATATGGCAAGTATGGACTAGGTATCAGAAACAAAATAGGAGAGATGTTGATTGAGTAGGTAGAAAAGAATAAAATAATAGGAAATACTTGATTTCAACAGCACCCTAGTCGAATATAGACATGGAAAAGCTAAAATAATAATATACGTAACCAGATGAATTACATTATGATTAACAGAAGATTTAGGAACTCACTAATATCCGCGAAAAGAAACCCAAACGCAGATTGCAACAGTGACCACATCCCAGTCGTAGGAAAAGTGAGAATCAAGCTAAAGAGGTTAAAAGTAGCAGCTAAAAACAAAAAGCTAGAGAGAGAGCTGTTACGGAAAGATAAAGCAATACAAGAACAATAAAGGACCATAGTACATAATAGGTATAATGCTATAGAGAAGATTGAAACGATTGATGAACAATGGAAAATGCTCAAAAACTCTATTGAGGAAACTTAAGGAAGATAAAGATGAATATGACAAAATAAATAAAGAAATAAGACACAAATGCAATAAATTAGAAAAGAGTGGCTAAATAAGAAATGTAATGAAATAGAGACACACCACCATGGAAACACAAGAGATATGTACAATCAAATAAAGGAGTTAAAAAACAAAAGGACATACCACAAGACTGGTTGTCTGAAGTAAAAGGAGGGGCATACAGTAATGGACAGAGACGAAATAATGGCAAGAGTGAGCGAATACATTAGAGAACTCTATGAGGACAACTGAAGCGAAATAGATATACGAAATAATAATGAAGGGCCTCACATATTAAAAGCAGAAGTGGAAGAAGCAAAAATAACTAATGAAGAATGTATGAGAAGAGCTGGAGAGACAAAAAACCTTGTCGGAAAGATAAGAGAGAGACAATATACTTTCATAGGACATGCAATGAGAAGAGGGGGCATTGAAAATATTATAACAACAGGAACAATAGAAGGAAGAAGATCAAGAGGAGGACCAAGAGAAAAGATACTGGACAGTCTGACGGGATGGTGTGAGAGGAGATCACCAACTGAGCTGATGGCCTGCATGAAGGATCGTGTACTCTGGAGAAGTATAATAGCCAACGCCAGTCGGCACGGCATCTGATGATGATGATGATGATGATGATGGAAGAAGCCATCAAACAGATGAAAAACAACAAAGCACCAGGACCAGATAAAATCACCAAGGAAGAATTGGAAGCATTAGGAGAGCTTGGCATAAAAATAATTAACAGATTGCTGAATGACATTTATAACAGTAACTATGTCCCATTAGACCTTTTGCAATCAGTGCTCTACCAAAGAAACAAGGTGCAGCTGAATGTGAAGACCATCGAACCATTAGTCTTATGAGCCATGTTACCAAAATCCTACTTCGTATTGTTATGAGAAGAGTCAGGAGCAATATAAAACCAGAAATCATTGAAGAACAGTGTGGCTTCGTCGAAGGAAAGGTACAGGTAACGCCATATATATAATAAGAACATTGATGGAGAGATTAACAGAAGTAAAGATAGATCTATACTTATGCATCATAGACTACTGTAAAGCATTCGATAAAATGAGACACACAGAAATTATAAGAATGCTGGAAGACATCAACATAGACAGGAAAGATCTGAAACTTATCAAAAACATATACTGGCAGCAATCAGCAGCAATGAGGGTTGATAATAACCAAATAGGAGCATTCCAAGGCATAAAACTGGGAGTGAGACAAGGATGAGTTTTATCTCCCGACCTCTTCTCCTTGTACAGAAAAAACACATTAAGAAATATAGAGAACATGCCAGGAATATCAGATGGCGGGTACAACCTTAACAACTTAAGATATGCAGACGACACAGTTCTGAATGCTAAAAGTGAATGGAAGCCACAGGCTCTTCTGGACGTCGTGATTCGTGAAAGTAAAAATAAAGGTCTCAGCCTGAATAAAAAGAAGACTGAAGTGATGGTCATCTCAAAGAAAAGAATACCACCAAAATGTAGCATTACCATCGATGGCACAAGTTCATAGATTCAAGAACTTAGAACGATTATAACAACTGATGGAAAATGTCACAACGAAATAAAAAGCAGACATGCTCAGGCCAAGTCAGCATTCCAGAAAATGAGACACATCTTGTGCAGCAGATCCGTATCAATGGAAACAAGATTCCGAGTACTTAAATGTTACATCGAGCCAATTTTGTTTTATGGATGTGAAGCATGGTCCATGAATAAGAGAGTACAGCGAGAAATGGAGGCCATGGAAATGTGGTTTATAAGAAGGATGTTGAAGGTATTATAGACAGCCAAGAAAACCAATGAAGAAGTCTTAAGAGAGGCTGGAGTTAAAAAGCAAATTATAGCAAAGATCAGAGGCAGACAAGCGAGATTTATAGGACATTTTCTGAGAAAAGGAAAATTGGAACACATTGTGGCAACTGGAAAAATTGAAGGAAGAAGAGACAGAGGAAGACAGAGAGAGAAGTTACTGGATGGGCTCTCAGTGTGGCTAGGAAGAAAGTCACTGGTGGATCTCATAATCAAGTCTAAAGACAGGGAATTGTGGAGAGAATTGATCGCCTACGCCACGCGGCATGGCACTTGAAAAGAGAGAGAGAGAAATGTAGAAAGTGATGATGTTTTACCAGACAGAGAGAGAGAGAGAAGTAGAAAGTGATGATGTTTTACCTGAGAGAGAGAAACAGAAGTAGAAAGTAATGGATGTTTTCCGTGAGAGAGAGAGAGAGAAGTAGAAATTGATGATGTTTTGCCAGAGAGAGAGAGAGAGAGAGAGAGAGAGAAAAGTAAAAAGTGATGATATTTTACCTGAGAGAGAGAAATAGAAAGTGACAATGTTTTACGTGAGAGAGAGAGAGAGAGAGAGAAATAAACAGTGATGATGTTTCACATGAGAGAGAAAGAGAGAGAGAGAGAAAAGTATAAAGTGATGATGTTTTACCTGAGAGAGAGAGAGAGAGAGAGAGAGAGAGAAGTAGAAAGTGAGTGTTTCAGTGAGTCCTACCACAATGAGACATATTTATACGATCCTATACATTCAGGTGTATTACCAGCTCTTCTCACAAAGTCTTCACAAGTTTTTCTTTGATGAAAAGTAAGCCTAAATAATGCGGCAGGTAGCAACAAGGTAACTGACAGAGTGATGGTTCTTGCCATAACTTGTATACTCTTCCAAATATTCTGACCTACATTTGCTGTTTCAGGTCTGATATTTCTGTCCTGCTTTCTTTATTAAACTCAAAGTGGTGCTACAGCCAGGAGGCAATTTAACAATTCTAGAACACTTTCTGAGGAAACAACAAATTCTAGAACACTTTCTGAGGAAACAACAAATTCTAGAACACTTTCTGAGGAAACAACAAATTCTAGAACACTTTCTGAGGAAACAAAATGTTCTATATTATCTTTCATAGACCATAAATTTTGTGGAGTTAAAACATAATTAAATTTTTTATTGTCATGAATCACTTAGATGCATTCAGTAATATCTTTTTTTTCTAATATTAGCAAAAAGAAACTGCAAATAAAATAACCACTTTTCTATAATTTATTTCTCCCTTTTCTTAGATAAACTTTTAAAGCACAAATTAGGATGAATATAAGTCTTGCGTCATTTCCAACTGAAAACATGGCGTATGTGTTTATTTGAAAATATATGTGTGGTCTTGGGATATTTTGTTAATTTTGTATGAGAACAGATAACATACTGAACATTTGGTTTCTAAAATGATTATGTCGGTCAAATATTGTTCGAGTTGGCTTTAAAGTATCTATTCAACAAAAGAACTAACAAATATCTTGTTCAGGACAATTCTCATACTCGAAAAGCAAGATTACGTCTACCATACAACATAAGAATAACTGTCAGACTATTCACACGAGAAACTTACGTCGTCGTATTCACTGCAGATTTAATGAGTTAGATACGCTGTGCAGTCCCTAATCGTGATAACAAGTGAAACTCTAAAGACGACATTGTTAAACCAGGCCAAATTTATAGGTATAAAATCCTTGATGAGATTGAAGAGCTCGCCGAAAACAGGAAAAACTGGCGAACTACCTTGCAAGCCCTATGTGACGTGTAACGGCACGAGAAAGATATAAGATAAGATAACATGTAGCTGATATATATTTTGGTTGATGCATCAGTAACATAACAATAAATAGACAAACTGTTTATTTTGTCTATAATAAGAGTGACTACAGAGTGAGGGCTGTTCAAAAGTTCTGTACTGACCTTTAGCGGAGCTGTGATACACAGGCATCTTTCTAATGTTATCAAAGCAGTTATCCAACCCGTGACACGAGTGAAGGTTGTGTGGGGCATTCCGCTGACCAGGTGCTGGACTTCTATTGTATCAAAGGGTAGATCCACGTGTGCGAATGCTGGGGTAAGACTGATGTTTGTCCAGATCAGTGTGACAAGACATCCCAGGTCAGATACCGCGAGACCTGAATGTCCAGATATAAATGGAGAGATGATTCGGCTGGAGGCTGGGAATGACGTCAGTGCTTAGAGAAACAAGATGGCCAAAACCCTACCCTAATTCTTTGTGACTCGCCTGAGAGGAGTTTGCTGTGTCACTTCATCATAATTGGTCGAACATGAGGAACGGTCAGCGACCATAGCTGACTCCTTGAATCAGACTTAAGGAGTTATTGTTGACTTCCTGCATCAGTGTTAGCGAGTCATAACTGACTCTGTGCATCAGAGTTATCTAGTCATAACTGACTGTTTTGCGTCAGTATTAGCGAGTTATAGTTGACTTTACATCAGTGTTAACGAGTAACAGACAATTCTTTACATCAGAGTTACCGAGTCATAGCTGATCAAGACCATATTCCTCCTCCAAGTGGTGTCCCCCGCAACAGACCACAGTCAGAGAGAACAGGGACTGACTGGTTAGACAAATACGGCTCTAAAACCAAAATATGCCGAAGACATCAGGCCGAAAGGTGCATTTAAAAGTAGCCACGTGCAAACCCTGTCATAACGTAACGATACCGATTTTACGGCCAGCATACAAAAGAACCTGTTATATGTTATAAAGAACACATTCTAAAAATAACTATTTCTTATAAATGTTCTTATTTCTCTCCTAGAACTTCAAAGTAACACGTCTAAAAACGAGATTTCTAGAAGAAGTAAGAGGTACTGTAAGATGTTGTATATCTCTCATAGAACGTCAAAGTAACACGTCTAAAAAGGAGATTTCTAGAAGAAGTAAGAGGTACTGTAAGATGTTGTATATCTCTCTCATACCTAGCAGGCTAACGTTGACTGGATCCTTGAATCCTTGTTTTATAAAACAGATGATATTGATGATGTTGGCCATGATACCGGAAGTACCAACAATCTGACACACCGCAGCAAAGAAAATCCACTGGATGACCACAGAAACTTCCTCACTAATCAGACAATCCGTCATATTTTTTCTTAACTTCTGAGTTGAATTTATCTTTTATTTCTTTTTTTTATATTTAGTTCATGATTTCTGGCGGCTACTTTAATAGTCTTTTATTGAAATCTTGATTAATCTTTGATCGGTGTGACAGTCTGCCCCGGCAACTGCTTTAGCTACCTGGAGAGCAAATAATATTCCAAAATGTCAGAGATAAATGGGAAACCTTAACAGAATCGTTCCACCCAGCATTAGGGTCAACAAAGGTACAGAGGCAAACTAAGAAAACAGGAATAGCAGATGATATTCTAGAACTGATAGAGAAGAAAAGAAAGAACAAAAAAAATTAATATATGAGGCGATAAACAACAATAACCAAATAACATATGAGGAGATAAACAAAAGTAACCAGATAATATATGAGGAGATAAACAAAAATAACCAAATCATATATGAGGAGAAACAAAAATAACCAAATAATATATGAGGAGATAAAGAAAAACAACCAAATAATATGTGAGGTGATAAAAGAAGGCAATGCAAGGAAGAGAAGGAGAGGTGGCTATCAAACCAATGTGAAGAGCTTGCAATATAATTTTATAATGAGAAATAATTTCATGAACATTTGGTTACTAAAACTGATTATGTCAGTCAAATATTGTTCGAGTTTGCTTTAAAGTATCTATTCAACAAAAGAACTAACAAATATCTTGTTCAGGACAATTCTCATACTCGAAAAGCAAGTTTTCGTCTACCACACAACATAAGAATAACTGTCAGACTATTGAAACTTACGTCGTCGTATTCACTGCAGATTTAATGAGTTAGATACGCTGTGCAGTCCCTACTCGTGATAACAAGTGAAACTCTAAAGAGGACATTGTTAAACCAGGCCAAATTTATGGGCATAAAATCCTTGATGAGATTGAAGAGCTATCCGAAAACAGGAAAAATTTGCGAACTACCTTGCGAGCCCTATGTGACGTGTAACGGCACGAGAAAGATATAAGATAAGATAACATGTAGCTGATATACATTTTGGTTGTTGCATCAGTAACATAACAATAAATATACACACTGTTTATTTTGTCTATAATAAGAGTGACTACAGAGTGAGGGCTGTTCAAAAGTTCTATACTGACCTTTAGCGGAGCTGTGATACACAGGCATCTTTCTAATGTTATCAAAGCAGTTATCCAACCCGTGATACGAGTGAAGGTTGTGTGGGGCATTCCGCTGACCAGGTACTGGACTTCTATTGTATCAAAGGGTAGATCCACTTGTGCGAATGCTGGGGTATGACTGATGTTTGTCCAGATCAGTGTGACAAGACATCCCAGGTCAGATACCGCGAGACCTGAATGTCCAGATATAAATGGAGAGATGATTCGGCTGGAGGCTGGGAATGACGTCAGTGCTTAGAGAAACAAGATGGTCAAAACCCTACCCTAATTCTTTGTGACTCGCCTGAGAGGAGTTTGCTGTGTCACTTCATCGTAATTGGTCGAACATGAGGAACGGTCAGCGACCATAGCTGACTCCTTGAATCAGACTTAAGGAGTTATTGTTGACTTCCTGCATCAGTGTTAGCGAGTCATAACTGACTCTGTGCATCAGAGTTATCTAGTCATAACTGACTGTTTTGCGTCAGTATTAGCGAGTTATAGTTGACTTTACATCAGTGTTAGCGAGTAATAGACAATTCTTTACATCAGAGTTACCGAGTCATAGCTGATCAAGACCATATTCCTCCTCCAAGTGGTGTCCCCCGCAACAGACCACAGTCAGAGAGAACAGGGACTGACTGGTTAGACAAATACGGCTCTAAAACCAAAATATGCCGAAGACATCAGGCCGAAAGGTGCATTTAAAAGTAGCCACGTGCAAACCCTGTCATAACGTAACGATACCGATTTTACGGCCAGCATACAAAAGAACCTGTTATATGTTATAAAGAACACATTCTAAAAATAACTATTTCTTATAAATGTTCTTATTTCTCTCCTAGAACTTCAAAGTAACACGTCTAAAAACGAGATTTCTAGAAGAAGTAAGAGGTACTGTAAGATGTTGTATATCTCTCATAGAACGTCAAAGTAACACGTCTAAAAAGGAGATTTCTAGAAGAAGTAAGAGCTACTGTAAGATGTTGTATATCTCTCATACCTAGCAGGCTAACGTTGACTGGATCCTTGAATCCTTGTTTCATAAAACAGATGATGTTGATGATGTTGGCCATGATACCGGAAGTACCAACAATCTGACACACCGCAGCAAAGAAAATCCACTGGATGACTACAGAAACCTCCTCACTAATCAGACAATCCGTCATCTTTTTTCTTAACTTCTGAGTTGAATTTATCATTTATTTCTTTTTTTTTTTATATTTAGTTCATGATTTCTGGCGGCTACTTTAATAGTCTTTTATTGAAATCTTGATTAATCTTTGATCGGTGTGACAGTCTGGCCCCGGCAACTGCTTTAGCTACCTGGAGAGCAAATAATATTCCAAAATGTCAGAGATAAATGGGAAATCTTAACAGAATCGTTCCACCAAGCATTAGGGTCAACAAGGTACAGAGACAAACTAAGAAAACAGGAATAGCAGATGATATTCTAGAACTGATAGAGAAGAAAAGAAAGAACAAAAAAAATATATGAGGCGATAAACAACAATAAGCAAATAATATATGAGGAGATAAACTAAAATAACCAAATAACATATGAGGAGATAAACAAAAGTAACCAGATAATATATGAGGAGATAAACAAAAATAACCAAATAATATATGAGGAGAAACAAAAATAACCAAATAATATATGAGGAGATAAAGAAAAACAACCAAATAATATGTGAGGTGATAAAAGAAGGCAATGCAAGGAAGAGAAGGAGAGGTGGCTATCAAACCAATGTGAAGAGCTTGCAATATAATTTTATAATGAGAAATAATTTCATGAACATTTTATTATTGTGGGAAAAGAACAAGCAGAGTAAAAGGTTGTCACAAAACAAAGGAGAGCAGAGAAATTATGGAAAACGAGGAAATCACACATGGGGTACTGTATAAAGATCAGAGGAAGAGTAGTTCAATGTGAACATGAATAATGAAGAACCACTAAAATAGAAACTAGAAACAGAAGATACACAAGTGCAGGCAAGGAAGCACTAAGAACTGAAGAAAATAGAAAAATACGATAAACAAGTGCAGGCAAGGAAGACATCAAGAACTGAAGAAAATAGAAGAATAAGATAAACAAGTGCAGGCAAGGAAGACATCAAGAACTGAAGAAAATAGAAGAATAAGATAAACAAGTGCAGGCAAGGAAGACACTAAGATCTGAAGAAAATAGAAGAATAAGATAAACAAGTGCAAGCAAGGAAGACATCAAGACCTGAAGAAAATAGAAGAATAAGATAAACAAGTGCAGGCAAGAAAGACATCAAGACCTGAAGAAAATAGAAGAATAAGATAAACAAGTGCAAGCAAGGAAGACATCAAGACCTGAAGAAAATAGAAGAATAAGATAAACAAGTGCAAGCAAGGAAGACATCAAGACCTGAAGAAAATAGAAGAATAAGATAAACAAGTGCAGGCAAGGAAGGCACTAAGACCGGAAGAAAATAGAAGAATAAGATAAACAAGTGCAAGGAAGGAAGGCATCAAGACCTGAAGAAAATAGAAGAATAAGATAAGCAAGTGGTGTCCCCCGCAACAGACCACAGTCAGAGAGAACAGGGACTGACTGGTTAGACAAATACGGCTCTAAAACCAAAATATGCCGAAGACATCAGGCCGAAAGGTGCATTAAAAGTAGCCACGTGCAAACCCTGTCATAACGTAACGATACCGATTTTACGGCCAGCATACAAAAGAACCTGTTATATGTTATAAAGAACACATTCTAAAAATAACTATTTCTTATAAATGTTCTTATTTCTCTCCTAGAACTTCAAAGTAACACGTCTAAAAACGAGATTTCTAGAAGAAGTAAGAGGTACTGTAAGATGTTGTATATCTCTCATAGAACGTCAAGTAACACGTCTAAAAACGAGATTTCTAGAAGAAGTAAGAGGTACTGTAAGATGTTGTATATCTCTCTCATACCTAGCAGGCTAACGTTGACTGGATCCTTGAATCCTTGTTTTATAAAACAGATGATGTTGATGATGTTGGCATGATACCGGAAGTACCAACAATCTGACACACCGCAGCAAAGAAATCCACTGGATGACCACAGAAACTTCCTCACTAATCAGACAATCCGTCATCTTTTTCTTAACTTCTGAGTTGAATTTATCTTTTATTTCTTTTTTTTATATTTAGTCATGATTTCTGGCGGCTACTTTAATAGTCTTTTATTGAAATCTTGATTAATCTTTGATCGGTGTGACAGTCTGGCCCCGGCAACTGCTTTAGCTACCTGGAGAGCAAATAATATTCCAAAATGTCAGAGATAAATGGGAAATCTTAACAGAATCGTTCCACCAAGCATTAGGGTCAACAAAGGTACAGAGACAAACTAAGAAAACAGGAATAGCAGATGATATTCTAGAACTGATAGAGAAGAAAAGAAAGAACAAAAAAAATATATGAGGCGATAAACAACAATAAGCAAATAATATATGAGGAGATAAACAAAAATAACCAAATAATATATGAGGAGATAAACAAAAATAACCAAATAATATATGAGGAGATAAACAAAAATAACCAAATAATATATGAGGAGAAACAAAAATAACCAAATAATATATGAGGAGATAAAGAAAAACAACCAAAGAATATGTGAGGAGATAAAAGAAGGCAATGCAAGGAAGAGAAGGAGAGGTAGCTATCAGACCAATGTGAAGAGCTTGCAATATAACTTTATAATGAGAAATAATTTCATGAACATTTTATTATTGTGGGAAAAGAACAAGCAGAGTAAAAGGTTGTCACAAAACAAAGGAGAGCAGAGAAATTATGGAAAACGAGGAAATCACACATGGGGTACTGTATAAAGATCAGAGGAAGAGTAGTTCAGTGTGAACATGAATAATGAAGAACCACTAAAATAGAAAATGGAAACAGAAGATACACAAGTACAGGCAAGGAAGGCATCAAGACCTGAAGAAAATAGAAGAATAAGATAAACAAGTGCAGGCAAGGAAGACATCAAGAACTGAAGAAAATAGAAGAATAAGATAAACAAGTGCAGGCAAGGAAGACATCAAGAACTGAAGAAAATAGAAGAATAAGATAAACAAGTGCAGGCAAGGAAGACACTAAGACCTGAAGAAAATAGAAGAATAAGATAAACAAGTGCAGGCAAGGAAGACATCAAGACCTGAAGAAAATAGAAGAATAAGATAAACAAGTACAGGCAAGGAAGGCACTAAGAACTGAAGAAAATAGAAGAATAAGATAAACAAGTGCAGGCAAGAAAGACACTAAGAACTGAAGAAAATAGAAGAATAAGATAAACAAGTGCAGGCAAGAAAGACACTAAGAACTGAAGAAAATAGAAGAATAAGATAAACAAGTGCAGGCAAGGAAGACATCAAGAACTGAAGAAAATAGAAGAATAAGATAAACAAGTGTAGGCAAGAAAGGCACTAAAACATGAAGAAAATGGAAGAATAAGATAAACAAGTGCAGGCAAGGAAGACATCAAGACCTGAAGAAAATAGAAGAATAAGATAAACAAGTACAGGCAAGAAAGACACTAAGACCTGAAGAAAATGGAAGCAGAAGATAAACAAGTGCACGCAAGAAAGACATCAAGACCTGAAAACATCAAGTGAGAAATGATCAAAGCACTAAGATATCAGCGTAGAGAAAGTAACAACCTACTATATATGATCTTAACATCAAATATGTTCAGATAGTTTCTATTGCAATTAAAAATAAGGCTGGAACAACAAAATGTGATCAACATCACACAATCAGTTTATGAGCAGTATTACAAAAATACCATTAAAAGCATTAACCTGAGAATAGGAAATAAGACAAAAACTGAAATCTCAGAAGAACAGTGCAGTTTTGTTGAAGAAAAGAGCATAATTTTGTATATTAATAATTGTAATAGAATGATCTCTAGAGGTACACACAGGTTTATGCTTGTGCTTTATTGATTACACGAAAGTTTTTGACAAAATTAGATATGAAGATATGATACAAATATGAGAAAAAATTAATATAGAATTTTTAAAGAATATGTACTGGAAGCAAAGAACAGCAATAAGAGTTAACATAACATTCTAATAGTAGAAAGCGAAAGTAATTTTCAGAAACTTGTGAGCAAGATTATTGAAGAGAAAAGAGGCTTTGAGCAAAACAACAACAAGACAGAAACAGTAGTAATATCGAAAAGAATAAACATACCAAAATGTAACATTCTTTTTAAACAGGAAGACACTGACACAAGTAAATAAATTCAGTTACTTTGGAGCAACAATAACAAGTTCACAAACGAAATAAATCATGAATATGTAATGCAAAGGCAGCTTTTCATTACATGAAAAAGAAACTAACTAAAAAGAAAATGTGTACAGAAGTGAGGAAATATTATTACAGTGCTTTACAGAACAGTATGCTATATCGTTGCGAAACTTGGACAATCAACGTAAAGATGACAAAGAAATTGGAATCAACAGAACTGTGGTTTTGGCGAAAGATGCAGCATATGCCGTGAAGAGATAGAGAAAAAATGAAGAGGTCACCAAAGAAGTTTCATAACAATGAAAACTAGTTAAAAAATGAAAGAAGGCGGTCGAAATGTCTTGAACATGTCATGAGAAGAAAATAGAAGAATAAGATAAACAAGTACAGGCAAGAAAGACACTAAGACCTGAAGAAAATGGAAGCAGAAGATAAACAAGTGCACGCAAGAAAGACATCAAGACCTGAAAACATCAAGTGAGAAATGATCAAAGCACTAAGATATCAGCGTAGAGAAAGTAACAACCTACTATATATGATCTTAACATCAAATATGTTCAGATAGTTTCTATTGCAATTAAAAATAAGGCTGGAACAACAAAATGTGATCAACATCACACAATCAGTTTATGAGCAGTATTACAAAATACCATTAAAAGCATTAACTGAGAATAGGAAATAAGACAAAAACTGAAATCTCAGAAGAACAGTGCAGTTTTGTTGAAGAAAAGAGCATAATTTTGTATATTAATAATTGTAATAGAATGATCTCTAGAGGTACACACAGGTTTATGCTTGTGCTTTATTGATTACACGAAAGTTTTTGACAAAATTAGATATGAAGATATGATACAAATATGAGAAAAAATTAATATAGAATTTTTAAAGAATATGTACTGGAAGCAAAGAACAGCAATAAGAGTTAACATAACATTCTAATAGTAGAAAGCGAAAGTAATTTTCAGAAACTTGTGAGCAAGATTATTGAAGAGAAAAGAGGCTTTGAGCAAAACAACAACAAGACAGAAACAGTAGTAATATCGAAAAGAATAAACATACCAAAATGTAACATTCTTTTTAAACAGGAAGACACTGACACAAGTAAATAAATTCAGTTACTTTGGAGCAACAATAACAAGTTCACAAACGAAATAAAATCATGAATATGTAATGCAAAGGCAGCTTTTCATTACATGAAAAAGAAACTAACTAAAAAGAAAATGTGTACAGAAGTGAGGGAAATATTATTACAGTGCTTTACAGAACAGTATTGCTATATCGTTGCGAAACTTGGACAATCAACGTAAAGATGACAAAGAAATTGGAATCAACAGAACTGTGGTTTTGGCGAAAGATGCAGCATATGCCGTGAAGAGATAGAGAAAAAAATGAAGAGGTCACCAAAGAAGTTTCATAACAATGAAAACTAGTTAAAAAATGAAAGAAGGCGGTCGAAATGTCTTGAACATGTCATGAGAAGACAGTAGAAATGTCTTGAACATGTCATGAGAAGACAGTAGAAATGTCTTGAACATGTCATGAGAAGACAGTAGAAATGTCTTGGACATGTCATGAGAAGACAGTAGAAATGTCTTGGACATGGCATGAGAAGACAGTAGAAATGTCTTGAACATGTCATGAGAAGACAGTAGAAATGTCTTGGACATGTACTGGGAAGAACTTGGAGAGACTAGTGATGACTGGAAAATTCAAGAATTAAACGAAGAGAGGAAAGCCGAGTGAAAAATATGTCAGTGGACTGACCGCACGGCAGGGAGGTAGAAAAACTTCTGACATGGTTGGTAATACCAAGGACCGCACAAGATGGAGTAGCGTGATTGACAAAGTTATCAAGCATGAAATAATAATAATAATAATAATAATAATAATAATAATAATGGATATTTCAGACATTTCTTCTTTTGTAGATCTCTTGCTACTGAGGTATTCTTTCTCGCCATCATCATACATCGACTGTATCAATTGTTTTAAATAAGAGACCTCTTGTTACATAGACTGTACAAATGTTTTAAATAAGAGACCTCTTGTTACATAAACTGTATCAAATGTAATAAATAAGAGACCTCTTGTTACATAGACTGTATCAAATGTTTTAAATAAGAGACCTCTTGTATTTGAGAGAACGGAATACAAAAGTTATACTGAAAATTTTAGGAGAACGAAAAATGAAATATATTACTGTTTTAAAATAATAAAGGTAGATAGAGGTGTATGGTGTAGTTTTACAAAGTGGCAGAGGGAGTGAGTAAAGTGAGAAAAAAAACGAATAGAAAATATGAGAATGAATAAATGAAAAACATACAACATCCGATATTGGCTCTATCGACGTATCCTTTGTGTGGCCTGAGTGGTCCCTATGCATCTTCTAAGACACGCATTTGTGTTTCCTACTTCTGGAGGAGGCCTTATTAAGATAAGTTCTCGGTTTAGTTATTTGCTTGTCTCGTTTGTGCATGTAATCCTCGAAAAAGGCTCACGCCGAAATATCGGATGTTGTATGTTTTTCATTTATTCACTCTCATACTTTCTATATGTTTTCCTCACTTTACTGAAGAAAATAGAAGAAGAAGATAAACAAGTGCAGGCAAGAAAGACACTAAGACCTGAAGAAAATGGAAGCAGAAGATAAACAAGTGCAGGCAAGAAAGACACTAAGACCTGAAGAAAATGGAAGCAGAAGATAAACAAGTGCAGGCAAGAAAGACACTACGACCTGAAGAAAATGGAAGCAGAAGATAAACAAGTGCAGGCAAGAAAGACACTAAGACCTGAAGAAAATGGAAGCAGAAGATAAACAAGTGCAGGCAAGGAAGACATCAAGACCTGAAGAAAATGGAAGCAGAAGATAAACAAGTGCAGGCAAGAAAGACACTAAGACCTGAAGAAAATGGAAGCAGAAGATAAACAAGTGCAGGCAAGAAAGACATCAAGACCTGAAGAAAATGGAAGCAGAAGATAAACAAGTGCAGGCAAGAAAGACACTAAGACCTGAAGAAAATAGAAGAATAAGATAAACAAGTGCAGGCAAGAAAGACATCAAGACCTGAAGAAAATGGAAGCAGAAGATAAACAAGTGCAGGCAAGAAAGACACTAAGACCTGAAGAAAATGGAAGCAGAAGATAAACAAGTGCAGGCAAGAAAGACACTACGACCTGAAGAAAATAGAAGAATAAGATAAACAAGTGCAGGCAAGAAAGACACTACGACCTGAAGAAAATGGAAGCAGAAGATAAACAAGTGCAGGCAAGAAAGACACTACGACCTGAAGAAAGTAGAAGAAGAAGATAAACAAGTGCAGGCAAGAAAGACACTACGACCTGAAGAAAATAGAAGAAGAAGATAAACAAGTGCAGGCAAGAAAGACATCAAGACCTGAAGAAAATAGAAGAAGAAGATAAACAAGTGCAGGCAAGAAAGACACTACGACCTGAAGAAAATAGAAGAAGAAGATAAACAAGTGCAGGCAAGGAAGACACTACGACCTGAAAAAATCAAGCGAGAAATGATCAAAGCACTAAGATATCAGCGTAGAGAAAGGAACAACCTACTATATATGATGTCTTCTTAACATCAAATATGTTCAGATAGTTTCTATTGCAATTAAAAATAAGGCTGGAACAACAACATGTGATCAACATCACACAATCAGTTTATAAGTCGTATTACAAAAATACCATTAAAAGCATTAACTGAGAATAGGAAATAAGACAAAAACTGAAATCTCAGAAGAACAGTGCGATTTTGTTGAAGAAAAGAGCATAATTTTGTATATTAATAATTGTAATAGAATGATCTCTAGAGGTACACACAGGTTTATGCTTGTGCTTTATTGATTACACGAAAGTTTTTGACAAAATTAGATATGAAGATATGATACAAATACGAGAAAAAAATTAATATAGAATTTTTAAAGAATATGTACTGGAAGCAAAGAACAGCAATAAGAGTTAACATAACATTCTAATAGTAGAAAGCGAAAGTAATTTTCAGAAACTTGCGAGCAAGATTATTGAAGAGAAAAGAGGCTTTGAGCAAAACAACAAGACAGAAACAGTAGTAATATCGAAAAGAATAAACATACCAAAATGTAACATTCTTTTCAAACAGGAAGACACTGACACAAGTAAATAAATTCAGTTACTTTGGAGCAACAATAACAGCTAATGGCAAGTTCACAAACGAAATAAAATCATGAATATGTAAGGCAAAGGCAGCTTTTCATGACATGAAAAAGAAACTAACTTAAAAGAAAATGTGTACAGAAGTGAGGGAAATTCTGTAACAGAATAGCCATTCTGTTCAGAGAGTTTTTGTGTATTGCTAATAATTGTGTTGCGTAGACTACGTCATTAGGAAAGTACGTGTGCAAAGAAGTCGTTAAAAAGGTCCGTGTGGAAAAAGCCGGTCGTTGAGCAGTCTTTGAGTGAACGTTGAAGGGGAAGGACGTGTTTGTGCGAACGAGAATGGGGTAGAGCGAGTCTTGTTGTCAGAATTAGTTTCGTTTGTTTTTTTTTGTGTGGCTGCAGTCCTTGGTAAGCCTGTAAGTATGGTTTTTGGTATGAATAAATCGTTGTAAGGTTTTCCTTGCCCATGTGGCGTAGATATTTCACGCCGGGCATTTGTTGCTGTGAATTTCTGTAATAAATGTGTGTGTCTGATGATAAACTACACCAATTGGCTTTGTGGAAATTCTCATTGTTGACCAGTTTGTTTTGGTCGGAAGACTGCCAAGTTATGTTCAAGTTGTTGTATTCGTACTAATTTTGTGGAGTGGAAAGCCTGGGTGTCTTGTTGTATTTTCTTAGTGTATAATACATAAAATTAGGTGATGGTTAGAACACCAGCAACAAGAAGAAACTTATAAGTTGAAACTGTACTCCACAAGAGGATTCAATAAAAACCAGTAGTCTCCTTGTAAGGGGAATCCTGCTTCAGTGGCGCCGTGATTCTGCTTCAATATTATTACAGTGCTTTACAGAACAGTATTGCTATATCGTTGCGAAACTTGGACAATCAACGTAAAGATGACAAAGAAATTGGAATCAACAGAATTGTGGTTTTGGCGAAAGATGCAGCATATGCCGTGAAGAGATAGAGAAAAAATGAAGAGGTCACCAAAGAAGTTTCATAATAATGAAAACTAGTTAAAAAATGAAAGAAGGCGGTCGAAATGTCTTGGACATTGCATGAGAAGACAGTAGAAATGTCTTGAACATGTCATGAGAAGACAGTAGAAATGTCTTGCACATGTCATGAGAAGACAGTAGAAATGTCTTGAACATGTCATGAGAAGACAGTAGAAATGTCTTGCACATGTCATGAGAAGACAGTAGAAATGTCTTGGACATGTACTGGGAAGAATTTGGAGAGACTAGTGGTGACTGGAAAATTCAAGAATTAAACGAAGAGAGGAAAGCCGAGTGAAAAATATGTCAGTGGACTGACCGATTGGCAGGGAGGTAGAAAAATATGTCAGTGGACTGACCGATTGGCAGGGAGGTAGAAAAATATGTCAGTGGACTGACCGAATGGCAGGGAGGCAGAAAAACTTCTGACATGGTTGGTAATACCAAGTACCGCACAAGATGGAGTAACGTGATTGACAAAGTTATCAAGCATGAAATAATAATAATAATAATAATGGATATTTCAGACATTTCTTCTTTTGTAGATCTCTTGCTACTGAGGTATTCGTTCTCGCCATCATCATACATCGACTGTATCAATTGTTTTAAATAAGAGACCTCTTGTTACATCTTCTTATATCTTATATCTTATATCCTTCCCGTGCCGTTAAACGTCACATAGGGCTCGCAAAGCAGTTCGCCAATTTTTCCTGTCTTCGGCGAGTCTTTCAACCTCAACAAAGGATTTTATGCCTGTTAACTTGGCCTCTCTTAATAATGTCCTCTTCAGAGTTTCACGCGGTCTGCCCCTTTTTCTTCGGCCTGTTGTGTTCCACTTGATAGCTTGTTTTGGGATTCTCTGATCATTTCTTCTCATCAAGTGACCAACATATGTCCATCCTTGTTACATAGACTGTACAAATGTTTTAAATAAGAGACCTCTTGTTACATAAACTGTATCAAATGTAATAAATAAGAGACCTCTTGTTACATAGACTGTACACATGTTTTAAATAAGAGACCTCTTGTTACATAGACTGTACAAATGTTTTAAATAAGAGACCTCTTGTTACATAGACTGTATCAAATGTTTTAAATAAGAGACCTCTTGTATTTGAGAGAACGGAATACAAAAGTTATACTGAAAATTTTAGGAGAACGAAAAATGAAATATATTACTGTTTTAAAATAATAAAGGTAGATAGAGGTGTATGGTGTAGTTTTACAAAGTGGCAGAGGGAGTGAGCAAAGTGAGAAAAAAAACGAATAGAAAATATGAGAATGAATAAATGAAAAACGTACAACATCCGATATTGGCTCTATCGACGTATCCTTTGTGTTGCCTGAGTGGTCCCTATGCATCTTCTAAGACACGCATTTCTGTTTCCTACTTCTGGAGGAGGCCTTATTAAGATAAGTTCTTCGTTTAGTTATTTGCTTGTCTCGTTTGTGCATGCAATCCTCGAAAAAGGCTCACGCCGAAATATCAGATGTATGTTTTTCATTTATTAATTCTCATACTTTCTATATGTTTTTCCTCACTTTACTCACTCCCTTTGCCACTTTGTAAAACTACACCATACACCTCTATCTAACTTTATTATTTAAACCAGTTTTACTGCAGTCGCCATCTCTTTTACTGTTTTAAAAGACGTCTTTATTTGTGCGTTTCAGTTTTTAACCGGATTTTCTGTAATCAGTTTCACTGTAGTAAATAGTTTTAATGTTGTTCCACCTGTCTCTAGACCATGTTCCAAGCTGAAACAAGTGACAGAAAATCTTTCAACAAAATATTCTTATATGTCTTTATTATTATGTAATGTTTTGGCTGAGTTAGCAAAAATCTTTCTTCTTAATGTCATAGTTTGTCTTTTTAGTGTTCACATTTGCAATTCCATGTAAAAAAAAAAGTAAAAAAAAAATATGAATGTGTCAAATCTACAATTAAATATGGAGTGAAAATACTAAATTTAATTTAATAATTCAAAATTAAAGTCAAATATAAGACACTGGCAGACAAAGACCCTGACTTGAAAATAAATGACCTGATGAAAATCAGACAAATACAAACATTTTGTTTCTGCTGTGTTTGTAAAGACAAGTAGCATTTGGTGTTAGATACAGAGTAGTATTTAGTGTTAGATATAGAGTAGTATTTAGTGTTAGATATAGAGTAGTATTTAGTGTTAGATATAGAGTAGTATTTAGTGTTAGATATAGAGTAGTATTTAGTGTTAGATATAGAGTAGTATTTAGTGTTAGATATAGAGTAGTATTTAGTGTTAGATATAGAGTAGTATTTAGTGTTAGATATAGAGTAGTATTTAGTGTTAGATATAGAGTAGTATTTAGTGTTAGATACAGAGTAGTATTTAGTGTTAGATATAGAGTAGTATTTAGTGTTAGATATAGAATTCTGGTGACTTTCTGTGGGGTAAATATTACTTACATACTGCAGTGACATATGTATTAACCTAATATATGTATTTTACCTAACTGAATGAGCAGTTTTACACTAAGTAATGTTTGCTACAAAGTTAGTTTCTAAACAATGTTTGCTACAAAGTTAGTTTCTAAACAATGTTTGCTACAAAGTTAGTTTCTAAACAATGTTTGCTACAAAGTTAGTTTCTAAACAATGTTTGCTACAAAGTTAGTTTCTAAACAATGTTTGCTACAAAGTTAGTTTCTAAACAATGTTTGATATAAAATTAGTTTTGAGCAATGAGTATTAAGTGATGAGGTGTGGCAAATATTAACTTTCTGTCAACCTGACACAGAAAAAGTAGAACAGATTACGGTGAATGTCAACATGAGGATGTAGTTTGTGAAATGATGTATCTTTTACACGAAGAAACTATAATTAGTACCCCTGGTGTATCATTTAATCTTATTTATGCCAGCAAAACTAAAGCACAAATTAAAAGAAAAGAGATTACTACTATTAACAAGATAAAACTTACAACATTATGACTGCCATTAGCAAGATAAAATATACGACACGAGGACTGCTCTCATAGTGATGGAACTTTGTTCTGGTTTTCTGAGAGACAAGTTAGAACAGAGGGTCCTACATTTCAGTTCAGCTTACAGTCAACTTTCATGAAGAAATTTCAGATCTATAAAACATTATTTGTCAATTTTACAGGCAAAGTCTTGTTGATATTGAGCATGGATCCTCCAACATTTTGTACACAGACTTGTATATGAGCAAGATGTTTGCTGGAGATGATGACCTTCACCTTTCTCTGGGTCAGAAACATTTTTATTCTATGTCGACAGCGTGGCTTAGATTTAGGTAAATCACACACAAAATAAATTCAGTGTGGAACTAAAATATCGCAGTGTGTATGTGAGACAATCAGGTTACAACAGTAGCTTTATAGTGATGTGTAGGTATGTAACATGGAGATCTCATGTGATAGTAGTTTTTGTTTATATATGTATGTTACTGTATCAGTAAAGACTCTGGCATATTACATAATATTATGTTACATTTCCGCGCTATAATTAATACTCGAAAAAGTTGTGCAAAAAACATGTTCTGTCTGTGAGTGTGGCTATATTCACAAGATGTTGAATTTTAACCATTTAAGTGAGAACTTTTTGACCGCAAGACTATGCTAGAGTTATTGTAGACAGTTTTTGTTGCATGATTTTCAAAGATGCAGTAAACAAGTAATTTTGTACCAGCACAACCTGGCTGAGCTGACTAGACTTTGTACTGATCTACTGAATCTGTGTTATTTCACTCTTCAAATACTTTCCATCACTGTTTACAAAGCAGTTGTTGGCGACTTACGACTGCGCAAGTGACAACGAGACATTACATTGATATAGGAAAACCTAGGACAAAACATACCGCTACAAGGCAGTAGACGGGCATGACCAATTTACATAAGTAACAACTCAACACTAGCACAACTGGCACACTCAACACCAGTACAACAGTTATCACACTCAACAATAGCACAACATTTAGCACACTAAACACTAGTACAACAACTGGCACACTCAACACTAGCACAACAACTGGCACACTCAACACTAGCACAACAGTTGGCACACTCAAAACTAGCACAACAACTGGCACACTCAACACTAGCACAACATTTGGCACACTGAACACTAGCACAACAACTGGCACACTCAACACTAGCACAACAGTTGGCACACTCAACACTAGCACAATCACTTGGCACACTCAAAACTAGCACAACTGGCACACTCAACACTAGCACAACACTTGGCACACTCAACACTAGCACAATCACTTGGCACACTCAAAACTAGCACAACAGTTGGCACACTCAAAACTAGCACAACAGTTGGCACACTCAACACTAGCACACTAGTTGGCACACTCAACACTAGCACAATCACTTGGCACACTCAACACTAGCACAACAACTGGCACACTCAACACTAGCACAATCACTTGGCACATTCAAAACTAGCACAACAACTGGCACACTCAACACTAGCACAACACTTGGCACACTCAACACTAGCACAACAACTGGCACACTCAACACTAGCACAACAGTTGGCACACTCAACACTAGCACAATCACTTGGCACACTCAACACTAGCACACTAGTTGGCACACTCAACACTAGCACACTAGTTGGCACACTCAACACTAGCACAACAGTTGGCACAATCAACATAGATCCAGATAGCACAGGATTTTGCAGTTTCAGAAGATAATGTTTAATGATGAAAATCCTAACTTGAATGTGGGTGTTGTAAGTGAACGCGATGACTGAAAACTGATGAAACAGTTACACTGGATACAGGCAAATTATCCGGATGATTAACATCACCACGGGACACTCAAACTATCTCAAAACTTTGAAAAACATGATAACAACATATAATGTATGTATATTCATTATTTAACTTTGCATATCATTTGTTTAATTTAGTATATCCATTGTTTAACTCTGCATATCCATTGTTTAACTCAACACATCCATTGTTTAATTTAGCATATCCATCTTTGAACTTAGCGTGTCTCAGAACCCCATCTTTGAACTTAGCGTGTCTCAGAACGCCATCTTTGAACTTAGCGTGTCTCAGAGCCCCATCTTTGAACTTAGCGTGTCTCAGAACCAAGATAAACACATTGTAAGTCCTACTCAAAGAGTTTCTGTTTTCTGTGGATGAATACCCTGGTGGCTCTTAGAGAGGTGGTTCAGTGGATGAATACCCTGGTGGCTCTTAGAGAGGTGGTTCTTTGGATGAATACCTTGATGGCTCTTAGAGAGGTGGTTCTGTGGATGAAAACCCTGGTGGCTCTTAGAGAGGTAATTCTGTGGATGAATACCCTGGTGGCTCTTAGACAAGTGGTTCTGTGGATGAATACCCTGGTGGCTCTTAGAGAGGTGGTTCTGTGGATGAATACCCTGGTGGATCTTAAAGAGGTGGTTCTGTAGATGAATACCCTGGTGGCTATTAGAGAGGTGGTTCTGTAGATGAATACCCTGGTGGCTCTTAGACAAGTGGTTCTGTGGATGAATACCCTGGTGGCTCTTAGAGAGGTGGTTCTGTGGATGAATACCCTGGTGGATCTTAAAGAGGTGGTTCTGTAGATGAATACCCTGGTGGCTATTAGAGAGATGGTTCTGTAGATGAATACCCTGGTGGCTATTAGAGAGGTGGTTCTGTAGATGAATACCCTGGTGGCTCTCAGAGAGGCAGTTCTGTATACTCTGATTAACATCATGTGTAGAGCAAGTGATTTCTATACAGTCAGTCAAACAGTTGCATGTCCCTTGCTGAATTTTGCCTCCCTAACAGATCTGCTGGTGGCCGCTCGGTTGTGAACAAGATGACCTGCTGCTGATGCATCCATTCGCAGATTATCAACGATGTCTTGCAGCCATCTTCACCATGGTCTTCCTCTCTTTCTTTTTCCCATTATGTATCCTTCCAAAATGGTCTTTTCTAGATTATCATGACGTTTAATGTGTCCAAAATATTTAAGTTTTCTCTCTTTAATCCTCTTTACTAGCCAGCCTTCTTCAATATTAAGTTCTTATAGTATGGATATATTTGTTTTTGTGTGTGTGCCCATATCTGAAGAACTCTTCTGTAGCATTTACATTCAAAGGAATGGCAACTGCAGTAAAACTGCTTTAAATAATAAAGTTAGATAGAAGTGTGTGGTGCCACTTTGTAAAACTACACCATACACCTCTATCTAGCATTTACATTCAAAGGCATTTATGTGTTTCTCAGCTGTTTTGTTAATGTCCAGGTCTCACAGGCATATGTTGCGATGGGAAAGATGCATGTCCATAAAATTCTTATTTTTGAAGTTAAGCTTGCTCCTCTCCACAGCTTCTTCAGTTGTTTTACATTTTCAAGAGCAATAGATATTAATTTCCATCATTGTATCTCCATTATTAGTTAGTAATGATCCAAGATATTCAAATCTTTCCACCTCTTCCAGTTTTTTACTCACTGATATATGTATTTCAGCTGCCTTATTTTTTTTTTCTCAGTTGTCATCAATTTAGTTTTTTTCATATTAAGATAGGGGTTTTGTTCTTCGCTGTTCTTATGGACTGACATAATTAGTTTATCTATTCCTTTTTTGTTTTGGGCAGTAATACTATGTCATCAGTATATCTAATCTCTGGTATTTCATAACCTCCAGTTGTTATGGCATCGTAATATTCTTTGTCTACATCTTCTCTAACATTCCTCATTATATTTTCAGTATACAAGTTAAATAAGTAGGGTGACAATATGTACCCCTGATGGACCTTTTGTTTTATGTCAAACCAAGTTGTTGTTTCACTATTTATTCTTACTGCTGCTTGTTGGTCTAGATACAGCAGTGATATTTATGTATCAAATGTGTTGGAAATCCCATTTTTTCCATTATTTCCCAAAGTTTCTGGTGTTGTACACAATCAAATGCCTTTGAGTTGTCTATAAAGGCTAAATGTAGATTCACATTTAACTCTTTGCATTTCTCTATTATTAATCCTATACTGAATATATGATCTCTTGATCCTCTTCCTTGCCTGAAACCAGCTTGGACCATATTGTCTTCTTCTTCTATTTTCTTACGAAGTCTACCCATTATGATTTTAAACAGAATTTTACTGGCATGACTAATCAGGGCAACAGTTCTGTAGTTTGTGCATAATTTCAGGTTACTCTTTTTTTGGTAATGGTATGAATACAGTTCTTTTCCATTCTTTTAGCCAAATACTTGAATGCCATATCTTTTTACATAGTGCATGATAGATTGTTCCACATTACTTTCCTCCTGCTTTAATAAGTTCAGCTGTTATCTCATCACATCCTTGTGATTTACCATTTTTCAGATTCCTTATTGCCCATAAAACTTCAAATGTTGGTTTGGGTTCTTTCTTTTCCAATAATAATTCACACTGTTGACTTTTGCTTTCACAGTCAGTTGTTTCATACATTCCTCTGCAATATTCCTTCCATCTTTCTAGAATTTCCTCTGTCTCTGTCAAGGTATTCTCCATCTCGTCACAAATTACATTTAGCTTAGGTGTGACATTTCTCGTCAATGTCTTCATTTCTTTAAACATTTCACTATCTCTTCCACACTTCTGATGTTCTTCTATTCTTTCACAACAATCTTGTATGTATTGTTGTTTGTCTTTTCTTATGTTTCTTCTACTTTTTTTTTAAAAAGATTTTCATTCCTCTTTGTTGTTGTTTGTCACTTTCCATTGTGTCTTCATTACTCTATGTTTTTTTTATCAGTTCTAGTGTGCCTGCTGTAATCCATCCATTCTTTTGTGTTTTCTTCACTGGAACCATGTCTTTAGCTGTTGTTATTAAGATATCTCTGGCCTATGTAGCCATTTCATTTGGTGTCATCTCCTCTATTACAGCCATCAGTATCTCAAAATGGTTCTTCACTTCAATACTGTTTTGTTCTGGTATTTTTGTAAGATCAAAGCGGAGTTGTCTTGATCCCGTAACTGTCTTTTTTTATCTTTATCTTCATGTCTGCTATTAATAACTCATGGTCCATGTCACAATCAGCACCTGGTAAAGTTTTTGCTGATGTTATACTTGACCTCCACCTTCTTTGCTATAAAATGTAATCTATTTGATTCTTTTCTAACAGACAATGTCCATGTGTAAAGTCTTCTTGGATGTTGTCTAATAAGTATGTACACTGAGGGTAAATATCAACAAGATAGTTGCTCTTGGAGAAAGTATAACCACATGGATATGTTTAACATTGAATGGGAACCTGCTTGAATCAGTGGACAGGTTCCCCTGTTAACAACTATATCAAGAACACACTTATCTTAACGTTTTTATGAGACAGGGAACATAGATCTGTTTGCTTAAAAACTCTGACCTACCTCTGTAGCCCAGAAACTTGTAGCAATCAACACTAATTGTAATTGTAATTGTAATTTTTGTAAAATGTAATGTCAGGTTGGTGGACGGATGGGGACATGGAGATCTCTGGCGGGGATGAGGGAAGTCTGGTGTGAAACCAATGAATCCAGGACGTGACAAGCCTATGGGTTTTTACAACAATGGCTATCAGAATGATGTAAACAAAACAGAGCCAGCAGACTATGGGTGGCAGGGAATGGATGTCGTTGAAGCACTCATCAGATTCCTCATCTCAAAGTCAGAGTGTCTTTGTGGAACTGTCTCAAAACCATCTGACACGGAGAAGGGGCTTAAGTACAGCCACCAGAGGCTGGAAAACAAAGTTTTGGCCAGGCCAGCCTACACCACTGTCTTCATGGCAGTCCGAGCAAGACCACAGTCTGTCCTAGAAAGGAAAGGTGCTGAAGTCGGAGTTACCCAGCCAGAAGGCGCATCGCAAAAATCAGGATACGATGCACCATCGCCAGTGTGCGTACGAAGAAGAAGAAGTGGACAGGTTTTGCTGTCTTGGATCCACCTTCTTCCACTTGAAGAAATCATAACATGAATAGTAAAGACAGTTATATCTGTTGGCGAACAAAGGGAAAAGACCTGAAACATGTTAATACTCAAGGCAAGGACTCTAATTTATCAGACGTCTGCTTAGCACTTTCTTATGTGGATCTCAAACCTGGATATCACATACAAGGGACGAGAAGGAAACAGTCTCCATCTTTGCTGCCTTCAGAAAAAAAATAAAGAACATAAAAAAGAAAGAAAGAAGTAAGCAACTCAGAGGTTCTATAGCGTACTAAGCTTCCAACGGTGCTAACAAAGCTAAGCAGGAGAAGGTTGAGATGGCTGGGACATTTAACAAGAATGAATGGCAACCATATTTCCTAGCAGGTTTTGTGTGGTGAACCTATGGCGGAAAGGAGGCCACATAGTAGACCTAAACTGAGATATAAATATCCTTGTAAGTTATCAATGTGAGGTTTTTATACTAGCCACGAGGTCTGAGAAGAATATGCGAGCAACCACGTCACATGAGAAACAACTCTAGCCAAGGGCACAGTATCATTTCAGAAGGAAATGAGGACCAAACTTGAAACTAGAAAATATGAAACGAAAGGAAACTGGATCTTGCAACACAAACGTTACTTGCTGTTACAGTGACTGGTGATACAACATTGGTAAAGACAACCATGACAGCAGCTGTCTAGTAAGGTGATCCACAACAGCTTATGTTTGCCTACTTCATAATCCACAATAGCTTATGTTTGCCTACTTCATAACCCATTTTATATTTGCCTACTTCATAACGCACAATACCTTATGTCTGCCTACTTCCTAACCCACAATAGCTTATGTTTGCCTACTTCATAATCCACAATAGCTTATGTTTGCCTACTTCATAACCCACAACAGCTTATGTTTACCTACTTTATAACCCATAACAGCTGATGTTTACCTACTTCATAACTCACAACAGCTTATGTTTACCTACTTCATAACCCACAACAACTTATGTTTACCTACTTCATAACCCACAACAGCTTATGTTTACCTACTTCATAACCCACAACAGCTGATGTTTACCTACTTCATAACCCACAACAACTTATGTTTACCTACTTCATAACCCACAACAACGTATGTTTACCTACTTCATAACCTACAACAACTTATGTTTACCTACTTCATAAACCACAACAGCTGATGTTTACCTACTTTATAACCCACAACAACTTATGTTTACCTACTTCATAACCCACAACAACTTATGTTTACCTACTTTATAACCCACAACAGCTTATGTCTGCCTACTTCATAACCGTCTGAAACAATTTTTTAAACATTAATACATAATTTGACTGTGTTATATCTGATGTTGATGCACTTTCTCTTCTTTGCTGTATCTATTACCTAGCAGATCAAGACTCATCACTAACATAGATGGCACATTTTGTATCAGTGTGTACCTGAACCAGTTTCTTTGTTTCTGCTAAGGTGAAAAAGCTGGTGGAGATCGTTTTCGTATTTGTATGACCAGTGTCACTGTACAAACAGAGACAACGCAGAAGGCACTGAAAGGAATAAACACGTTGTTGATGGCGAAAGAGGCTCGCTCCACCTTCTCTCGGTCGTTCGTAAGAACAAGGCCAAGGAGAGTTTTGTTTCTTACAGGAAAGAATTTCAATCCAAGTTTGTTGACCACGTACAGAGGAGCTACACTTGACAGCAGGATGACGAAGACGATGACGATGAGGACAGTCACTCTGGAAGATGTCACGATGTTTTTTACCTAAAGGAAGAATAAGACGAAGAATAAGAAGGAATAATAAGAGGAAGAATGACTGGACGCTTTTATGTTCAAATTTACATGAGAGAAAGATTTGTCATTATGTTCATATTTACATATGAGAAAGATTTTACACTATGTTCATATTTAACTAAGAGAGAGATTTGACATTAATAATGAAAATAACACACAAGAGACTCTAGCAAAGATCTCAGTGATACACAAGACACTCTAGCGTTACTTAGCTTTCTAACCATATTTATAGTTGTAAGTTTCAAGTTATTTGTGATATTACCGAGAATACAGATAATATTACAGAAAATAGTGTAGACTGTCAGAACAGAACTTAATTGTGACCCCAACCTTCAATGGCGCGATTATACACAGACATCTCTCCATGGCGATTATGGATGTGATCCATCCACTGATTCGAGTGAACGTTGTGTGAGGCATTCCGCTGGTCAGGTACTGGAATTCTACGGGATCAAAGGACAGGTTGATTTCGCCGAAGGCCGGAGTGTAACAAATATTGGTCCAGACTAGAGTTGTAAGACAACCTAGGTCAGCCACTGCAAGACCTAGAAATGTGAATAATGTGTGGTACAAGCAGCGTATGCAACTATTAGAATAACAAGACAGATGCAGTCTGTGCTGTGCATTAAACATAGTGATAGTCTCCAGAACTGTCATAATGTCACTATCTTAGCTTGAACTGTCAGAATGTCACTATCTTAGCTTTAACTGTCAGAATGTTACTATCTTAGAGGGTACTGTTGTTACTCTGCCTCTTTGGTTGTGGTATTATTCTTCTATCTCTGTGGTTGTGATGTTATTGTTCTAAGTCTTTGATTGTGTTGTTATTGTTCTGTCTCTTCAGAACAGCTACCAAGACATTGTATCTGCAGCGTCCTGCTGATGCTAGGGACACCATCGTCGTGTCGGATTCTGAGTGGGGACACAATGGGAAGTCGTAACTATTTAGTCATTGAGAACATCGCCACCCAACACTCTAATCACAGATACTCACGACGGTTTCAGCACAGATACACGACCACCCAACACTCTAGTCACAGATACTCACGATGGTTTCAGCACAGATACACGACCACTCTAATGACAGATACTCAAGATGGTTTCAGCACAGATACACGACCACCAAACACTCTAATCACAGATACTCAAGATGGTTTCAGCACAGATACACGACCACCCTAGTCACACCTGATCACGTCAGACAGTTGAAACTAGACACGGGCATGACATCTGAATATTTTAAAACAATTACAAGAGAGAAGTTGACAGAATTCTGAACAAGGGTGAGTAACGACAAATCCCTGCATCTGTTCTGGCGATTGCATAAAAATATGAATGGTGTAGTAAAGACAAATGTGTTCCTGACTTCCAGAGTTTAGACCCCTTACCTGGCAGAATGTAGACCCCTTACCTGGCAGAATGTAGACCACTTACCTGGCAAAATGTAGACCCCTTATCTGGCAGAAAATGGATGAAAACAAGGGCAAGTCTCTGCTGGCTCACTGCCTTGAGCAAAGCGACCAGAAAGACAGTACAAGATGCAGCACTGCTAGAACAATTATCTCCAAGATGTGTAGGGCCCAAGAAATGGATGACGAAGATTATGTGAGAGTGGAAGAGATCAATGATGAGTTACTAAGGACGACAAATAGGATCAGATGTCATCAGCAAGCAGTCTGACCGGCGAGTATGTACAAAAGTTACATCAAGAAAGCTGTGCTCAACGAAGAATGGCTTCACAGTTTTCTGACATCTCTGCCAATGCCTGGGACAGACCACACAAAAATCCAGGGCTATCAAGTGATCACCAAGCAGGACACACCTGGCAAACTATTCAAGAAGATCGGTGCCAGGGAGCTGTCCTTCCATCTTGAGAGACTACATATCCTTCCATCTTGAGAGACTACATATCCTTCCATCTTGAGAGACTACATATCCTTCCATCTTGAGAGACTACATATCCTTCCATCTTGAGAGACTACATATCCTTCCATCTTGAGAGACTACATATCCTTCCATCTTGAGAGACTACATATCCTTCCATCTTGAGAGACTACATATCCTTACACCTTGAGAGACTACATATCCTTCCATCCTGAGAGACTACATATCTTTCCACCTTGAGAGACTACATATCCTTCCATCTTGAGAGACTACATATCTTTCTACCTTGAGAGAGTACATATCCTTCCATCCTGAGAGACTACATATCCTTCTATCTTGAGAGACTACATATCTTTCCATCTTGAGAGACTACATATCCTTCCACCTTGAGAGACTACATATCCTTCTATCTTGAGAGACTACATATCCTTCCACCTTGAGAGACTACATATCCTTCCACCTTGAGAGACTACATATCCTTCTATCTTGAGAGACTACATATCCTTCCACCTTGAGAGACTACATATCCTTCCACCTTGAGAGACTAAATATCTTTCCACCTTGAGAGACTACATATCCTTCCACCATGAGAGACTACATATCCTTCCACCTTGAGAGACTAAATATCCTTCCACCTTGAGAGACTACATATCCTTCCACCCTGAGAGACTACATATCCTTCCACCTTGAGAGACTACATATCCTTCCACCTTGAGAGACTACATATCCTTCCACCTTGAGAGACTACATATCCTTCTATCTTGAGAGACTACATATCTTTCCACCTTGAGAGACTAAATATCCTTCCACCTTGAGAGACTAAATATCCTTCCACCCTGAGAGACTACATATCCTTCCACCTTGAGAGACTACATATCCTTCCACCTTGGGAGACTACATATCCTTACACCTTGAGAGACTACATATCCTTCCACCTTGAGAGACTACATATCCTTCTATCTTGAGAGACTACATATCCTTCCACATTGAGAGACTACATATCCTTCCACATTGAGAGACTACATATCCTTCCACCTGCCTTAGAGGGCATCGTCCAGACAGAGAGTCCCGGGTCAAGGCAGCGGTTTTTGCCTTTGATGTGTACTAGGGATTCCACTCGGACTTTGAAACATGTGCTGTTGTTGTTTATATGGAGGATGCGTAGAACAGGGTACCTCTGGACTTCTTGATGTTTCAGCTTGTGAAACTCAAAATTAGTTCATTTCTACTTAATTGAATCTGTGCAGCCCTTTCCCAGCGAAAGACAGTGCCCAAGTGTGCAGCTGGACCTGGCAACCAACAGCGATACAGCCCGGCCTACCACAGGGATCCCACTTGTCTCCAGTGTTCCTCCACGCCTACACTCACATGATCACGAGTGAAAAGATCTCGGGACATGGAAGGACGCTGCCACATGCTGATGATGTCTTGGTATATCGGCAGGGCCGAGACAGGGAGCAGAGTGCTGGAGAACTCCAAGCAGAACTGGGCCGTACTGGTGGGTTCTTGCACTGAAGCAGAGACTCTGATTAACCCGACCAAGGCAGCTATGACATAGTTTTCTCTGAATAACTGGATAGTCAACACGCCATTATCAGCTGTGACATGGTTTTCTATGATTAACTGGATAGTCAACATACCATCACCAGCTGTGACATGGTTTTCTATGATTAACTGGATAGTCAACATACCATCACCAGCTGTGACATGGTTTTCTATGATTAACTGGATAGTCAACATACCATCACCAGCTGTGACATGATAATTGGTGTATAAGTATACAACTATACACCTTTCCCAAAACTATCCTCACTCTTCATGAGGGATTCACATGCGAGTCCCGAAATGTGATATATGTCATCGTGTGCAAAAGATGCAGGATAACATATATCGGTGAGACTGGCCTCAGATTAGGGGACCGCATTCAAAAACATCTGTACGACATCACCCAGCATGCTTCGAAACCAGTCCCAAATCATTTCAATGGCCCCAACCACAGAGGCAAATCTGATTTTCTGGTAACAGCCATTAAACAATGTCACACAGATGATACAAGCCGCCTGGCACTTGAGAACCGCTGCATTCAAAATTATGGGACGCTGGAACCACATGGGTTAAACTCGCTGTTTAGTTACACGTAACATCATCTTCTTCAATCATTATAGTACCTCTCCACTAAATCCACCCCTTCTTACTTTTCAAACTTCCTCACAGCATCACTCTGCAACCCCGCTATTTTCTCTGCAACCCCTCTTCTCTGCAACACCTCTTCCCCAATCACCTGTTTCAAATTCTCCTAGCTAGGCCAGTAGTGCGTCACTCTCTCTCCCCTCCCCGGTTCCCCATCCACCACCCCCAGTTACAACCCACCGACCACATGTCACAGGTCTCTATTTAAACAATTTCCACGTCCTACCAGATCCATTCCTGACACACACCGCCAGACAAGCCACACCTTGCAATTTACAGCTAAGTACTCCTTTAAAAAATTTTATTTATTTATTTATTTATTTATTTAATAGTATTCATGTAAATCTATACTTTATCTCCTCTCCCTATTTCTTCGTCCTGTATGTTTTTGTATGATTAAGGCTCACGCCGAAACGTCACAACTTTGTAATCGTTAAGTAATAAAGCTGCTCCTACTTTTTTCCACTTTTATACACAGCTGTGACATGGTTCTCTTTGAATAACTGGATAGTCAACACACCATCACCAGCTGTGACATGGTTTTCTCTGATTAACTGGATAGTCAACATATCATCACCAGCTGTGACATGGTTTTCTCTGATTAACTGGATAGTCAACACACCATCACCAGCTGTGACATGATTTTCTCTGATTAACTGGATAGTCAACATACCATCAGCAGCTGTGACATGGTTCTCTTTGAATAACTGGATAGTCAACACACCATCACCAGCTGTGACATGGTTTTCTCTGATTAACTGGATAGTCAACATACCATCACCAGCTGTGACATGGTTTTCTCTGATTAACTGGATAGTCAACACACCATCACCAGCTGTGACATGATTTTCTCTGATTAACTGGATAGTCAACATACCATCAGCAGCTGTGACATGGTTTTCTCTGATTAACTGGATAGTCAACATACCATCAGCAGCTGTGACATGGTTTTCTCTGATTAACTGGATAGTCAACATACCATCACCAGCTGTGACATGGTTTTCTCTGATTAACTGGATAGTCAACATACCATCACCAGCAGTGACATGGTTTTCTCTGATTAACTGGATAGTCAACATACCATCACCAGCTGTGACATGGTTTTCTCTGATTAACTGGATAGTCAACATACCATCACCAGCTGTGACATGGTTTTCTCTGATTAACTGGATAGTCAACATACCATCACCAGCTGTGACATGGTTTTCTCTGATTAACTGGATAGTCAACATACCATCACCAGCTGTGACATGGTTTTCTCTGATTAACTGGATAGTCAACATACCATCACCAGCTGTGACATGGTTTTCTCTGATTAACTGGATAGTCAATACACCATCACCAGCTGTGACATGGTTTTCTCTGATTAACTGGATAGTCAACATACCATCAGCAGCTGTGAGTCTGTGCTCAGAGGTTCTAGAGAGGACATATGAACTGAAATAGAGTGCGGTGTGACCGGAGCCTTTAATTCAGAGAGCAAGTTGATTATGTGGCACTGAAGGCTAGGAAGGGCCTAGCCACGGCGAAGATAATGGCTGTAGTGGACTGCGAGCAACGTCATCTCATTCTGTTATACCAGGGACTATACCAGCAACATCATCTCATTCTGTTATACCAGGGACTATACCAGCAACATCATCTCATTCTGTTATATCAGGGACTATACCAGCAATATCATCTCATTCTGTTATACCGGGGACTATACCAGCAACATCATCTCATTCTGTTATACCAGGGACTATACCAGCAACATCATCTCTTATACCAGGGACTATACCAGCAACATCATCTCTTATACCAGGGACTATACCAGCAACATCATCTCATTCTGTTATACCAGGGACTATACCAGCAACATCATCTCATTCTGTTATACCAGGGACTATACCAGCAACATCATCTCATTCTGTTATACCAGGGACTATACCAGCAACATCATCTCTTATACCAGGGACTATACCAGCAACATCATCTCTTATACCAGGGACTATACCAGCAACATCATCTCATTCTGTTATACCAGGGACTATACCAGCAACATCATCTCATTCTGTTATACCAGGGACTATACCAGCAACATCATCTCATTCTGTTATACCAGGGACTATACCAGCAACATCATCTCATTCTGTTATACCAGGGACTATACCACAACATCATCTCATTCTGTTATACCAGGGACTATACCAGCAACATCATCTCATTCTGTTATACCAGGGACTATACCAGCAACATCATCTCATTCTGTTATACCAGGGACTATACCAGCAACATCATCTCATTCTGTTATACCAGGGACTATACCAGCAACATCATCTCATTCTGTAATACCAGGGACCACATAATCAACCTTGCTGTGGTTGAACATGCCATGGCTATCCTTACTCTAAGTCAGACCTAGTTGGAGAGACTTGAAAGAATACAGAATGAAGCAATGTGAATCATACTTAGCTGCACAACAGACAAATTGTGCGGGGTTATGAGGTATCTTCTTAACGTTCGAACCATGATGGACAGAGCAAGAATATGCTGGCCACGTCCATATCTGCTAGCCAGTGCAGACACACACCACGCATTGTTATCTGCTAGCCTGTGCAGACACACATCACCCATTGTTATCTGCTAGTCTGTGCAGACACACACCACCCATTGTTATCTGCTAGTCTGTGCAGACACACACCACCCACTGAAGTTATGAGTAAAAAACAGCCACTAGGAAAACCCCTGATGGAGCAAGCAGAGGACATTGTTCAACCGGCCCGTCCATTTGAAGACATAGAACCTGGTAAAGAATGAGTTTTCATGCCAGCAGACGCTGTACTTCCTTCTCAGTAAGCATCACATTAGATAGAGAGAGCAGACAGCAAAACCCATTGTCTGTGGGGCAGAGGTTCAGGTCGTGAGTGTGATGTGGTCATCTACCCAGATGGGTCTGTTGTCAGACACAAGAAAAGTGCTTGGGCTTTTACAGCGCAAGGACAGAGATAGAACGGTGATGTGAGACGGCGGTGCTTTTGCTTTGCCCACAAGTAGCCTGATTATGAAGGTCATGGCAGTAACCAAGGCGATGGCAAGGCTGGAGACACGGACCTTCATCCAGGCATGTCTTCTCAGAGACTTAATAAATATGCTCAGGAAGACTGGGTCAGGCTGGCTGCGAAAGCGCTGATTAACTCTAGTCACTGAGAAGATCATCAATGACAAAGAAGATCATCGTTGACAAAGAAGATCATCGTTGACAAAGAAGATCATCGTTGACAAAGAAGATCATCGTTGACAAAGAAGATCATCGTTGAAAAAGATGATCATCGTTGAAAAAGATGATCATCGTTGACAAAGAAGATCATCGTTGACAAAGAAGATCATCGTTGACAAAGAAAATCATCGTTGACAAAGAAGATCATCTTTGACAAAAATGTTTCCTTTTCATGGCAGGTCATGCGGGGGATGAATCTGCAACCATCCTCAGATTTCTGGAACATAACGTCGGACGTGGAGTGGGCAGACATGAGCGCTACAGTGGGAAGCAAAGAAGACTGGTTCATCAACACAGAACTGGTATCTTCAGTCACCAGACACTGGGGAAGGGGGGGGGGAGGGATATTGAAGATCAGATCGGAGCACTTATGGACTAGCCAACCAACCAACCAACCAACCAACCAACCAACCAACCAACCAACCAACCAACCAACCAACCAACCAACTAACTAACTAACCAACTAACTAACTAACTAACTAACTAACTAACCAACTAACTATCTAACTAACTAACTAACCAACTAACTAACTAACTACATAACCAACTAACTAACTAACTAACTAACTAACTAACCAACTAACTAACTAACTAACTAACTAACCAACGAACTAACTAACCAACTAACTATCTAACTAACTAACTAACCAACTAACTAACTAACTACATAACCAACTAACTAACTAACCAAATAACTAACTAATTAACTAACAAACTAACCAACCTAACTAACAAACCTAACCGACCAACCAACTAACGAACCTAACCAACAACCAACGTAACTAACCAACCTATTTAGTCAGGCTGAATCTTGTTACTGGGATCACCAAGAGAGATGTGGAAAAGGGTCCACAGGTTACGTTTACAAGTGTGATCCCTCTAAGTACAGTCATATGTCTTGTCATCAGTGGATTCTACAAGTGTCATCCCTCTAAATACAGTCATATGTCTTGTCATCAGTGGATTCTACAAGTGTCATCCCTCTAAGTACAGTCATATGTCTTGTCATCGGTGGATTCTACAAGTGTCATCCCTCTAAGTACAGTCATATGTCCTGTCATCAGTGGATTCTACAAGTGTGACCCCTCTAAATACAGTCATATGTCTTGTCATCGGTGGATTCTATAAGTGTCATCCCTCTAAGTACAGTCATATGTCTTGTCATCAGTGGATTCTACAAGTGTCATCCCTCTAAAGTACAGTCATATGTCTTGTCATCAGTGGATTCTACAAGTGTCATCCCTCTAAGTACAGTCATATGTCTTGTCATCGGTGGATTCTACAAGTGTCATCCCTCTAAGTACAGTCATATGTCTTGTCATCGGTGGATTCTACAAGTGTCATCCCTCTAAGTACAGTCATATGTCTTGTCATCGGTGGATTCTAGACCTACAGCTAACTTGTGCCTGCTCATTCATGTTCCACTAAACATATACAATATCAGAACAACTTGCTACGCCTTCCTATGGTAGTGGAGCTACTAGGAAGTCGGCCTGTGATGTTGGTTCTTATCTTCGGCGTGGTGAAAAAAAAAAAGATAACTGTCACAATGACCTCATACCTGTAAAGATAAAAGGTAAAGATAGTCACATAGCAAATGCCGTAGGGGATGACGTGTTAGAGACCTCATTATGCTGGCCCATCGGCGTATGAGGTAGGGCGGCCAGTTCCTTTCCTCGCTGCCTTTCCTTCCCAGATTTTCTCTGGTACCTATTTTACGAGGCTGGGTCGACCCCGGGGCCGTATTAGTTAAAATCCCACTCAGCTGGGGATTCGAACCCTCGACTATTCGGTTGTTAGAAGAATGATATACCTGTAAACTGTGGCTTATATCTTTACTGCTATTATTACCTTTAATATCACTGTCACCATCATCGCCATCATCATCATACTTGTTGCCTCCTCTGTATATTATGATCTATTATCCTTTATTGTCAGTTTTTTCTAGATTTCTCTTCCTGCGTTTATTGTTCCGTGAATTCTGGTCTAGAGAGTTATGAATATTTTCCTCTTTAACTCGACTTCATCATCTTCTCTTTTATCTTCGTAGCCACGCCCCACATTTGAGGACCTATCCCTAATTTATTTTCATATGCCAAGGATAACTTCATTTTCTTCATGATTATTGCAACATACTTTATGCACATATTTATGTACATCTAAACAAGGACAGATGTTATACCTAACAGACTAATGTTGACCGAATCCTTAAATCCTTGTTTCGTGAAGCAGATGATATTAATGATGTTTGTTACGATGCCAAAAATGTCGATGGCCTGGCAGGCAATACTAAATATAATCCACTGACAAATCAACGTAAGTGCGTCACTTAACAAATAGCTTGACATTAGTTTGTTACTGTCAGCGACGTACAGAGCTTTCGATGAAAAAGAAACATTGCATTCATCTTTCTTCATTACTCCGAAGTGTTGCTAGATCTAGAATATTCTCTGTCTAGTTTCCCCTATTATGTCTCTAGACTTATATACTTGCTGGTCCCGTACTTAAACTATACATTATATGTGTTTTATACAATATGCTTGTGTAATACAGACAATTCTTTTTTTAACTATATTCTGGCAAAAGATCTGAACGATTTATTCTGATTATCAGTGATAAGTTAGCACTGTAAGTAACTTTGTTCTTGAACGTTCTTAAACTTTGAAATACAAATCTTTAATGTTAGTAATAAAGTAATATTTCCTGCTGCTGACTGCATTAACGAGAATGGAATAGATTTTAATTGTGAATGTTCACTATGATGGTATCAGACCATCTAAATCCGAAGAGTTTATATGTCTTCCCTACATTCTACAAACAAGACAAAGACAAGACAATGACAGCAATTTTCAGGATGATATTTTTGCATCGTAAGTAAGTCTCAGACAAAATATCATGTTTCAGAAAAATATCAACTGAAATTTCCGACTTTTCTAATTGCTATGAAAAATGCCAAGGTTTTTAATTCTCTCTTACTTTCATTCTGAAATTAGTCGTTCTAACCAGCTACCTGATGGCAGAAGACCAAACGTGTTGGTCACATCAGAAATTATTTCATATGACAGTCAGAAAAAGTCTAACTTTAAAAGTAAGAAATAATTGAAGGGATGTTTATACAAGACGATGAAAGCATCAATTTCAGCACAAAACTCAAATACAGCACTCACAGTTTAGGCGGTTATGTCATCAAGATTGATATGCAAATCCCTGTCAACTCAGTGGTGACATTTTGATTTTTGATGTTTTCACCATTCAAATGTGTATAGTTCGCTGATAATTACATTGACTAGTTTGTGGTATGAATCCTCCACTACACAGAATAAAGTCAGTCTATGAACTAGAATGTAGTATTACTGCACTACACAGCATAAAGTCAGTCTATGAAACTAGAATGTAGTATTACTGCACTACACGGCATAAAGTCAGTCTATGAAACTAGAATGTAGTATTACTGCACTGCACATTATAAAGTCAAATATGAAACTAGAAAGAGAGCTGTGTAAGATAAAAGGAAAATTACAGCAAAGATCAGGGGCAGACAAGAGAGATTTGTAGGACATTTTCTAAAAAGAGGAAAATTGGAGCACACTGTGGCAACAGCAAAATCTGATGGAAGAAGATGATAGGAAGACAGAGAGAGAAGTTACTGGATGGGCTGTCAGTGTGGCTAGGAAGAAAGTCACCGGCGGATCTCATAATCAAGTCTAAAGACAGGGAACTGTGGAGAGAAATGATCGCCTACGCCACGCGGCACGGCACTTGAATGATTGATTGACAAGAACTTCACATTGAAGAAGGCTGGCTAGTAAAGAGGATTAAACTGAAATACTTTGGATATATTAAACGTCATGATAATCTAGAAAAGACCGTCATGGAAGGATACACAATGGGAAAAACAAAGAGAGGAATACCAAGGCGAAGATGGCTGGAGATATCTTTGATAATATGGAAATAGATGCATCAGCGGTAGGCCATCTTGCTCACAACCGAGAGGCCTACATGAGAGCTGTTAGGGAGGCAAAGTTCTGCAAGGGACATGCAAATGACGGACGAATAAGCTCAGTCAGTAAAACAAACATGACTGATGAGTCATGAAGTTTAAGTCAGTCAGTAAAACGAACATAAGTGAGGGGTCAGTCATTAAAAGAAGACATATCAGAGCCATGGCCAGGTATTTGTTGTGATAAGACTGACTCAGATCATGAATGATTTTACAAACATTATTATATTGATCTGGCAGGAACAGATATACATCATGTCTGTGATATATTATGTAATTATGTCAGTAGTAAGTATTTAATATAGGGCACAGGTAATAAGGTAGACATAGAATGGTAAGTAGGTAGGTAAGTAGGCAATGAGGTACATTTAGACAAGTAGGTAAGTAGGCAGTGAGGTACATTTAGACAAGTAGGCAAGTAGGCAATGAGGTACATTTAGACAAGTAGGTAAGTAGGCAGTGAGGTACATTTAGACAAGTAGGCAAGTAGGCAATGAGGTACATTTAGACAAGTAGGTAACCGTCATATTGTCTTGCATGACTCTTCGCAATCTTGTCTTTATGTATGTAGCTAGGCATGCAAGCAGATAGGTCGGTAGGTGGATACATAGACATGCATATAGGTACATAGGTGATAGCTAGATACGATGATCTACGGCCAGGTATTTAGGTACTAAAAAGGTAGATAAGTAAGTGGATAGGTAGGCAGACAGATCGGTTGCTAGGAAGGTTGGTTCGTATGGATATAGGTAGATAACCAGGCAATTAGGTAAACAGGCAAATAGTTAAGTAACCAGGTAGGTAGCTAGGAATGTGGGTAAACAGGCATATAGTTAAGTAACCAGGTAGCTAGCTAGGAATGTAGGTAAACAGGCAGATAGGTAAGTAACCAGGTAGGTAGCTAGGAATGTAGGTAAACAGGCAGATAGTTAAGTAACCAGGTAGGTAGCTAGGAATGTAGGTAAACAGGCAGATAGGTAAGTAACCAGGTAGCTAGCTAGGAATGTAGGCAAACAGGCAGATAGGTAAGTAACCAGGTAGCTAGCTAGGAATGTAGGCAAACAGGCAGATAGGTAAGTAACCAGGTAGGTAGCTAGGAATGTAGGTAAACAGGCAGATAGGTAAGTAACCCGGTAGCTAGCTAGGAATGTAGGCAAACAGGCAGATAGGTAAGTAACCAGGTAGCTAGCTAGGAATGTAGGCAAACAGGCAGATAGGTAAGTAACCAGGTAGCTAGCTAGGAATGTAGGTAAACAGGCAGATAGGTAAGTAACCAGGTAGCTAGCTAGGAATGTAGGCAAACAGGCAGATAGGTAAGTAACCAGGTAGCTAGCTAGGAATGTAGGCAAACAGGCAGATAGGTAAGTAACCCGGTAGCTAGCTAGGAATGTAGGCAAACAGGCAGATAGGTAAGTAACCAGGTAGCTAGCTAGGAATGTAGGTAAACAGGCAGATAGGTAAGTAACCAGGTAGGTAGCGTTTTTGCTGTTTTTGTTACTTTAGAAGAACACACACACAGACACACACTTTTAGAACAGAAAACTGAGAACAAAGAGAAGATGGTCAAGTTTACCAAACTTCCTGAAGACACAAAAAGTCCGAGTCATGTTTCAGCAAGGCCAGGGCAACTTTCTCTCTCTGAAGTTCGTCAACCTTGACATGCTGCGACAGACCAGCCATGAAAGTCAAAATCCTAGCACAGCTACATGTCCCCTCCCCCTACACACACTAGGGTCAACAAAACAAGCAGCACAAGCTGGCTCATAGTTTACTTTCGGATGAGTACATCTGTGGAGAATGTTCTCAGATCTTCTTCTTCGTTCGCTTCTACCACCAAGACCGCCCTGTGATCCTACTGAATTTACTCCTGTAGTCCTCGTTAAATCCCGTGGTCCCCCGTGTGGGCCCGAAAGGACCACACGAGATCCCCGAGAGGACCACAAGAGGTTCAGAGTATCTCAGGGCTTGAGTCTGTATTCTTGGTGGGTCTCAGAAGCGGGATTGCGTGACACCGTGGTTTTCGTTGCACCAGTTTAGTCTGGAGTTGGACTTTCTCACCGGAAAACCTCGACATGAGACACCCGTGCATCACCGCTGTGTGAGAGGTGGTCGCCCATCCAGCCCAGTGATTGACTCTCTCACCGGAAAACTTCAGCGTGATTAGGATACGCAAACATCCCCGCCGGGTGAGAGGTGGCTGCCTATCTAGACTGCCCTGGTCCAGTTCTCCGACTTCAGCATTTTGTGGTCGTGGCCGCTACCCTTCCTAGTTGTGACCAGGATGGAGCTTTTGTCCAGGAGGACGAATCCTCGCCACTAGTGACTTCCACCCCTGGGTTAAGCCGGTTTAGGCATATTATCCCAGTATGGGCGTGTTTGGACGTGACTGACCTCTAGAGCAGAGATACCTCGACATGCTTAGCCTTCAAGATTCACCCCTGGTATGAGCCGGTTTAGGCATAATTCACCAGTATGGGTGTATATCAGGCGTTACCGACCTCTAGAGCGGAGGTGGCATGACATGTCTAGCCATCAAGTTCCACCCCTGGTGTGTGCCGGTCTAGGCATATTTCACCAGTGTAGGTGTATTTCGGACGTGGGCGGCCTCTAGAGCAGAGGTGCCGTGGTATGTATAGCTCTCGTAGCGATACTACTGGACATACCGATTAAACTTCACTTTATCCTTTTCACCACCTTTTCCCATCGGCGCCGCACAGCAACCCTTATTCCTTTTCCGCATTTTCTTCCTTGACCGGGAGGAGCTTCACTCCACGCGCGGCATTTGAAGAGTCTCGCCAGCAGTGTCTTAACCTCTGGGACAAGCCGGTTCATTCATTTCACCCGATATGACTGCACTCAGGACGTGGCCGACCTCCAGACCAGAGGTGCCGTGATTTGACTGTTTGCTTCGCTTTATCCATTCTACCACCTTTTCCGCAGTGATTCTGCGCGACAACCTCATTTGCACCTTTCTTCATTGGCCGGGAGGAGCACCGCTCCACGCACGGCAGCTGAAGAATCTCGCCACCAGCACTGGTAGTCTTGTAACATGAACTAATGGCTGGTGGTAGTCTTGTAACATGAACTAATGGCTGGTGGTAGTCTTGTAACATGAACTAATGGCTGGTGGCAGTCTTGTAACATGAACTAATGGCTGGTGGTAGTCTTGTAACATGAACTAATGGCTGGTGGCAGTCTTGTAACATGAACTAATGGCTGGTGGCAGTCTTGTAACATGAACTAATGGCTGGTGGCAGTCTTGTAACATGAACTAGTGGCTGGTGGCAGTCTTGTAACATGAACTAGTGGCTGGTGGCAGTCTTGTAACATGAACTAGTGGCTGGTGGCAGTCTTGTAACATGAACTAGTGGCTGGTGGCAGTCTTGTAACATGAACTAGTGGCTGGTGGCAGTCTTGTAACATGAACAAACTAATGGCTGGTGACAGTCTTGTAACATGAACAAAGAAATGTCTGGTGGTAGTCTGTAACATGAACAAACTATCTGACTAGTTGGAAAGGATTTATAACGCAGGATATTTGGCCCAGAAAATATATTTTGTATAATAACAAATATTTTTTTTATCATTTGTCTCAAGTTCTCCTTGACTTTTTTTCAGTATTCTTTCTTCTTTCTATCTTTCTTTATTCTGTCTTTCTTTTTTCATTACATTTTTTTCAGTATTCTCTCTTTTTTCATTACCAAAAACAAAAAAAAAATATGAAAAAAGGATACAGGAGAATATAAACACTAGACCAAAAAAAAACATGGGACAGAAATAAGGTAAGGAAAAACAAACACTGGATAGAAGTATGATACAAGGCAAAAACTAAGAACATAGGGCAGATATAAAATACAGGGGAAAAAAGATGACATAATACAGAAAAAAACATAAATAAGGATAAATGTTGGAAGCAGGACAGAAATATGGATTTATCTGTAGCATTTTATCATGGTTGACTTTGAAGTCGGATTTTCTGCTGAAATAAAGATCATCTCATGTGATCTTCTGTTCACCTTTGCTCTCAACTCTCTCACCTGTGCAACCCCCCCCCCCCTCAACACTATTTCATTCATTTTGTTCTCTAGGTTCCTTCCATTCCCTTAATTCCCCCCCCCCCACGCGCAGTTTTCATTTTCCAGGTTCCCTTAAACCCCCATCTCTGTTTCACCCTTATCTTCACTCTCCAGGTTCAATCTTACCCCCTCCTCACACACCTCCTCCTCTGTTTCACCCTTATCTTCACTCTCCAGGTTCAATCTTACCCCCTCCTCACACACCTCCTCCTCTGTTTCACCCTTGTCTTCACTCTCCAGGTTCAATCTTACCCCCTCCTCACACACCTCCTCCTCTGTTTCACCCTTGTCTTCACTCTCCAGGTTCAATCTTAACCCCTCCTTACACGCACCCTTCGCTGTTTCATTTTTATCTTCACTCTCCAGTTACCCTCCTACCCCTACAAGTGTTAAGAAAGGACTGCTTACTGTGAGCAGGTTTGGGCCTGAAGCTGTGGAGCTGGAGTCAGCTGATTACTATGAAGAGCTGAAAAACAGATGATTCAAGACCAGAAGCACATCTGAATGGAGTCAAAAGATTTGAAAAATAGATGATTCAAGACCAGAAGCACTTCTCAATGGAGTCAAAAGAATAAATGACTCAAGGTCAGAAGCAATTCTGAGTGGAGTCTGAAGAAATGTATCATTTATGAAGCTGCAAAAATTCTGTATCAGACAGCAGAATAAATAAAGGAGCCAAATGCCTGGTGTAACAACTCCACATCCCTAGACTGATGACTTTGCTGGGAATTCCAGTCAGGTCAGCTGTAAAAACAGGTGCCTGACATACTAATGCTAAGGAAACTGACTTTGAAACACTTGAGAATGTCTGCCTTCAGGGTGAGGCATATCAGAGTGTACTATACACATGGATGCCAGTAAATGAAAAGACAACAGGTCATGAATGTAAAAATCGATCTGAGACTATGCTACAGTTCACATGTAGGGACTGAAAAAATGGTTGATGCCTTGTTTGTATAAACTGTATCAAAAATAAAGTTGAAACTAATATAACAAGCATTTTCTGAAGGACTGCTGAACTAGTATGACAGATCTTCAACTCTTTCTGACACCTTTATCCCAGTCATGCTAAGGATCTGACCAGACTTCAACCCCATAGCTACAGGAGAAGCTCTACTGTGATGCTGAAAACCTGAGACGAACTGCTGAATTTGTGAGACAGATTGGCATTGATGTCTCTACTGTGGTGCTGAAAACCTGAGACGAACTGCTGAATTTGTGAGACAGATTGGCACTGATGTCTGAGCGAACGGACGAAGAATAAGATTCCTTCATAACTGGTACAACTCTACTGAGTTCCGTCTGACTGCAGCACAGCTTTGACTTTTAACCTTCTACTAGAGGCTGGTATCGAGTCTCGAACCTGGACCCCTTCAGTGAATATAACACACTGATTAAAACTGCTGAAAGGGTATGCATGATACAGTTTATAACTGATTAAAACTGTTTTATCATTATTTATGTTGTTTTTACAATCTCTCTCTCTCTCTCTCTCTCTCTCTGAACCTTAAGTGCCCAGGGCACATGGGGGTTCCGCAAGGGTTTTCCACAAATGCCTGTCCTTTGCCTTTTTTCTGCTCTTGCCCAGGTGAGCCCTCTATTGCTCAACATCCGTTCTTCTCCATGTCTCTTTTGGTCTACCCTTACTTCTGTTCCCCTGTGGTGTCCATCTTACTGATTGTTTTTACACTAACTAAACATTAAGCTGAGTGTGTTAAACGATGAAAACATACAATCCTAACTGCGAACCTGGCTTCCAATAAACAAATCCAAGTCTGAATTACCTCTAGCTTAGCGTTGCACTGAAAAACCGTCTGCGCTTTGTGACTGTGCGAATGCTGCTCTGAGTGCAGTCATTTTCTGACGCCCTTCAAATGTAAGCTCGCACTGATCAGGATCAGTTTCGCCTAACAAAAGGTCTAAATCTACAAAAGCGTTGTCGAACTCTTTCTCTAAAATTTCCAGCCAACGAAAATACAATGTGGCCGCCATGATGATCATGTTCTCAGATGATAGGTTTGCTGTGGATGTACACATGTACACAATACTAAACCTTTCAACCCTTTGTTCTTTTGAAGCAAGAACGTGATGAACTGCTGAAGGTATGAAAGGTCAATGAAACATCAACATTTACCTAAAACTGATGAAATAAATAATTAAACACTAGCACGGTCCATCTGTTATGTGAAGGTTGTAAGATTAATAAAGAGGATGATGTCAGAATGTTATCTGTTATGTGAAGGTTGTAAGACTAACAAAGAGGATGATGTCAGAATGTTATCTGTTATGTGAAGGTTGTAAGGTAACAAAGAGGATGATGTCAGAATGTTATCTGTTATGTGAAGGTTGTAAGACTAACAACGAGGATGATGTCAGAACGTTATCTGTTATGTGAAGGTTGTAAGACTAAAAGAGGATGATGTCAGAATGTTATCTGTTATATGAAAGTTGTAAGACTAAAATAGGATGATGTCAGAATGTTATCTGTTATATGAACGTTGTAAGACTAACAAAGAGAGTGGTGTCAGAATGTTATCTTTTATGTGAAGGTTGTAAGACTAACACAGAGGATGATGTCAGAATGTTATCTGTTATGTGAAGGTTGTAAGGTAACAAATAGGATGATGTCAGAATGTTATCTGTTATGTGAAGGTTGTAAGACTAAAAGAGGATGATGTCAGAATGTTATCTGTTATCTGAAGGTTGTAATACTAAAAGAGGATGATGTCAGAATGTTATCATCCATTTTGAAACCAGTTTAATGTTACCTTCAGAATGTATCTCTTTCCGAGATGCTATCTTCCGTGTTTTCTGCTCGCAATTTGCAAGAAATTTAGAGTTTCCGTGGGACTTTCCTTCTCTATCCCCATCTTGTCTTTCACAATGATCACATTTCGCCCTTTGAACTTCTAACTCTGCTACGGTTTGGGTGGGGTGTTGGTCCCTCTGGATCATGACTCCCAGAGGTCTGTGAATTGTTTATTTATAATCTCTTCGTGAGGCTGAATATATTCTTTGACCTTTCACGTCTGTAGCGTATCAATGGCCTTGTTGTTTGTTCGGTGGATTTCCAGTGGCTATCTTATATTACTCCAAGGCGAAGGTGGTTGCAAGACATCGCTGATGATCTGCAAATGGATGCATCAGCAACAGGGCATCTTGCTCACAACCGAGAGGCCTACAGGAGAGCTGTTAGGGAGGCAAAGTTCCGCAAAGGACACATAAATGACCGACTAACTGACTGATCTTATATTACTATGGCCAAGACTTACACCCCTTTACGCGTATATCGCACTTGTTTTCCAAGCCCGTCTCGCTTGATCATTTTGTAACCGTCATATTGTCTTGTAACACTCTTCACTATCGTGTCTTCGTGTATTACTTAAGAATAAGAAGAAGAAGAAGCAGAAGAAGGAAAAGAAGAAGAAGAACAGACATGCAGAAACGGTAAAAAAGAACACATAAGATAATGTGAATGTGACAACATATTTAATTCTTTAACATATGTAATTATATAACATATTTCATTATTTAACATATTTAATTCTTTAACATATGTAATTATATAGCATATTTAATTATTTAACATATGTAATTATATAACATATTTAATTATTTAATATATTAATTATATAACATATTTAATTATTTAATGTATTAATTATTTAACATATGTAATTATATAACATATTAATTATTTAACATATGTAATTATTTAACATATGTAATTATTTAACATATGTAATTATTTAACATATGTAATTATATAACATATTAATTATTTAACATATGTAATTATATAACATATGTAATTATTTAACATATCTAGCACATTGTAATCTTCTGACACTTCCTGGACGGAGCCAACGTAGAAGCTATGCCTTTCTTTCCCCTTTTTTTAATCTAGCAAGAATTTTCCAGAGTAGGACCTGCAGAATATTATCAGCTTTCTGTACAGAGAAGGACCTGCAGAACATTATCAGCTTTCTGTACAGAGTAGGACCTGCAGAACATTATCAGCTTTCTGTACAGAGAAGGACCTGCAGAACATTATCAGCTTTCTGTACAGAGAAGGACCTGCAGAACATTATCAGCTTTCTGTACAGAGAAGGACCTGCAGAACATTATCAGCTTTCTGTACAGAGAAGGACCTGCAGAACATTATCAGCTTTCTGTACAGAGAAGGACCTGCAGAACATTATCAGCTTTCTGTACAGAGAAGGACCTGCAGAACATTATCAGCTTTCTGTACAGAGAAGGACCTGCAGAACATTATCAGCTTTCTGTACAGAGAAGGACCTGCAGAACATTATCATCTTTTTGTACAGAGAAGGACCTGCAGAACATTATCAGCTTTCTGTACAGAGAAGGACCTGCAGAACATTATCAGCTTTCTGTACAGAGAAGGACCTGCAGAACATTATGAGCTCTCTGCATCTGGGTGATCACTAAAATGTCACTGACATTTTGTTTACAAGTCAGCGTTGATGTAAGATATTACATTCCAGTGTTGATGACATGTAGCAGTTATTACATGCCAGTGTTAATTACATGTGGCAGTTATTACATGCCAGTGTTGATGACATGTAGCAGTTATTACATGCCAGTGTTGATGACATGTAGCAGTTATTACATGCCAATGGTGATGACATGTAGCAGTTATTACATGCCAATGTTGATGACATGTAGCAGTTATTACATGCCAGTGTTAATGGCATGCAGCAGTTATTATATGCCAGTGTTGATGACATGTAGCAGTTATTACATGCCAGTGTTGATGACATGTAGCAGTTATTACATGTAAAGTCTCTGATCCTGTAAACAAACATGTAACCATAGTTACTCTCCTGGGATGCCATCAATTTACCAAACTACTTGAAGACACACAAAGTTGAGGTTTTGAGACAGAATCGCAGCGGAAAATTCTCTTTTCCTCGTGCCATAACCTTTGACATCGGTGGTCAGACCAGTTTTGAAGTTGAGCAGCTTAGAGAACTTCCTTCCATGCGCATGTGCGAGCTTGAGCAGCAGAATAAGTAGACGCATGATCATGACAAGGTCACAATGTTGCGCTTGACAGCTTTATCTCTCTGTCATATGTGAACAGCTTTATCTCTCTGTCAGTTTTGATCTGGTGAGACCGAGAAAAGGAAATACTCCATCAAAATAAACTGTCAGATGTAAACAGCTTTATCTCTCTGTCATATGTGAACAGCTTTATCTCTCTGTCAGATGTGAACAGCTTTATCTCTCTGTCAGATGTGAATAGCTTTATCTCTCTGTTAGATGTGAACAGCTTTGGACTGAAAAGCTCGTGATTTGAAACATTCTTTTTATTATACCAGCATTTAGTCATTTCTCTTTGCACACTAACATAGTTTATTGTTCAAGCAAATATTGTCTGCACAAAAATCATTGGAAGCAGCAGAAATGTGGTTTATTAGAAGAATGGTGCGAATCCCCTGGACAACAAAAATAACTAATGAAGAATGTATGAGAAGAGCTGGAGAGACAAAAAACCTTGTCAAAAAGATAAGAGAGAGACAATGTACCTTTATAGGACATGCAATGAGAAGAGGGGGCATTGAAAATATTATAACAACAGGAAAAATAGAAGGAAGAAGATCAAGAGGAAGACCAAGAGAAATGATACTGTACAGTCTGAAGGGATGGTGTGAGAGGAGATCACCAACTGAGCTGATGGCCTGCATGAAGGATCGTGTACTCTGGAGAAGCATAATAGCCAACGCCAGTCGGCACAGCACATGATGATGATGATGATTGATTGATTTTTTTCTGATGATAACTTCACAATATAATAGCACAAGATGGAAGCATTACTCGAGTTATAAAACAAAGAAACTGAAACTGAAATTATGTATTGTATATTTTTTACATTCTGTTTTTTTCTTTTTTTTTTCTGTTTTTTACAAGCTGTTTACATTCTTCCGGTGTGACGTGCAAGATGGCGGTCGTTTTTAAAACGCTCTCGCCGGCATGCAGAAATCAGCGGAATTCCGCTTGATCTGTTACATATCATGTACCGGGAGTTGGGCATAAGGCTAACAACCTTATCCTGGGACCTATCTAGAGGCAACTCCAGATCGGGAAAAAAGATATCGTTATGGAAACTCGCAGAGAAACCAACCGAGCATCAGGGATGCCAACTCCGAAGAGCTCATTCGTCGGCCCCAAACATGTGACAAGGGTTGGATTCTGGAATGTGAGAACGATGGCAGCACCAACAAAAACTACTCAGGTCATCAAAGAAATGGAGAGATACCATCTAGACATACTGGGCATCAGCGAAATGCGATGGCCAGAAGCAGGTAAAAGATCGGCGGAAAACGGTAAGTTAATTATACGTTAAGGTAGAAATGACAATAAATTCCGAGACGGAGTGGGCATTATTATGTCAAATGTAGCTGCAAAGAGCCTTGTAGAATGGGAACCAGTGAACAGTCGTATAATAAGAGCACGATACAACCTACGACACGGAAGAATGACAATAATACAGTGTTATGCACCCACGAATGATGCAGATGATGATGTGAAAGACGATTTCTATCACCAATTACAACAAATCATCAACAAAGTCCCTAAACACGACATCCTAATTGCTATAGGGGACTTCAATGCTAAGGTAGGGAAGGATAATACCGACGTTGAAAAAGTGATGGAGAAAGAAGGAATTGACATGGTTAATAAGAATGGAGAAAGATTAATTGAAATATGTCTAACAGAGGGCATGGTCATTGGAGGCACAATATTCCCACACAAAGAGATACATAAAACAACGTGGATATCTCTAGATGATAGAACTAGAAATCAGATAGACCATTTTTGTATTAGAAAGCAATACAGAACATCTCTCATGGATGTAAGGGCTTATAGGGGTGCAGATGTCAACAGTGATCACAACCTGTGCATAGGGAAAATAAAACTAAAATTGAAAAGTCAACACAAGAAATCAGTACACAGAAAGATAAACATCTACAGCCTACAAGAAGAAAATACTAACATTAATTTCAATCAGGAACTTGCCAATCATTCCAAAACACCCAGTGACGTTGAGGAGATAGGTATAGATGAGTTATGGAATTCAAAAGCAAAATACAAAGACATAGACAAGAAAGTAAAAAGTTCAGCTAGAAGGGATAAAAGAGAATACATAGACAATATGGCGAAAGAGGCAGAAAAAGCAGCAAAAACAGGAGACAGCAAAACTTTATATAACATACAAAAGAGGCTAACAGGTACTATTACATCTAAAGAAAGACCAATCCTTAGCAAAACTGGAACATTATTAACATCAAATAAAGACCAAAAGCAAAGATGGGCTGAACACTTCCAAGAAATACTCAATCGATCACACCCAAAAGAATTGTTAAACCTTGAAACTGACTTACCAGCCCCACAACTAAATGTCAATCTAGATGAAATTAAATTGCATGAAATTGAAACAGCAGTGAATTTAATGGCTAACAACAAAGCTGCAGGTGAAGATGAAATAACAGCCGAGATGCTAAAAGCTATCAATAGTGACAACATGAGACAACTACAGAGAATGTTTAACAAGATTTGGAAAGAAGAAAAGGTCCCTTCTAATTGGAAGAAGGGAATCATTGTTAAAATACCAAAAAAGGGCAACCTTAGTGACTGTAACAACTGGAGAGGAGTAACCTTAATATCAGTTGTGTCAAAAGTATTTTGCAAGGTCATTTTGAATAGACTCAAAGATATAGTGGATACTGCAATGAGAGAAGAACAAGCAGGATTTCGAAAAGGGAGAAGCTGTCTCGACCAGATCTTTACTCTCAGAATAATACTTGAAGAACATATTGAAAAGCAGAAACTATTAATACTGAATTTCATAGATTTTAAGAAGGCATTTGATAGCATACACAGAGATTCATTATGGAGAATTTTATGTCTATATGGAATACCATCTAAAATTGTCAACATCATTAAGGACTTATACAATGGAAATGTTTGTGCAGTCAAGACAGAAGAAGGGATGAGTGAATGGTTCCAGATTGAAACAGGCGTGAAACAAGGATGTATACTGTCTCCTTTACTTTTTGGGATTACAATAGACTTCATAATGAAAAAATGCTGCACAGGTAACACAGGTATTGACTGGGTACATGGGACCCAACTAGAAGATCTTGATTTTGCTGATGACGTAACTCTTATCAGTAATAATGTGAATTCCATGCAAGAAAAAACAGATAGCCTGTCTTCACTGGCTAGCAAAATATCACTTGAAATTAACGACAAAACAAAAATAATGAAAATTCCCATCAATCAAAATGGAAAAATACACATAGAAGGGACAGATATTGAAGAAGTCAATCAATTTGCATACCTTGGCAGCTACATAGACCAGGATGGTGACACTAGAAAGGAAGTTAGGATCAGAATTGCAAAAGCAGCATCAATCTTCAAGAATCTTGAGAACACATGGAATTCAAAAGTTATAAGCACAAAAACCAAGTTAAGACTATTCAATTCAAATGTAATATCCACCCTCATTTATGCATGCGAAAGCTGGAAAACAACTAAAGAAATAGAAAAGAAATTAGACTCTTTTGAAAACAAATGCCTAAGGAAAATACTCAGCATCAAGTGGAATGAATTCAAGAACAATGCAGAGATAAGACAGATGACTGAACAACAACCAGTCTCACGGGTGATGAGGAAAAGGAGATGGACATATGTTGGCCACTTGATGAGAAGAAATGAGCAGAGAATCCCAAAACAAGCTATCAAGTGGAACACAACAGGCCGAAGAAAAAGGGGCAGACCGCGTTAAACTCTGAAGAGGACATTATTAAGAGAGGCCAAGTTAACAGGCATAAAATCCTTTGATGAGATTGAAAGACTCGCCGAAGACAGGAAAAATTGGCGAACTACTTTGCGAGCCCTATGTGACGTCTAACGGCACAGGAAGGATATAAGATATAAGATAAGATATTTTTTTTTAAAAGTGAAAATTACTCATCATCATCATCATGTGCTGTGCCGACTGGCGTTGGCTATTATGCTTCTCCAGAGTACCCAATCCTTCATGCAGGCCATCAGTTCAGTTGGTGATCTCCTCTCACACCATCCGGTCAGACTGTCCAGTATCATTTCTCTTGGTCTTCCTCTTGATCTTCTTCCTTCTATTTTTCCTGTTGTTATAATATTTTCAGTGCCCCTTCTTCTCATTGCATGTCCTATGAAAGTACATTGTCTCTCTCTTATCTTTTTGACAAGGTTTTTTGTCTCTCCAGCTCTTTTCCTACATTCTTCATTAGTTATTTTTGCTGTTCAGGGGATTCGCAACATTCTTCTAATAGTTTAAATTACTCACCATATCAAAAAACCCTTTTACTATAATTTTTAATGATAATATTTTACAGTAGATTATTGGTAATTTCAGTAGTAAAGATGAAGTCATAATTAGCTGGCAACTTTCATTTGAATACGTTTGTATGTGTTTGTGTGTGGATATCTCTTTCTTATGATAACAATATAAACAAGGTAAAGGAAATCTTGTCATGCCTTAGAGGCACCCAGGGATATGGTATAAGTGCCCATATTTTCCTTGACCTGTCAGCACACTAGAGGGTAACATGGTCAGTATCATGCCTGGCCGCCTTTCCTTCCTCAACTCTAGAAGAGGGCGGGTACCGATTTCTATAAATGAGTGACTGGGACGCCTTCGGCCGGATTCGAACCCCCGACCTTTGCCATGAGAGACCAGTGCACTAACCATTTCGTGACTCAGGCCCCTGGTAACAATAAAACAGCACCAGATATGTCAGTGTGCCAGACACGGGCCCCAGATGTAGGAGAAAGCAATATGTAAACCACTACAACATGGCCTTTAGACTTACCGCCCAGGGTATGATGTAGGAGAAAGCAATATGTAAACCACTACAACATGGCCTTTAGACTTACCGCCCAGGGTATGATGTAGGAGAAAGCAATATGTAAACCACTACAATATGGCCTTTAGACTTACAGCCCAGCGTATGATGTAACACAGGTGAATTGTACAGAGATCAAACTCGAAGGCCTATACTCAAGACGTTATACTGATATAAAGAACAATACTTAAGACCTTCTGGTGATATAAAGAACAATGCACAAGACGTTTTCCTGATATAAAGAACAATACTCGAGATGTTCTGCTGATATAAAAAATAATACTCAAGACGTTCTGCTGATATAAAGAATAATATTCAATACGTTCTGCTGATATAAAGAATAATATTCAATACGTTCTGCTGATATAAAGAATAATACTCAAGACGTTCTACTGATATAAAGAACAATACTCAAAACGCTCTTCTGATATATAACATAAGATATGAAGATGAATATGCCGTGAGACGACTGAAACTGCTGACTGTAACACACAGAATACAATTCCAGACGCCTCAAATAATTATAAACACTTAGGCCGCAATGAGAATGAAATAATCATAAATTAAATTAAGATTCATTGTTAACTCTGATAAGACAGATGACTGAACAACAACCAGTCTCACGGGTGATCAGGAAAAGGAGATGGACATATGTTGGTCACTTGATGAGAAGAAATGATCAGAGAATCCCAAAACAAGCTATCAAGTGGAACACAACAGGCCGAAGAAAAAGGGGCAGACCGCGTGAAACTCTAAAGAGGACATTATTAAGAGAGGCCAAGTTAACAGGCATAACATCCTTTGATGAGGTTGAAAGACTCGCCGAAGACAGGAAAAATTGGCGAACTACTTTGCGAGCCCTATGTGACGTCTAACGGCACGGGAAGGATATAAGATATAAGATAAGATAAGTTAACTCTCACAAAATAACGCGACACTATATACAAAATAACGTAACACTATACACAAAATAACGGGACACTATACACAAAATAACGTAACCTTATACACAAAATAACGCGACACTATACACAAATAACGCGACACTATACACAAAATAACGCGACACTATATACAAAATAACGCGACACTATACACAGAATAACGCGACACTATATACAAAATAACGTAACCTTATACACATAACAACGCGACACTATACAGACTCCTACAGTCATATCATAGCTGTTACACTCGCGTTCTCTCAGACAGAATACAGCTTGATCAAAATGAGACAGCTCCAACTCAGCAGTCAGAGGACTTAGAACTTTTCAGAAGTTCCCTATCCGACCAGTAATCTCGGGCACGATCTGAAACGATTCAGGCTAACACTCAGTCAGGGGGAACAACCCAAATATAAGTTCTCTTCTAAGTTTTAATTGAGTTGCATATCTTAGAAAATGCTGCAATGTTTGCTCCTTTCAGTTTTCTAATGTGCACGGTTTCCTACAAAATAACGTTTTTTCTTTCTTTCTTTCAGAACGGTTCTTTCAGGAGAATAATGTTCTGACGCAAACGACACATTGATGAACTCTCTCTCATTTTGTTTGTCAATCATTCCGTTTTATACAGATAGGTGCTCTTTTTGTTCAAGTTACCGCGTCTATTTCCGCAGCAAGATGAACTAGAATGATGTTTGCTGATTGAATGAGTCCTCCATGACGACTTGCACCTGCAGAGCAAGAACATGACTAAGACTAAGAGTGTGTGCTACTGTTGCTACTACAATACGTCTAGTGGGATAACTGCTTTATAGTCAGATCTACTCTCTGGATCAAGTTTTAATAGATTTGGTCTGTGAATCTTTCCAAACTTTTGTTTCTGTGACATACTCTTAGAAACACGTGACATCCCAGGTACACAACCCTTTCACTACACAACAACAGTACAACTGGACTAAACTTGGCAAGCATCCAACGTCACAACGTATCAACAGTGTGAAGTGATAACCAATAGTGTAGTTTCAACACATAAAGACATAAGTTTATTTAAAGATAGAATGGGGGATGAATCATGAGGATTGAAGAAAGAGCTACCCACATGGCAGGGTTGACAAAGACAGGAAAAAATACTCAACTCCCCAGCAAGAACTTGTTTGTCACGTGGGGAGAGAGCCTAAGACATATAGTGAAAAGAAACAATCACTACCTAATAATCCACACTTACATGTGTATGAAAAAATCAAAATCAGCGAAATCACACAGTTTTACGGAATCTCCTCAGTTGAAAATCAAACCACTAGCATGGTATTCAAAATCAGCAGACAACAGAATAACATAATGGCTAGTAGAAAGAGGTCGACCACTTGAAACTCTAAAGATCCCATTGTAAAGAGAGGCCACTTTAGTGGGCATAACATCCCTTGATGAAGTTGAAAACTTCACCTAAAACAGGAAAACTTGGCAAACAACTATGCGAGTCCTATGTGACGCTTAAAGGCACGGGAAAGATGTAAGATATCTGAGCAGCTGTCTTAAAAAGGACAAAAACTGGCAATTAAAATTATACATCTACAAAAGTCAGGTCAAAACTACTGCAAGCCACATACAAAAATCTACCAGTCTACATTCTAACTGTTCTATGTCTTAGCATGATCTGGTGTCACAGGTAAGTGGAATTCAAAACTTTATAAACAACAAAAACAAAAAAAACATAAGAAACAATTTACGTAGAAATAGAAACCAGGTCAAAACTTAGACACATAATCGACAGTTCTTAAAAACTGTACTTCTTATTTCCTGCTGATAACATCCATCTTTCATGTTTCTCTCATTTGTTGTTTTCATTAGATCTGGTGTCTCTGTACACATTGTTTGGTATATATATAATGTCTCTGTACACATTGTTTGGTATATATCTAATGTCTCTGTACACATTGTTTGGTATATATCTAATGTCTCTGTACACATTGTCTTGTATATATCTAGTGTCTCTGTACATATTGTCTTGTATATATCTACTGTCTCTGTACATATTGTCTTGTATATATCTAGTGTCTCTGTACATATTGTCTTGTATATATCTAGTGTCTCCATACATATTGTCTTGTATATATCTAATGTCTCTATATACATTTTCTTTATATATATCTAATGTATGTGTACACATTGTCTTGTATATATCTACTGTCTCTGTACACAATGTCTTGAATATATCTAGTGTTTCTGTACACATTGTCTTGTATATATCTCTCTATACACATTTTCTTTATATATATCTAATGTATGTGTACACCTTGTCTTGTATATATCTACTGTCTCTAGAAAAATGACTCCTTCGTGTTTTCTCTACAAATGTCCAACTTCTGCTCTCAAAGGAACTGTACGGCCAATCAGTCACGACCGCATATAAATCATTTTTACCAGCTTACATACAAAGAGGAAAATGTAAGTTATGAGGTAAAGGTGAATGTATTGTAATTAATTTATTCTTCAGATTTTTAAAACTAAAATTTTGGACTTTCTGAAGAAACGAAATATTCATTTTAATGAAATAAATGACACTGTTATAAGAATCTCATAGGCTACAAAAAGGGCCCCAAGCGTAGCAGGTGGCCCCAGGACCCAAACTGGACACTTTTGTTTGATAACTTCTGTGGCGCTACTGTAAACAGTGAATTCTCAAAACTAGAGTGAATGATCTAATCAAAACTAGTGTAAATAAATAAATCAAATCTGGAGTGAATGATAAGATCACAACTAGAGTGAATGATGAGATAACAACTAGAGTGAATGATGAGATAACAACTAGAGTGAATGATGAGATAACAACTAGAGTGAATGATGAGATAACAACTAGAGTGAATGATAAGATCACAACTAGAGTGAATGATAAGATAACAACTAGAGTGAATGAGGAGATAACAACTAGAGTGAATGATGAGATAACAACTAGAGTGAATGATGAGATAACAACTAGAGTGAATGATGAGATAACAACTAGAGTGAATGATCTTATCACAAGTAGAGTGAGTGATCACATCAGAGCTGGAGTGACTGATCAGATCAAAGTTACATTGAAAGAATGCGTCAAAGTTAGAATGAATAAGCACATCAAAATTAGAGTCAATGAACACATCAAAACTAGAGCGAATTATCAGATCAAAATTAGAGTGAACGATTACATCAGAACTAGAGTGAATGAACACATCACAGCAGAAGATTCCAGAGTACGCCGTCCACGTCTAGTGCTCATATAAGGGGATTCTGCTGATGTTTTGTATCTGACTATAGCTTGAGAAATATAGCCATTCATAGCACAAGTATTTGGTCTATACACATGTTTGGCAAGCCAATCATTGCACAAGTCTTTGGTCTGTACACATGTTTGGCAAGCCAATTATAGCACAACTCTTTGGTTTATACACAGGTTTGGCTGTTTCTGACGCAGTGTCTCTAGTAACCCTATTGTGGATCAACACGTGCTACACCCTAGCTTTCATGGCTGCAGATTTGCCTTTCAACAACATAGAACTAAATTACCTGACAGGTGGCATACCTCATTTGGTTTTCTGGCGCATCACAGCTGTGTGTCACAGCTTTCGTTACTCTAGAGAGATGTCTTTGTGTGTTACGCCTTTCAGAGTCTGTCAGCAAACCGTTTTGAATTTATTTGACTTTTCTGATATTGCAAATAACTGTGCACACTTTGTATTGATTGTGCACCGCTTGCTCTGACTGTGCACCGCTTGCTCTGACTGTGCACCGCTTGCTCTGACTGTGCACCGCTTGCTCTGATTGTGGACCGCTTGCTCTAACTGTGCACCGCTTGCTCTGACTGTGCACCGCTTGCTCTGACTGTGCACCACTTATTCTGTGCAGTTTCTGTTGTGATTGCTCACCTACGTTGCTAGTAACACTGATTTGGAGACTGAACAGAAAAGGCGAAATGGTGAAGAAAGCCTGAAGATAGGCTCCCACTACAAAGTTTGGTAAAGTTGGCTCCCACTACAAAGTTTGGTAAAGTTGGCAGTAAGCACAGGCACAGTCTACCACTAGAAAATGTGGTAAAGCTGGCAGTACACGAAGGCACAGTCTACCACTACAAAGTTTGGTAAAGTTGCAAGTAAACAAAGGCGCAGTCTACCACTACAAAGTTTGGTAAAGTTGCAAGTAAACAAAGGCGCAGTCTACCACTACAAAGTTTGGTAAAGTTGCAAGTAAACAAAGGCGCAGTCTACCACTACAAAGTTTGGTAAAGTTGCAAGTAAACAAAGGCACAGTCTACCACTACAAAGTTTGGTAAAGTTGCAAGTAAACAAAGGCGCAGTCTACCACTACAAAGTTTGGTAAAGTTGCAAGTAAACAAAGGCGCAGTCTACCACTACAAAGTTTGGTAAAGTTGCAAGTAAACAAAGGCGCAGTCTACCTCTACAAAGTGTGGTAAAGTTTGGCAGTACACAAAGGCACTACAAAATTTGAATGACAAAATAATAAAATATACGGAAATGAAAAAAATAACAACAGTTATACAATATTTCCATATAAATCCTCTGCCGATGATAACAAGATGTTAATATCCCTGGATCATTTGCCCAACTGGTTGGATAACTGCAGTGATCAACCCATGTAAGGTGCCGGTGTTATTGTGTTGTATGAGCAGCAGAGAAATTCAAGACCAGATGTCAGCAGTCCACTGCAGTAGGAAGCAGGTCAAGATGGTCCCCGACCTAAAGTGCATGGGTTTGATCGATCGTTGCCTTACCGTCCACACATTGACTATGTCATACAACTAGCACAAAAAGGATTTAGTGCTGTCAAGGCAGTGGCTAGGTGAGATATGCAGCAAAGGATACTTGTCTGGTTAGTGCAGCCACTGGTGCTAGCAGTAGATAATTGTATGGTTAGTGTAGATACTGATGCTAGCAGTAGATACTTGTATGGTTAGTGTAGATATTGGTGCTAGCAGTGGCTACTTGTATGGTTAGTGTAGATACTGGTGCTAGCAGTGGATACTTGTATGGTTAGTGCAGATACTGGTGCTAGCAGTAGATACTTGTATGGTTAGTGCAGATACTGGTGCTAGCAGTTATTACTTGTATGGTTAGTGCAGACACTGGTGCTAGCAGAGGTTACTTGTATGGTTAGTGCAGACACTGGTGCTAGCAGAGGTTACTTGTATGATTAGTGCAGACACTGGTGCTAGCAGAGGTTACTTGTATGGTTAGTGCAGACACTGGTGCTAGCAGAGGTTACTTGTATAGTTAGTGCAGACACTGGTGCTAGCAGTGGTTGATTACGGGCTGGAACTACTGACTTTAACCCACGTTGATAGATTGGACAGAATTCAGAATGAAGCTGTGAGGAGTGCCTTAGGTTGCACAAAGCACTGTGATTATACTAGACCTGCTTGGTATGGGGATCACACACAAAGTTGAACAGGTCAAGGCTATCTCACTGTGGTCAGCAACACTATTCATCCCCTGCATAAACACTGGCGGTAATGAAAGGTATTAAACTATGTAGTTCACAGATGGCTGAGACCTAAACATGCCTTAGAACTGTGTGGGGTTCTAAGGACTGTTATAGCCGGAGGTGGGGTGGAGGATACGCTCTGCACTACAATGAAATGTCTCCAAGGCGTGCGTCTCAAATAGCCCCTGACAGTCAAGTCCAGCTCCTGGCCTTCTCGTGGCAGAACTGTTTAAACTGACAGGAGAAGGGGCGAAGGCGAATATCTGGCGCCTGAAAACCAGATGCTTCAGGTAGATGAGAGTCATGTTTGGTAGCTCATCTACCGCTGCTGGCGAGATTCTTCAACAACTCAAGACTAGCAAACAACTCAAGACTAACAAACAACTGAAGACTAACAAATAACTCAAGACTAACAAACATCTCAATACTAACAACTGCAGACTAACAAACAACTGAAGACGAACAAACAACTCAAGACCAACAACTGAAGCCTAACAACTCAGGACTAACAAACAACTCAAAACCAACAACTGAAGACTAACAAACAACTCAAGACCACAAGTGAAGACTAACAACTGAAGACTAACAAACAATTTAAGACTAACAAACAACTCAAAACCAACAACTGACAAAGTACACAATTAGACTTAGCTTTTATAGTCTCCTGCTAGTAAGAAAGTTTACGTCTTAGGAGAAGACCATCAAAGATAAGAAAAAAATGTTGTTAAATCTTTTTTTCATCTTTTTATCTTTTGTGTTGTTTTTATATGTGATCCTTGAAAAATGCTTCTGCTGAAATATTGGATTGTTGTATGTTATTCATTAATATGTGCTCATCTTTCTTCCTGTCACTCTTGTTTCTTCCCACTTTTCTGGCTCTTTCCATCTTTTGTGTGTGTGTGGTGTGTGTGTGTGTGTGTGTGTGTGTGTGTGTGTGTGTGTGTGTGTGTGTGAGTGAGTGAGTGAGTGAGTGAGTGAGTGAGTGAGTGAGTGAGTGAGTGAGTGAGTGAGTGAGTGAGTGAGTGAGTGAGTGAGACTTATCAACAGTTCTCAGACAAGCGGATACTGGCAGTATATCAGTTACAAGTTCGAAGCAAATTGGGAATAAAAGATAATAAATTAGTGTCAGATATTCTACTTGCAGAGATTAATCAATAACAAATGATATTAATAAACAACACATGATATTAATCAATAACAACTAATAGTAATAATAACAACTGATATTAATAATAAAAAATGATATTAATAATAACAAATGATACATTAATTTTGGCGCCACTCAGAATTAGCTGATAAGAAAAGAATAAAAAGTACACGCAAGAAATAAAAATAAAATATAAAATATGCACACACATCAATTAGAAAAATTATGATAACAATTATAAATAAGATAATCTCTTTTCTAGAGACCATGAAAGCGAAATGGAATAATAAGCAAATCTCAACGATGACTCCTCAAAGAACAAATAGAGGAGAAAAATGAAACTACTGAAAAAAAAGAATGTATTTTGAGAGAATGTTAGAAACATTAAAGGAAAGCAGCAATAGACGCGTCAGGCCTCACAACGGACGCGACATCGGATGCTAGTAATACGACTTTGTGACATCATTTAATGGCCTACTTAGAGAACCTGGGAAGATAAAGTGTAATGGAACAAAAGCTTGGAAGATAAAGTGTAGCAGAACAAAAGCTTGGAAGATAAAGTGTAGCGGAACAAAAGCTTGGAAGATAAAGTGTAGCAGAACAAAAGCTTGGAAGATAAAGTGTAGCAGAACAAAAGCTTGGAAGATAAAGTGTAGCAGAACATAAGCTGAGAAAATAAAATGTAGCAGAACAAAAGCTTGGAAGATAAAGTGTAGCTGAACACAATACCCAGACTGTAGCCGTCCGTAGTCTAGGCAGAAAATGGAGAGACAGCAGCACGTGATCGATTTATTGAAAAGAAAGTGATGAGAAAAGGAAGGGTATGAGAAATGTTACATAAACCAGACAAAGAAAGAGATAAAGAGGCCGTGGTGGATTAGTCATAGAGACAGACAGACTTTACACATTGACAGACTCGCCATAAACTAAGCTATGTAGTTTGATTGTCTATAAAAACTGTGGGAATATATAAGCAAGACTTTTATTCCGCAGAAGAAGTTCAACTTGTTTTCTGCCAGTGACATACTTGCATACTGTTATATTGTCAGTGATGTCACAATGTGACATTTTGATAGGACCACAGTTTAGGAAAATATGAATAAATAAATAGAGTTATATTACTTTCGTATCTTCAATACAGTTCAAGAAAAATAAACTCTGTCGTGTCTATTTAAATCGATATTTCTCTTTTCTGTTTATCGATTGATGAAACACGATGTAGTTGCTTGCTACATATAATTATGAACAGACACATTATTATGTTAACCCTGGCTCATTATTTAACTTTACATTATGTGTGAGAGTTAGAATGATGTTGCACATAGGGGCACTTCTCACAGAGGATGACTGGTTAATCTTAGCAGTGATGTTTACTGAACTGGCGATCTACTCACTCAACACATCTGTGGCCGTTTCACAGTCTTTTTATTGTCTGCTCAGTCAGTGATAACATGTGTTAAATGCTGTCAATATTTTAACACCGACAAGTTACGCTGAAAGATAAGCCAGTAAAAATCTTACAAGCTACAGTTTTGTTCTTACATTTTCAAAGTCAAAGTCAGCTAACGTCCATTCATATGGAAAATCATCGCTTTCGCAAATTTGAATTTTCTCAGAAATCTCAGAGATATTATTGCTCCTTGTTTCTCTTCATTCCAATTTCTGTAATGTTAGACCATCTTTATTCTATAAAGTATTCCTATTGCATGGATCAATATGTTCACCTCTTTATGGAGTTTGTATCCAATCCTTGTATTACTCTCTACCAGCAGTGTTCTTCACTATCAAACAGTTACTCTCTCTCTCTCTCTCTCTGAACCTTAAGTGCCCAGGGCACATGAGGCTTCCGCAAGGGTTTTCCACAAATGCCTGTCCTTCGCCTTTTTTTTCTGCTCTTGCCCAGGTGAGCCCTCTATTGCTCAACATCCTTTCTGTTGTTCTTCTCCTTGTCTCTTCAGTTACTGTTATCTGCTATTAGCTGGTGTTATCCTATACCAGAGAGTGTTATTCTCTATCAGACAGGGTTATTCTCTATCAGACAGGGTTATCCTCTATCAGTTACTGTTATCCTCTATTAGCTGGTGTTATTCTATATTAGAGAGTGTTATCCTCTATCAGTTACTGTTATCCTCTATTAGCTGGTGTTATTCTATATCAGAGAGTGTTATCCTCTATCAGTTACTATTATCCTCTATTAGCTGGTGTTATTCTATATTAGAGAGTGTTGTCCTCTATAAGAGAGTGTTGTTCTCTATGACAAGAGAGCGTTATCCTCTATGACAAGAGAGCGTTGACCTCTGTGACAAAAGAGCGCTGTCCTCTATAACAAGAGAGCATTGTCATCTATAACAAGAGAGCGTTGTCCTCTATGACAGCAATGTCCTCTATGACAGAATGCCACTCTTTCACACAGGAACTTAGTTTTGAATATGTCATTCTTTTTTAATTAGAATCCCACCAAGTTTATAAACTTTATTATTTTTTCCGTAGTAGAAAAAATGTGTACCTTTTATGGCACAAGTAATATTTGTAGTAGTAGAGTTATTGGTTGTAGTAGTAGAGTTATTGGCTGTAGTAGTAGAGTTATTGATTGTAGTAGTAGAGTTATTGGTTGTAGTAGTAGAGTTATTGGTTGTAGTAGTAGAGTTATTGGTTGTAGTAGTGGAGTTATTGGTTGCAGTAGTAGAGTTATTGGTTATAGTAGTAGAGTTATTGGTTGTAGTAGTAGAGTTATTGGTTGTAGTAGTAGAGTTACTGGCTGTAGTAGTAGAGTTATTGGTTGTAGTAGTGGAGTTATTGGTTGTAGTAGTGGAGTTACTGGTTGTAGTAGTAGAGTTATTGGTTGTAGTAGTAGAGTTATTGGTTTTAGTAGTAGAGTTATTGGTTGTAGTAGTAGAGTTATTGGTTGTAGTAGTGGAGTTATTGGTTGCAGTAGTAGAGTTATTGGTTATAGTAGTAGAGTTATTGGTTGTAGTAGTAGAGTTATTGGTTGTAGTAGTAGAGTTACTGGCTGTAGTAGTAGAGTTATTGGTTGTAGTAGTGGAGTTATTGGTTGTAGTAGTGGAGTTACTGGTTGTAGTAGTAGAGTTATTGGTTGTAGTAGTAGAGTTATTGGTTGTAGTAGTAGAGTTATTGGTTGTAGTAGTAGAGTTATTGGCTGTAGTAGTAGAGTTATTGGCTGTAGTAGTAGAGTTATTGGCTGTAGTAGTAGAGTTATTGGTTGTAGTAGTAGAGTTATTGGCTGTAGTAGTAGAGTTATTGGTTGTAGTAGTAGAGTTATTGGTTGTAGTAGTAGAGTTATTGGCTGTAGTAGTAGAGTTATTGGTTAGTAGTAGAGTTATGGCTGTAGTAGTAGAGTTATTGGCTGTAGTAGTAGAGTTATTGGCTGTAGTAGTAGAGTTATTGGTTGTAGTAGTGGAGTTATTGGTTGTAGTAGTAGAGTTATTGGTTGTAGTAGTAGAGTTATTGGTTGTAGTAGTAGAGTTACTGGCTGTAGTAGTAGAGTTATTGGTTGTAGTAGTAGAGTTATTGGTTGTAGTAGTAGAGTTATTGGTTGTAGTAGTAGAGTTATTGGTTGTAGTAGTAGAGTTATTGGTTGTAGTAGTAGAGTTATTGGTTGTAGTAGTAGAGTTATTGGTTGTAGTAGTAGAGTTATTGGTTGTAGTAGCGGAGTTATTGGTTGTAGTAGTGGAGTTATTGGCTGTAGCAGTAGAGTTAATGGTTAAAAAATATGACAACATTATTATGGCCTATAATTATGACAGAAATACTACAATAATTATTCTGAACATGGCGTAGCGACGCAACCCTGCCTCGTGTCGTGGCTGTAAACGAGAGAAGATCGATGCTCTTCCTCCGCGAATTCTTTCTCCTGTTTTATTGATTTCACAAAGAACGATAATCTTAAGTTTCGTTTTCATGCCAGAGTTGTTGGACGTGGTAACATAATCACAAATAGTTTATTTCCCTGGTCAGTTACAAGCTACTATGTAACATTATATTCTAGAGAACATTGACATATGATACGCATGAAAACATGATAGAACAAGATTAGAATATCGGCTGAGATATTTTCCGTGGAAAACCCTTGCGGAAGTCCCATGTGCCCTAGGCACTTAAGGTTCAGAGAGAGAGAGAGAGTTCCATTTAGTGATGTGTAGTTAATGCTTTATTTGTGATAAATGTCTTGTATTTGTTTTATCTTTGCTCTAATGAATAAAATATTAATGTTTCTTCTGTCAAGATGTGGAATCTAACAGTAAATTATTTGTAATTATGTTAATGTTACGTTTGTAAACGTTCTTTGTATGTGTATTCAGAAACAGAGATGAGATTCCATAAACTTCTTTTGAATGTAGCTTTATCAGGTGGTAGGAGTACAGGAAAATACTCGGCATCAAGTGCAACGACTTCTAGAACAACGCAGAGATAAGACAGATGACTGAACAACAACCAGTCTCATGGGTGATCAGGAAAAGGAGATGGTCATGTGTTGGTCACGTGATGAGAAGAACAGTCAGAGAATCCCAAAACGAGCTATCAAGTGGAACACAACAGGCCAAAGAAAAAGAGGCAGACCACGTGAAACTCGTAAGAGGACATTATGCCACATTAACAGGCATAAAATCCTTTGATGAGGTTGAAAGACTCGCTGAAAACAGGATAAATTTGCGAACCACCTTGCGAGCCCTACGTGACGTTTGACGGCACGGGAAGGATATAAGATATAAGAAAAGTACAGACAATGGAACTAAACCAGAATAAAAACTACGAGAAACTTGAAAGTGTCATTCTTATCTGGGAAATGTGTTCACGTGTTTATCTCTCTGTTATCACATTTGATTTTCGTTTGTTTCTTTGTTTATTTATTTGTTTGTTTGTTTATTTATTTATTTGTTTGTTTGAAACTGTCACCCTCTCCCAGTGACACAAAGTTTGTAAACAGTCAAATAGTGCAGGAAAATTATTTAAAGTCACACTTTAAGTACCTCGTGCATTTTATAGACGTAGGGCCGCTGTAGATAAAGGGCTGCTGTAGACACAGGGTCGCTGTAGATAAAGGGCTGCTGTAGACAGAGGGTCGCTGTAGATAAAAGGCTGCTGTAGACAGAGGGTCGCTGTAGATAAAGGGCTGCTGTAGACAGAGGGTCGCTGTAGATAAAGGGCTGCTGTAGACAGAGGGTCGCTGCAGATAAAAGGCTGCTGTAGACAGAGGGTCCTTGTAGACAGAGAATAGTTATAAACAGAGGGTCGCTGTAGATAAAGGGCTGCTATAGGCAGATGGTCGCTGTAGACAGATAGCAGCTGTAGACAGATGGTCGCTGTAGGCAGAGGGCAACTGTAGTCAGATGGCAGCTGTAGACAGATGGTCGCTGTAGAAAGATTTTCGCTGTAGACAGGTGATCGCTGTAGGCAGATGGTCGCTGTAGACAGATGGTCACTGTAGACAGAGGGTCGCTGTAGACAGATGGTCGCTGTCGACAGAGGGTCGCTGTAGACAGATACTCGCTGTCGACAGAGGGTTGCTGTAGACAGATGGTCGCTGTAGACAGAGGGTTACTGTAGACAGAGGGTTGTTGTAGACATAGGGTTGCTGTAGACAGATGGTCGCTGTAGACAGAGGGTTGCTGTAGACAGAGGATTGCTGTAGACAGATTGTCGCTGTAGACAAAGGGTTGCTGTAGACAGATGGTTGCTGTAGACAGATGGTCGCTGTAGACAGAGGGTTGCTGTAGACAGATGGTCGCTGTAGACAGATGGCAGCTGTAGACAGATGGTCGCTGTAGACAGATGGTCGCTGTAGACATATGGCAGCTGTAGACAGATGGTCGCTGCAGACAGAGGGTCGCTGTAGACAGATGGTCGCTGTAGACAGAGGGTTGCTGTAGACAGATGCTCGCTGTCGACAGAGGATCTTGTACAAAGATGGCGGCTTCTTCTTCTTCTTCTTCTTCTTCGTTCGCATTGTCTGTCTATACCTGCAGTCCTGTCTTTTGGATAACTTTCACTGTTTTTTGTAATTCATGTATGGAACCGTAGAGCTTATCTTCTTTAGTGGTTTCACTTAGCCAGTAATTATTTCTCAGTGTTTCATAGATGGTGCAATTCTGGAGGATATGTTCCACAGTTTGGGGCACCTGGGCACATGTACATAGATTAGTAGTACCAACCTTAAACTTTGTATACATATGAATTCGGAGTCGGGTGTGTCCTGTTCGGAGACGGAAGATGGTGACTTGTTCCTTTCTATTTAGCATGTGATAGTCATCATGTGGTGGTGTTTGTGGCTTCCTGTAGGTTTTTATCATGCTTTTCTTCTGATTATCGGTGATTGGTATGTCTGGGTGCTTTATTTCAGTGCCCTCTTTGGCCAGATGGTCAGCTTTCTTATTGCCTGGTATCCCACAGTGGGAGGGAATCCATTGCAAAGTGACTCCATGTTGTAAGTCAATTTTTGACAAGGCATCCTTAAGGTCTGGTAGTTTGTTGCACTGAAGAGCTTCCAGTACTGATCTTGCATCTGTGAGAATTACTACAGGACATGTATCAATTCTGGAGTCTGTGTTTTTCAACTGCAGCAATAATTGTCCTAACTTCTGCATCAAAGTTGTTGCAGTATTTTCCGTTGGGTATGGAAATCTCGTCAGTGGTGTTGTTTGGATATTCAATATGTGCTCCTGCCCCTCCATTCTTTATGGCATTGTGTGCAGATCAGTCTGTATACACATGTATCCAGGTGTCACATGGATATTTTGTCATCTAGCACACTAAGTGTGGCTGTTGATCTTACAAGGCTGCTTTGCATCTCATCATTCTGCACACTTTTCACTTCAGTCTGAATAGTTATTTGTGTATAATCTGCTTCTTTCCATGGTGTATGCTCTGGTACAGATGATAATGGAGCTTGGCCTGATGAATGAAGCTGCTTCTTTTAAGCCGTCGTAATCCCAAGTTATTGAATCTCTCCTTCAGGGGATGGCTTACAGAGCTAAGGAATTTCTCTCCCATGGTCATGACCTTTGTGTCTTTACGTTCCTTTAGCGCTTGAACACCAACTATTTTCTGCATTTCTACTATTGGTGTGGACCTCATTGCACCTGTGATAATCCGTAGTGACTGATTTTGAACCTTGTCTAGATTATGCAGCGTAGTGTTTGATGCTGTGCACCAAGATGTTGAGCCATATTCTAAATGTGGTAGAATAATTTGCTGATATATATTCTTGAGGACTCTTTCACTAGCTCCCCATGTGGTCCCACTTAATTTTCTCTTTTATGGCTAGTTTTCTTCTGGCTTTTGCTTCTGCACTGTTGATGTATTGCTTCCAAGTCAGTTTTGAGTCAAGAGTCACTCCTATGTAAGTGGATTGGTTGTCCATCCTTAAGGATATTTCATTTACAAAGATCTTACCTGCTTTCTGTTTAGATGAGAGAGTGAACAGATTGGTACTTGATTTCTCTGTGTTGATACTTACACACCATTTGTTTGTCCATGATGTCAAGATGTCTGCTGCTCTTTGGAGTCTCTGTGTAGCAACTGTCGCATATTCATCTGTACACCACATGACCAGATCATCTGCATTCAGTGTCGCTTTGATTCCATAGGGAAGTTCCTTGACCAGGTCATTAATGAGTACAAAGAATAGTGTAGGCGAAAGGACTCCTCCTTGTGGTACACCGTGTCGCAGAAGTACTTTCTGGCTTTTGTGTCCATCCATTACTACTCTACCTCTTCTATTGTGTAAATAGGACTTTATCCAGTTGTATAGTCTTCCATTCACATTGCATTTTCTTAGTTTCCACAGCAGACCTTTTTTCCATACTTTATCAAAGGCTTTCTTTAGGTCTATCCACGCTGCTAGTACAAGGTTTTTCTCTTGGAATGCATCCTCAATCTCTTGAGAAAGATAGGTCACTTGATCTTCCGTACTGTAGTACTGCCTAAATCCTGCTTGTTGTGGAACGAGAAGATTTTCACTTTCTAGGTACCATTTTAGCCTCAGGTCAATGACGCGTTCCATCGTTTTGCATAGGTAGCTAGTGAGACTGATTGGCCTGTAGCTGGAGGCAGTATCACTGTTTTTCCCTGGCTTTAGCAGTGGTACCATGTTTGCTTCCTTCCAGATTTGAGGTAACTCACCTGTGCTCCAGCACATATTGAAAATATCCAACATCTTTCCCATTGCTGCCATTCCCAGGTTCTTGATCATTTCATTGGACACTCCATCTGGTCCTGGTGATTTCCTTGGTTTCAGTTTACTGACTGCTAGGTCTAACTCGCTGCGTGTGATTGGTGCATCCATGACCTCCACTTTTCTGACTTGTTCCTCTTCTTTCTGTGGGTCAATGCGCACTGCACGCTCTTTCTCTGGATGGAAATCAATGCTGCAGTCCTGTGCAAACATGCGAGCAACGTGATCTGCTACCTGCTTACCTGTAAGACCTTTCCCATCCTCTATTAATGTAATCTTTGTACTTCTTCCAATACTCTCATCATTTAACTGTTTGATTAGTTTCCACAGTTTCCTTCCATCCTTTTCAAAGTTTAGGGACTCTGTTTTCTCTCTCCAACTTTCCTGTCTGGCGTGCAGCTTGGCTTTCTGAAATTTGGCCTTAGAATGTTGGTAATTATTGTGGTGTTCTTGGCATGGTCTATTTTCTGCTTGCTTTCGAGCTGCTTCCACATCATCATGGAGTTTTCCCAGCTCACTAGACCAGTATGGTTTATAGTCCCTTCGAGCTCCTCTGGGAATGGTTTCACGAGCGTCCTGAAGGATACAAGCATTGAATTCCTTCACTATGCTGTTAATATCCTTATCTTCTATTGACAGCTGTCCCACCAGGATACCTGTACGATGTCTGTACATTGTCCAGTTTGCTTTTTTATATTTCCATCTGGGGAGAGGGCTACTGGTGTTAAGGAGTTCATTTTCTATTGTCAGGAAGACTGGTCGATGGTCGCTACCTCCAAGTTGTTTTCCAATTTCACGTGTAATGTTCCACTTCAGATCTGGAGAGTGGAATGCCAGATCTGGTGTTAAGGTTGTATGCCAAGCCCTTGAGTAAAATGTTGGGGGATCCATTGGCTGGTTGATCAGGAGAAGTCCATTATCATCCTGCCAGCTCTCAACTTCCTCTCCTCTCTTGTCTATGTGGTCATAGCCCCAGCTCTGGGAATGGCTGTTAAAATCGCCACAGACCATCAGTCTCTCTTTGTGTGGGATTGTTTCTAAAGCAAGTGGGCGGTCATTAGGACAGTAATAGTTAAGGAGGTGGAAATCTGTATTACTACTTTTTAGATGGATCATCTGGTATTCGGCTCCTTCCATGTACACTCCCACCTGACATGCGCTGATGTTATTCTTAACAAGTGTGAGTACTCCTCCTTTTCTTCTGTCCTGTCGGTCTGATCTAAAACACTGGTAGCCTCTGATTTTAAAGGCAGCATTTTTGGTTAGGTGTGTCTCCTGTATGCAGCATATACTTACCTGCTCTGCAAAAAGTATGTTCTCTAGTTCCACCTTTTTGCTATAGCCATCTCTAACACTGCTGACACCCTCAGCATTCCACTGCATTATTTTAAGTTCTTGCGTTTTGGCTGTTTTCTTCCGTTGTATTTTTTGGCCAGTAGCTCTACTCTCATGTCTCCTGACTCCACAAGACGAACTGAGAGGATCTCCAGTAGCATTGGGTGGACCCTTTCGAGGCAGGGGGCCCGGCACTGCACCTGCCTGGTTAGTCTTCACAGGGCGAGCACCATGTTTGAATACTGCAGATAGAGACATTTCATTAGCGATGGTCGCTGTAGACAGATGGTTGCTGTAGACAGAAGGTCGCTGTAGACTGATGGAAGCTATAGACAGATGGTCGCTGTAGACATATGGCAGATGTAGACAGATGGCAGCTGTAGACAGATGGCAGCTGTAGACAGATGGTCGCTGAAGACAGATGGTCGCTGAAGGCAGATGGCAGCTGTAGACAGAGGTTTGCTGTAGACAGATGGTCACTATAGACAGAGGATCGTGTAGACAGATGGCAGCTGTAAACAGATGGCAGCTGTCGACAGATGGTCGCTGTAGACAGATCTGTAGGCAGATGGCAGCTGTACACAGATGGCAGCTGTAGACAGATGTCGCTGTAGACAGATGGCAGCTGTAGATAGATGGTCGCTGTAGATAGAGGGCAGCTGTAGACAAATGGTCGCTGTAGACAGAAAATATCCAACATCTTTCCCATTGCTGCCATTCCCAGGTTCTTGATCATTTCATTGGACACTCCATCTGGTCCTGGTGATTTCCTTGGTTTCAGTTTACTGACTGCTAGGTCTAACTCGCTGCGTGTGATTGGTGCATCCATGACCTCCACTTTTCTGACTTGTTCCTCTTCTTTCTGTGGGTCAATGCGCACTGCACGCTCTTTCTCTGGATGGAAATCAATGCTGCAGTCCTGTGCAAACATGCGAGCAACGTGATCTGCTACCTGCTTACCTGTAAGACCTTTCCCATCCTCTATTAATGTAATCTTTGTACTTCTTCCAATACTCTCATCATTTAACTGTTTGATTAGTTTCCACAGTTTCCTTCCATCCTTTTCAAAGTTTAGGGACTCTGTTTTCTCTCTCCAACTTTCCTGTCTGGCGTGCAGCTTGGCTTTCTGAAATTTGGCCTTAGAATGTTGGTAATTATTGTGGTGTTCTTGGCATGGTCTATTTTCTGCTTGCTTTCGAGCTGCTTCCACATCATCATGGAGTTTTCCCAGCTCACTAGACCAGTATGGTTTATAGTCCCTTCGAGCTCCTCTGGGAATGGTTTCACGAGCGTCCTGAAGGATACAAGCATTGAATTCCTTCACTATGCTGTTAATATCCTTATCTTCTATTGACAGCTGTCCCACCAGGATACCTGTACGATGTCTGTACATTGTCCAGTTTGCTTTTTTATATTTCCATCTGGGGAGAGGGCTACTGGTGTTAAGGAGTTCATTTTCTATTGTCAGGAAGACTGGTCGATGGTCGCTACCTCCAAGTTGTTTTCCAATTTCACGTGTAATGTTCCACTTCAGATCTGGAGAGTGGAATGCCAGATCTGGTGTTAAGGTTGTATGCCAAGCCCTTGAGTAAAATGTTGGGGGATCCATTGGCTGGTTGATCAGGAGAAGTCCATTATCATCCTGCCAGCTCTCAACTTCCTCTCCTCTCTTGTCTATGTGGTCATAGCCCCAGCTCTGGGAATGGCTGTTAAAATCGCCACAGACCATCAGTCTCTCTTTGTGTGGGATTGTTTCTAAAGCAAGTGGGCGGTCATTAGGACAGTAATAGTTAAGGAGGTGGAAATCTGTATTACTACTTTTTAGATGGATCATCTGGTATTCGGCTCCTTCCATGTACACTCCCACCTGACATGCGCTGATGTTATTCTTAACAAGTGTGAGTACTCCTCCTTTTCTTCTGTCCTGTCGGTCTGATCTAAAACACTGGTAGCCTCTGATTTTAAAGGCAGCATTTTTGGTTAGGTGTGTCTCCTGTATGCAGCATATACTTACCTGCTCTGCAAAAAGTATGTTCTCTAGTTCCACCTTTTTGCTATAGCCATCTCTAACACTGCTGACACCCTCAGCATTCCACTGCATTATTTTAAGTTCTTGCGTTTTGGCTGTTTTCTTCCGTTGTATTTTTTGGCCAGTAGCTCTACTCTCATGTCTCCTGACTCCACAAGACGAACTGAGAGGATCTCCAGTAGCATTGGGTGGACCCTTTCGAGGCAGGGGGCCCGGCACTGCACCTGCCTGGTTAGTCTTCACAGGGCAATCACCATGTTTGAAAACTGCAGATAGAGACATTTCATTAGCGATGGTCGCTGTAGACAGATGGTTGCTGTAGACAGAAGGTCGCTGTAGACTGATGGAAGCTATAGACAGATGGTCGCTGTAGACATATGGCAGATGTAGACAGATGGCAGCTGTAGACAGATGGCAGCTGTAGACAGATGGTCGCTGAAGACAGATGGTCGCTGAAGGCAGATGGCAGCTGTAGACAGAGGTTTGCTGTAGACAGATGGTCACTATAGACAGAGGATCGTGTAGACAGATGGCAGCTGTAAACAGATGGCAGCTGTCGACAGATGGTCGCTGTAGACAGATCTGTAGGCAGATGGCAGCTGTACACAGATGGCAGCTGTAGACAGATGTCGCTGTAGACAGATGGCAGCTGTAGATAGATGGTCGCTGTAGATAGAGGGCAGCTGTAGACAAATGGTCGCTGTAGACAGAGGGAAGCTGTAGACAGAGGTCTGCTGTAGACATATGGCAGCTGTAGACAGAGCGTCGCTGTAGAGACAGGACCGATGTAGACAGATGGCAGCTGTAGACAGATGGCAGCTGTAGACAGATGGTTGCTGTAGACAGATGGTCGCTGAAGGCAGATGGCAGCTGTAGACAGAGGGTTGCTGTAGACAGATGGTCACTATAGACAGAGGATCGTGTAGACAGATGGCAGCTGTAAACAGATGGCAGCTGTCGACAGATGGTCGCTGTAGACAGATCTGTAGGCAGATGGCAGCTGTACACAGATGGCAGCTGTAGACAGATGTCGCTGTAGACAGATGGCAGCTGTAGATAGATGGTCGCTGTAGATAGAGGGCAGCTGTAGACAAATGGTCGCTGTAGACAGAGGGAAGCTGTAGACAGAGGTCTGCTGTAGACATATGGCAGCTGTAGACAGAGCGTCGCTGTAGAGACAGGACCGCTGTAAACAGATGGCAGCTGTAGACAGATGGCAGCTGTAGACAGATGGCAGCTGTAGACAGAGGGCAGCTGTAGCCAAATGGCTGCTGTAGACAGAGGGTCGTTGTAGATAGATGGCCGCTGTAGACAGATGGTCGCTGTAGACAAAGGGCAGCTGTAGATAGAGAGCTCTCTAAACAGAGGGTTGCTATAGACAGATAGCTGCTGTAGAGTGATGGCTGCTGTAGACGGATGGTCGCTTTAGACAGATGATCGCTGTAGACAGAGGGTCGCTATAGACAGAGAGCTGCTGTAGACAGATGGTCGCTTTAGACAGATGATCGCTGTAGACAGAGGGTCGCTGTAGATAGATATCTGCTGTAGACAGAGAGCTGCTGTAGACAGATAGTCTCCGTGGACAGATGGCAGATGTAGACAGATGGTCGCTGTAGGTAGATGGCAGCTGTAGTCAAATGGCAGCTGTAGACTGATGGAAGCTATTGACAGATTGTCGCTGTAGACAGATGGCAGATGTAGACAGATGGCCGCTGTAGACAGAGGCATTCTGGAGACAGAGGGCTGCTGAAGGACTTTCTTTTAAAAATAATTATTGAAAGTTGAACGTGCATGTTATAAGTCACAGTCTACTAAATCAAAACAAAAGTACATATTATATACTTAAATCTTGACCAAAAGAGATTCTTACTACTTACTACAGTGCTACAATTTCTTAGTACATAGTACAGTGCTATAATCAATGTCGCGTCCAAGCTGCCAATCCCAAATTGTTACTGCTGACCTCTCGAGCGGAGGTATAGCTATGATGATAACGTATTCAACATTGCCTGATACTTCCACACCTGAAGTGTACCTGATACCTCCACACCTGAAGTGTACCTGATACCTCCACACCTGAAGTGTACATGATACATCCACACCTGAAGTATACCTGATATGTCCACACCTGAAGTATACCTGATACCTCCACAACTAAAGTATCCACCCGTAAATCGTAATTAAGTTAAGCTATACCTGACCTACAGTAAAAACAGTGATAACTGACCTACAGTAAAAACACTGATAACTGACCTATAGCAAAAACAGTGATACTGACCTACAGTAAAAACAGTGATAACTAACCTACATTCCAATTATCTGTAAAACGAATGTTAATAAAATCGCACAGACTATAGAAAGAAACCCTGTCAATTAATCGCAAATAAACATTTCAAATGTAACTTGTACAAGTTCAAAACCAAACGTTTCTGTACACTTGGTACAACTAAAAGAGTGGACAGCCTCAAATATCAAAGCATAAGGACAAAGCACATTAGTCACTACATTGTGATATGTGTTTTTCTGTACAGCAACATACATTGTGATATGTGGTTTCTCTGTACAACCAATGTCACTATGCCATGATGTGTTTTTTCTCTGTATAGAACAACAATGATCATTGTGATATTTGTGTTTTTGTGTAGAACAACAATGATCATTGTGATATTTGTGTTTTTGTGTAAAACAACAATGATCATTGTTTTGTGATATTTGTGTTTTTGTGTAGAACAACAATGATCATTGTTTTGTGATATTTGTGTTTTTGCGTAGAGCAACAATGATCATTGTTTTGTGATATTTGTGTTTTTGTATAGAACAACAATGATCATTGTGTGGTTAAACTCTTCCCAGCCAATGAAGAAAAATGCGATTAGAGTTGCCGCGCAACGCCGCTTTGGAAAAGGTGACGGAAAGGATAAAGTGAAGTTTAATCGGTATGTCCAGTAGTATCGCGGCGAGAGCTACGCATTTCAAGGCACCTCTGCTCTAGAGGCCGGCCTCGTACCATATACACCCATACTGGTGAAATATGCCTTAACTGGCTTAACCCATGGGTGAAACTTACTAGTGGCGAGGATTCGTCCTCCTCGAAAAAATCTCCGTCCTGGTCACAATCAGGACGGGTAGCGGCCACGACCACAAAATACTGAAGTCGGAGACACTGGACCAGGGCAGTCTAGATAAACAAACATCTCTCACCCGACGGGGGTATATACGTATCCTAATAACTCTGAGGTTTATCGGTGAGAAAATCTAACTCTAGGCTGGATGGGCAACCACCTCTCACCCGGCGGGGATATACGAAGTTTTTCCGGTCCAACTCTAGATTAAACTGGTGCAACGAAAACCACAGTGTCACGCAATCCCGCTTCTGTGACCCACCGAGAATACAGGCCCAAGCCCCACGATGTTCTGAACCTCTTGTGGTCCTCTCGGGGACAACAGGGGGTCCACAAGGACCATACGAGTATATTCAGTAGGATCACGAGGCGGTCTTAGTGGTAGAAGCGAACGAAGAAGAAGAAGAAGGACAGATTACAGAGTCAAGGATAGAGTACAGAGTCAAGGACAGAGTAGAGGTAGATTCTTGCTTCACTTGATGCTGAGATAAAGGCACACACACACACACACACACACACACACATACACACACAGAGGTAGATTCTTGCTTCACTTGATGCCGAAATAAAGGCACACACACACACACAGGTAGATTTTTTATGCCGAGTTAAAAGCAAACACATAGCTCTTTCAAGAAGAAGCTACTCTCAGCTCTAGGTAGCTTGGAGAGTCAGATGTGAGCGTAAAGTAAATTATTAACATCAAGCTCAGTGTAACTGACACATGAAAGAAGAAAGAAGTATGTGAAGTATGTACATCACAGACATCAGAGAGAAGTATGTGAAGTGTGTACACAACACACATTATAGAGAAGTATGTGAAGTATGTACATCACAGACATCAGAGAGAAGTTTGTGAAGTGTGTACACAACACACATTATAGAGAATTATGTGAAGTATGTACATCACAGACATCAGAGAGAAGTATGTGAAGTGTGTACACAACACACATTATAAAGAAGTATGTGAAGTATGTACATCACAGACATCAGAGAGAAGTATGTGAAGAGTGTACATCACAGACATCAGAGAGACGTTTGTGAAGTATGTACATCACAGACATCAGAGAGACGTATGTGAAGTATGTACATCACAGACATCAGAGAGACGTATGTGAAGTATGTACATCACAGACATCAGAGAGAGGTATGTGAAGTATGTACGTCACATACATCAGAGAGAGGTATGTGAAGTATGTACATCACAGACATCAGAGAGAAGTATGTGAAGTGTGTACACAACACACAAAATAGAGAAGTATGTGAAGTATGTACATCACAGACATCAGAGAGAAGTATGTGAAGTATGTACATCACATACATCAGAGAGAAGCATGTGAAGTATGTACACCACACACATTTTAGAGTAATATGTCAAGGGTGTACACCACAATATCATAGAGACGTATGTGAAGTATGTACACCACACACATATTATAGAGAAATATTTGACGTGTGTATACTAGACCAAAAGAGACATGGAGAAGAACAACAGAAAGGATGTTGAGCAATAGAGGGCTCACCTGGGCAAGAGCAGAAAAAAAGGCGGAGGACAGGCATTTGTGGAAAACCCTTGCGGAAGCCCCATGTGCCCTGGGGACTAAAGGTTCAGAGAGAGAGAGATACTAGATATCATAGAGAAGTATGTGAAGTTTGTACACCACATACATCAGATAGAAGTATATGAAGTATGTATAGCACACATATTATAGAGAAATATTTATTATTACTGAAACAAAAAGAAAAGCAAGATTTAATGAAACGCATTAAATTATTATTTTCATAAATTTCACACCGCAGTTAGAGAATAAAAGTGAAGATGCTAAAGTAAGAAGTAGCAGGAGATAAATATGTGACAGAAAAAGGCTAATAACTTTGCCTCTATAATAACTTTGCCTCTATAATAACTTTGCCTCTATAATAACTTTGCCTCTATAATAACTTTGCCTCTATAATAACTTTGCCTCTATAATAACTTTGCCTCTATAATAACTTTGCCTCTACAGCAGATCTTGATTTAAAGGAAAATATTTGAATGTGTGAGAGATTGGTGAGACAGAACGGATATTGTGTGCTAAAGTGGTCTCAGAGCTAGGGAGAAATCATTGACTAATTCAACATTACGTGCACCCGATAGAGCGAGTTGAATTTGCTGGTAATCATTTCCTTACGAAATTATCAACAATTTAGTCTAGGATAAAGATAATTGTTAAGTTAGTTGTACAGACTTGTTCTGTATCCCAGCAAACAAGTTTGATTAAACATACAAAGGCAACACTTCCTCTGGCTTGTATGTGTGTGTGTGTGTGTGTGTGAGAGAGAGAGAGAGAATATGGGAGAGTTTACGTGTGTGTGGGAGAGAGAGAATATGGGAGAGTGTACGTGTGTGTGATCGGAAAAGAACACATCTAAGTATAAAGGTATGCTCGTACTAAAGGAAAACCGCCATGAAAGGTTGTATTCATGAAATCTTCGTTTTGCTGATCATGGAAGGGACTGTAGAAAACCTGACCGAAATGGAGCTGCTTGGTGCTTCCGATGGTTCTCAAGTTGTCAGTGATGAGACAGTTATCATCATCCAGTGGGTGACTTTCTCTGTGCTCTGCCAGGCCATTGATGTTTTCGGAATTACAGTAAACATCATCAACATCATCGTGTTTGTCAAACAAGGTTTTGTGGATCCAGTGAATATCAGTCTTCAAGGTACAATACCGTCTGTCTGTGACGCTTAATACTACAACCTTATGAGACGTTGAGTACTACAACCTTCTGTGACGCTTAGTATTTCAATCTTCTGTGACGCTTAGTATTTCAACATTCTGTGACGCTTAGTATTTCAACCTTCTGTGACGCTTAGTACTACAACCTTCTGTGACGCTTAGTACTACAACCTCCTGTGACGCTTAGTACCACAACCTCCTGTGACGCTTAGTACTACAACCTTCTATGACCCTTAATACCACAGTCCTAAGTGATGCTTAGTACCACAGTCCTAAGTGACGCTTAGTACCACAGTCCTAAGTGACGCTTAGTACCACAGTCCTAAGTGACGCTTAGTACCACAGTCTTAAGTGACGCTTAGTACCACAGTCCTAAGTGACGCTTAGTATCACAGACCACTGTGACGTTTAGTACCACAGTCCTAAGTGATGCTTAGTATCATAGATCACTGTGATGCTTAGTACCACAGTCCTAAGTGATGCTTAGTATCACAGACCACTGTGATGCTTAGTACCACAGTCCTAAGTGATGCTTAGTATCACAGACCACTGTGATGCTTAGTACCACAGTCCTAAGTGATGCTTAGTATGATAAACCACTGTGACGCTTAATACCACAGTCCTAAGTGACGCTTAGTATCACAGATCACTGTGACGCTTAATACCACAATCTTCTGTGCCGCTTAGTACCACAGATGACTGTGACGCTTAATACTACAATCTTCTGTGACGCTTAGTAGCACAAGTTTATGTGAAACTTACACATTTTCTTGGCTTGTATGTGTGTGTGTGTGGGAGAGAGAGAGAATATGGGAGAGTTTACGTGTGTGTGGGAGAGAGAGAATATGGGAGAGTTTACGTGTGTGTGGGAGAGAGAGAATATGGGAGAGTGTACGTGTGTGTGGGAGAGAGAGAGAATATGGGAGAGTTTACGTGTGTGTGGGAGAGAGAGAATATGGGAGAGTTTACGTGTGTGTGGGAGAGAGAGAATATGGGAGAGTGTACGTGTGTGTGGGAGAGAGAGAGAATATGGGAGAGTTTACGTGTGTGTGGGAGAGAGAGAATATGGGAGAGTTTACGTGTGTGTGGGAGAGAGAGAATATGGGAGAGTGTACGTGTGTGTGATCGGAAAAGAACACATCTAAGTATAAAGGTATGCTCGTACTAAAGGAAAACCGCCATGAACGGTTGTATTCATGAAATCTTCGTTTTGCTGATCATGGAAGGGACTGTAGAAAACCTGACCGAAATGGAGCTGCTTGGTGCTTCCGATGGTTCTCAAGTTGTCAGTGATGAGACAGTTATCATCATCCAGTGGGTGACTTTCTCTGTGCTCTGCCAGGCCATTGATGTTTTCGGAATTACAGTAAACATCATCAACATCATCGTGTTTGTCAAACAAGGTTTTGTGGATCCAGTGAATATCAGTCTTCAAGGTACAATACCGTCTGTCTGTGACGCTTAGTACTACAGCCTTCTGTGACGTTGAGTACTACAACCTTCTGTGACGCTTAGTATTTCAATCTTCTGTGACGCTTAGTATTTCAACATTCTGTGACGCTTAGTATTTCAACCTTCTGTGACGCTTAGTACTACAACCTTCTGTGACGCTTAGTACTACAACCTCCTGTGACGCTTAGTACCACAACCTCCTGTGACGCTTAGTACTACAACCTTCTATGACCCTTAATACCACAGTCCTAAGTGATGCTTAGTACCACAGTCCTAAGTGACGCTTAGTACCACAGTCCTAAGTGACGCTTAGTACCACAGTCCTAAGTGACGCTTAGTACCACAGTCTTAAGTGACGCTTAGTACCACAGTCCTAAGTGACGCTTAGTATCACAGACCACTGTGACGTTTAGTACCACAGTCCTAAGTGATGCTTAGTATCATAGATCACTGTGATGCTTAGTACCACAGTCCTAAGTGATGCTTAGTATCACAGACCACTGTGATGCTTAGTACCACAGTCCTAAGTGATGCTTAGTATCACAGACCACTGTGATGCTTAGTACCACAGTCCTAAGTGATGCTTAGTATGATAAACCACTGTGACGCTTAATACCACAGTCCTAAGTGACGCTTAGTATCACAGATCACTGTGACGCTTAATACCACAATCTTCTGTGCCGCTTAGTACCACAGATGACTGTGACGCTTAATACTACAATCTTCTGTGACGCTTAGTAGCACAAGTTTATGTGAAACTTACACATTTTCTTGGCGTGCATGTCAGTACAATTATAGAAACGCGACAATTTGTTCAGGTGCAACTTCATTACTATTATACAAAGAAGACATTTTGTCACGGAGTAACCTCACGACAATTTCACAAACAGACATTTTGTTACGGTAGAACCTCACGACAATTATACAAAAAGACATTTTGTTACTCTGCAACCTCGCAACAATTACACAGACACGACATTCTTTACTGTGCAACGTCACGACAATTATACAAACACGACATTTTGTTGAGACGCACGACAACTATACAAAAACGAATCTGACAGTTTACCAACAACTCTAGCGCTCTCACATGTGAGGACATCATACCTCACAAACATAACATACATTACATTACTAGCAGATGAACAAACATCTCTGTAGCTGTTCCACGTCATCTAGCCCACCAACAGAAAGATTTCACTTGAGATCACACACACACTTACTTAAGTCCAGGGTCACTTGAGCACACACACACACACACTTACTTAAGTCCAGGGTCACTTGAGCACACACACACACACTTACATGAGTCCAGGGTCGAGGCAACCTTTGTTCTAGTTGATTGCTGACATACCACACAAATCACAATACCTGCACCACCCTTACTAGCGATAGAATGCTGTACATAACAATAAACAAAATCACAGTACACATTTCCTTGGCACTTGGTACACTGTCCAACTTTCTGTAGTCGCTGAAGAGTTCTATCAGTGTGGCAGTCAGGTCCTAGACTGAGAAACTACTGGTCCGTATCTTCCATCATCACTCACACTTCACATCTCTAGCATCCACCACACGTCACATCTCTGGCATCCACCACACTTCACATCTCTGGCATCCACCATACTTCTACAACCCGTTCTCTTTACATTCACATTTTACACGAATATTTCAAGAATCATGCGATGGTTTACATAGTGAACTTTGGCACACAGAACTTGACACAATGATCTTACACAAAGTGAACTTTGGCACAGAGAACTTGACACAATAATCTTACACAAAGTGAACTTTGGCACAGAGAACTTGACACAATGATATTACACAAAGTGAACTTTGACACAGAGAACTTGACACAATGATCTTACACATAGTGAACTTTGGCACAGAGAACTTGACACAATGATCTTACACAAGTGAATTTTGGCACAGAGAACTTGACACAATGATCTTACACATAGTGAACTTTGGCACAGAGAACCTGACACAATGATCTTACACATAGTGAACTTTGGCACAGAGAACTTGACACAATGATCTTACACATAGTGAACTTTGGCACAGAGAACTTGACACAATGATCTTACACATAGTGAACTTTGGCACAGAGAACCTGACACAATGATCTTACACATAGTGAACTTTGGCACAGAGAACTTGACACAATGATCTTACACATAGTGAACTTTGGCACAGAGAACTTGACACAATGATCTTACACATAGTGAACTTTGGCACAGAGAACTTGACACAATGATCTTACACAAAGTGAACTTTGGCACAGAGAACTTGACACAATGATCTTACACATAGTGAACTTTGGCACAGAGAACTTGACACAATGATCTTACACATAGTGAACTTTGGCACAGAGAACTTGACACAATGATCTTACACATAGTGAACTTTGACATATATAACTTACGCCGCTTAGCTGTGAGGAACATCATGTTTACTAAATAAAGTTTCACAAATGTTTACTATAATGTAAAATTAATGGTTTACTGATCATTGGTACACTGTCCAACTTTCTGTAGTCGCCGAAGAGTTCTATCAGTGTGGCAGTCAGGTCCTAGACTGAGAAACTACTGGTCCGTGTCTTCCATCATCACTCACACTTCACATCTCTGGCATCCACCACACTTCACATCTCTAGCATCCACCACACGTCACATCTCTGGCATCCACCACACTTCACATCTCTGGCATCCACCACACTTCACATCTCTGGCATCCACCACACTTCACATCTCTGGCATCCACCACACGTCACATCTCTGGCATCCACCACACTTCACATCTCTGGCATCCACCACACTTCACATCTCTGGCATCCACCACACGTCACATCTCTAGCATCCACCACACGTCACATCTCTAGCATCCACCACACGTCACATCTCTAGCATCCACCACACGTCACATCTCTAGCATCCACCACACGTCACATCTCTGGCATCCACCACACTTCACATCTCTGGCATCCACCACACGTCACATCTCTGGCATCCACCACACGTCACATCTCTAGCATCCACCACACGTCACATCTCTGGCATCCACCACACGTCACATCTCTGGCATCCACCACACGTCACATCTCTGGCATCCACCACACGTCACATCTCTGGCATCCACCACACTCACATCTCTGGCATCCACCACACTTCACATCTCTGGCATCCACCACACTTCACATCTCTGGCATCCACCACACTTCACATCTCTGGCATCCACCACACGTCACATCTCTGGCATCCACCACACTTCACATCTCTGGCATCCACCACACTTCACATCTCTGGCATCCACCACACTTCACATCTCTGGCATCCACCACACTTCACATCTCTGGCATCCACCACACGTCACATCTCTGGCATCCCCACACGTCACATCTCTGGCATCCACCACACGTCACATCTCTGGCATCCACCACACGTCACATCTCTGGCATCCACCACACTTCACATCTCTGGCATCCACCACACTTCACATCTCTGGCATCCACCACACTTCACATCTCTGGCATCCACCACACGTCACATCTCTGGCATCCACCACACTTCACATCTCTGGCATCCACCACACTTCACATCTCTGGCATCCACCACACTTCACATCTCTGGCATCCACCACACTTCACATCTCTGGCATCCACCACACTTCACATCTCTGGCATCCACCACACGTCACATCTTTGGCATCCACCACACTTCACATCTCCGGCATCCACCACACTTCACATCTCTGGCATCCACCACACTTCACATCTCTGGCATCCACCATACTTCTACAACCCGTTCTCTTTACATTCACATTTTACACGAATATTTCAAGAATCATGCGATGGTTTACATAGTGAACTTTGGCACACAGAACTTGACACAATGATCTTACACAAAGTGAACTTTGGCACAGAGAACTTGACACAATAATCTTACACAAAGTGAACTTTGGCACAGAGAACTTGACACAATGATATTACACAAAGTGAACTTTGACACAGAGAACTTGACACAATGATCTTACACATAGTGAACTTTGGCACAGAGAACTTGACACAATGATCTTACACAAAGTGAATTTTGGCACAGAGAACTTGACACAATGATCTTACACATAGTGAACTTTGGCACAGAGAACCTGACACAATGATCTTACACATAGTGAACTTTGGCACAGAGAACTTGACACAATGATCTTACACATAGTGAACTTTGGCACAGAGAACTTGACACAATGATCTTACACATAGTGAACTTTGGCACAGAGAACCTGACACAATGATCTTACACATAGTGAACTTTGGCACAGAGAACTTGACACAATGATCTTACACATAGTGAACTTTGGCACAGAGAACTTGACACAATGATCTTACACATAGTGAACTTTGGCACAGAGAACTTGACACAATGATCTTACACAAAGTGAACTTTGGCACAGAGAACTTGACACAATGATCTTACACATAGTGAACTTTGGCACAGAGAACTTGACACAATGATCTTACACATAGTGAACTTTGGCACAGAGAACTTGACACAATGATCTTACACATAGTGAACTTTGACATATATAACTTACGCCGCTTAGCTGTGAGGAACATCATGTTTACTAAATAAAGTTTCACAAATGTTTACTATAATGTAAAATTAATGGTTTACTGATCATTGATACATTGAGACAAAGTTTAAGTATTCTAGTATTTAACCGAAGGTAAAGATGAAGTTTTCCTTGACCTCACAGGCCTGGCCGTATCTGACCTAGGAAGTCTTGTGACACTAATGTGGCTGAACATCTGCTACACGCCAGCTTTCATGATGGCAGATTTACCCTTTGATCCCACGGAGATAAACTACCTGACAGGTGGCATACCTCACGCAACCTTCACCCGCATTTCTGCCTGGATAACAGCATTAATCACCATAGAGAGATGTCTGTGTATCACGGCGCCATTTAAGGTCTTGGTATAACAGTTTTTGTCTGAATGAAAGAAAGACAGACTTTCTTTACAGCACATTTAATCAGGGCAATGTGTTTTTTATTACAGCGCCTCTTACAACATTACATTTTTAACTGACGTCACATTACACACATCACATCGTAATGACATTACATTACACAGATCATACATTGTACTGACCTTATATCACACACATCATACATTGTACTGATCTTATATCACACACATCATACATTGTACTGATCTTATATCACACACATCATACATTGTACTGACCTTATATCACACACATCATACATTGTACTGATCTTATATCACACACATCATACATTGTACTGACCTTATATCACACACATCAATCATTGTACTGACCTTATATCACACACATCATACATTGTACTGATCTTATATCACATTTATATCACATTTAGACTACTGCTCAACAGTTTGGGATGGTTGCTCAGTGTCAAATACAAAAAGGCTTTGCTCTCTCCAAAAGCGAGCAGTAAAGCTTATTAGTGACAAAGATCAGGCACAATCAACTAATCATCACAAACGTATCAAAATACTACCTCTTAAGAACAGGTTCCTCTTCAACAAGGCCAAGTTAGTACATCAAATTCTTTCACGGCATGCCCCGCCTTATCTATGGAACCTGTTTAAATTTAGCCCAAAGTGCAGCCAACGCTTGAACAACATATGTCTTCCAAAACCTAGACTTGATCTTTACAAGAAAAGCTTTAGTTATTCTGCTGCTCATCTTTGGAATACCCTCCCATCCTATATAAAAAATATAAATTATACTCCTTCCTACAACTACAAGCTTTCCCAATATCTATTTGATGTCGACTACATGCCTCCATGAATTATAAAACTTAAAAGTTATCTTAAGCTGCTCTTACAGACACCGAATACAATTAATTGTTTAATGAATAGTCCCGAAAATTGTGTTTAGTAGTTAGTCATTTATATATGTATGTAGTTACTTCTGTACTGAGTGAATGTTTAAGAGCGAAACTTAAATGTTATATTTTATTTTATGTCTCTCAGATTCAATGTTATGTTTGTTATATGAACAGCATATTTGTAGAATGTCTGGAATAGAGTGAAAGATGTATGATAAAGGGCAGAATGTCAGACGGGCCTGCGTGCCCAATTCTTAACCCTTTTGAAATAAAGATCAATCAATCAATCAATCAATCAATCACACACATCAATCATTGTACTGACCTTATATCACACACATCATTTGATTTGGACGAACAAGTAAAGACAAATTATCTTTGTATTTATAAGTTTATACATTTTTCAGCGTTATAATTCACTTCCAACTTTTGGCCAACACAGATAAGAGCATTAACACTCCAGTGTCTTCTTGGTTACAGAGGTTTTGCTGACATATTTCAGGAAGTTACAGGTGTTTGTAATACAATGTTTTTGTAATACACATGTTGGTTATAGAGTTACTGGTAGTACATATAAAAGATAATACAGGTGTTGGTAATACAGTTACTGGTAGTACATATAAAAGATAACACAGATGTTGGTAATACAGTTACTGGTAGTACATATAAAAGATAACACAGGTGTTGATAATACAGGTGTTAGACAGGTGTAACTGGGAAGTGTGTCTGAATAAACTAACATCTTCAGGCTTATTTATTATATTTTTGTTCTTTAAATATATCTTTTGACAGAAAACAGACACTTTTGTTCTTTAGATATATTTTCTGCCAAAAACAGACTTTTTTTGTAAATACCACAGAATTTAGTTTGGAAGATGTTATTTACATATCATGTACAGGTGAAAACCACAATCACGCACAGGCGAATATCAGCCATCATTATCTGCGTCTTCGTCGCTCTGATTGTCAGTGTCACGCCCACCTTCCTCACCAACAGCCTGGGCCTGAAGTTTGTCCCTGAGAGAAAGAAAACTGTGCTAGGGCTGCTACAGAAGCATGATCGCGAGGGAACTGAGAAGGTCTCCTACATCGTCAACAACATCTTCGTTCCCTTCAGCTCGTTCCTGGTCGTTACTACCGGGACAGTTGTGCTCGTAATAAACTTACAGAAGAGCAACACCTGGAGGCAGTTATCAGTGCCAACCAGTCAAGGCGATAACGTTTCCACTCGCAACCTGAAAGTGGCTAAAATGGTTGTTGTGATGTCCACTTTATTCATCGCATGCTTCACCCCTCTTTCAGTCTTCTTCATATTAATGACCGTTGAGTCCAGCATGTTCTATGCCCAGGGTCAGAACAAAAACTTGTACACGACACTTGGAGGCTTGGGGCTAATGCTGGACTCTATCAGTTCCTCGATGAATATTCTCATCTACTACCACATGAGTACTAAATATAGAACTACATTTCGGCAGCTCTTCTCTGTACCTGTAAGCTTAGTGCAGAAAAAGTGAAGGTAGTATTACATTTAGCTCATGTGAATAAATCCAGCGATTTATAGTGAGTAAAATCTGAACTACCCACAGCCACCTAATTTAGCAGAACTTTAGCACAAGTCTTGGACCTGCCATTTTTTCTTTGATGTAATCACGTTTTGGTGCGCCATAGTTCTACTCCTCTAAGTTAGTGAACTTTACTTGTCTCACTCTGCTCTCTTTTTACATGTATGTATGTTTGTATGTATGTATGTCTGTATGCATGTATGTTTATAATAATGTAAAGGCGTGAACTATTATAATATTGACGAACTGAGGTAGTGCTCTTCTGCCTTGTAATTCTTCTTATTAATATGCTTTGTAATCGTGCCAAATTTATCGATGATATTGCTGAATATTTCTGAGGATATCTTCACATACAATCTGATCACTGTTGTCTACATTAGGTTTCACAAACATTACAACATATGCTAGACCAGACCAGAGCAAGTCCGATGAAATATTCGCTGCATTATTTAATTCTGACAAATAAGTTCAAGATGTATTGTCGACAACATCACTTGGATTGAACCACTTAATCATTTGTTCACAATATCAAACTCTATCATATTCTACATGCAGCATTTCTCAACGTTCTCACCTTCACAATATTTTGCACTTGATACGAGAACATTTCCTAACTCAGTATTATTTCAGATCTGCAACACGTAGTCAACTATTTTCTCGTCTAAAATCACTTTACTCGAAGTTTCAAAGTAACAAATCTTCTTAATCACGTGAATCACATCTTCGGTCTAACAAAGTAAGAGAACACATTTTGTAGGATTAGACCTGGAAAAAATCGTAGACAAAGCACTTTAGTGAGACGTGAGAGAAAGGAAAATCACAAGAGAATTACCTGGGATTCGAACCACGGACTCCGATAGGACGAGCAGCCGCCTAGCCACGAGAGAACAGCGTACTATCGACTAGCACCGTAGAGTGCTTTGTCTACGATTTTGTCCAGGTCTAATCCTACAAAATTTGTTCTCTTACTTGACCGTACCAAAGCCTCGTAATTTCCTATTTATACAAAATTGTTCCTTCAGTCTAACACTACTTCTGATTCTATATCGTCTCGTTCTCTTTCTTGTTCGTCTGTGTTTCCGTCCCCTCCGTTTCTCCTGGTGAGTGTTTTCGAATGGTAGCATGGACTGTCTTCCACTGATGTCTGGACTGTCTTCCACTGATGTCTGGACTGTCTTCCACTGATGTCTGGACCGGACTCTGCTTTCTGATTTCTTCTGACAGTACTCCTCTGCCGTCTCAATCGCCCTTCATTTACTGACCGTCTTTGGTCGGACAGTCCCCCACTCGATCATCTTTCTCTGTCTGCTGTTCTTCTCTGGTCGTCTCTCTCTGTCTGCTGTTTTTCTCTGATCGTCCCTTTCTGTCTGCTGTTTTTCTCTGATCGTTCCTCTCTGTCTGCTGTTTTTCTCTGATCATCCCTCTCTGTTTGCTGTTTGTCTCTGATCATCCCTCTCTGTCAGCTGTTCTTCTCTGATCGTCCCTCTCTGTCTGCTGTTCTTCTCTGATCGTCCCTCTCTGTCTGCTGTTCTTCTCTGATCGTTCGCCTCTCTCCAACTGCCCAGTGACTTATATGTCGTAAGTCCATTGTCCAGTAGGCAACACCTCTAAATATTTAATTGGTCAGCTGGCCGAGTCGTCTACTCCTTTATTTCAAAATCGTGTGCAATAGCGTCCAAAGATTACCAACCTAATAAGTGTCATGGGTGTCAGACTGCGTCAAATCCATCTATACAATTGTCATTTACCTAAGTCATTATCTTGCTCTTTCATGTCTCAGGTTTTGTTGTGTCCTCGCTTTTCACTGTGTCTGTCTCTTCTATTAGTATTTTCTATTTTGTTTACACGTGTCAGCGTCCAGTCACACAGTGTCAATGAAGTTTGTGTTTCTGTCTTGTTCTAATTGTCCTATTTACTTTATCTGTTGCTATTAGATGTTACTATTACGATATCCATAATCATATCAATAATCACATTCAAAATAATATTCATAATAATATTCATTATAAAACTCGTAATCAGATTTATAATCATATTCGTAATCATATTCCTAATCATATTCATTAATAATAATAATAATAATACTATAATCATTACTTACAAGGCCTTGCTACATGTTTGTATGTATGTATGTATATATGTGTGTATGTTTGTATATATGTATTTATGTATGTGTGGTTGCATGTCGTATGTTTGTATTTATGTATGTTTGTGTGTATGTATAAATGAATGTATATATGTATGTACGTATGTGTGTATGTATGTATTGTACGTATGTATGTCTGTATGTATTTTACAGCAGTGACTAATCATTTAGTACACCACAGGATACTATTTTTCTAACTATATAAACGTTGGTTACAGACTACCATTTTATATAAATAATTACTCTGGTAACATAAACCTTTCATTTCTTTTGTACAATAGATGGCGCATCAAATCCATAACCACCCAGCGGGTGGGGGGTGGGGGCGGTCAGGGCGCTACGGAGTACAGGTTGAGAACCTCTGGTTTATAGACACCTGAGAACTCTCGAAACTGAGTTTCTTTCCAAATCAGTCATACATTATCAGTCAGATAAGTGGAAGAGATATATTTCATAATCAAGCATTATCAGTCAGACAACAGGAAGAGGTATATTTCTTAATCATGAATTATCGTCAGATAACTGGAAAGATATATTGCTTAATCATACATTATCAGTCAGACAACTGGAAGAGGTTTATTTCTTCATCATACATTATCAGTCAGACAACTGGAAGAGGTTTATTTCTTCATCATACATTATCAGTCAGACAACTGGATGAGGTTTATTTCTTCATCATACATTATCAGTCAGACAACTGGAAGAGGTTTATTTCTTCATCATACATTATCAGTCAGACAACTGGAAGAGGTTTATTTCTTCATTATACATTATCAGTCAGACAACTGGAAGAGGTTTATTTCTTAATATTAGAACTGCAAACCATGAGATTCAAGTTTCAGAATTACAGCTAAAGAGTAGGTTCAGTATGATAAATAAAACATTCACACAGTTCAAACACATTTTGAATATGTTCTCACATACAGACTACACAAACATAACTTCTTATCTATTGTTTTTTATAAATCGAAAGTGAATATTTGCTATCAATATTTACTTCCAGAATCTCGGCCAGCGCTTCCCAAACTTTTATGAGCGGAACTCTAAACCAGCGGTGATATTTGATATATACAAAAAATAAAATAGTGAAACTCAACAAAAATGTCTCCTTGCCTTTGAAAAGAAGTAATTTTGACACTATTATTGTTATTATTTTAATATTTCAGCTTTAAAACAATAAGTGCGAGTATTTCTATAAAATCTCATTTATTTATTTAAAACTTGTGACTCAACGGTAAATCTCTAGCCACCTTAGATTAGACTCCATAAAAAAGGTAGATAGAGGTGTATGGTGCAGTTTTACAAAGTGAGGGAGGGAGTGATTAAGGTGAGAAAAAACGAATAGGAAGTATGAGAATGTTATACATGAAAAACATACAACATCCGATATTTCAGCGTGAGCCTTTTTCGAGTATTACATGCACAACGAGACAAAAATAAAAAACTAAGAACTTATCTGAATATGGCTTCCTCCAAAAGTAGAAAACAGAAATGTATGTAGTAGAAGGAACAACCATACAACAATGGATACCAGATAGGGCCAATCGTAAAGAAGAGGCGGGGAGAGAGGAGGAAAACAAGGGGTAGAAAGGGGGGGGGAAAGGCAATAGAAACATGATAGCCGCTAGAGGAGGTGTCGGGGGGGGGGGGGGGGAGATGGGAACGCGGAGAGATGATGAATGAAGAACATAAATACATTTAGGGAGAAAAGGGGAGTGAAAAACTAAAGAAGTTACAGAAAGCTGAAGACGTTGTTAATTCCGCTGGGTGGAGAAAGCCATCTGGAAAATAAGGTGCTGTTCTAGGACCCTCCGAGATCGTACATCAGCAGAACAAGTGCGGATTGCACTAATAGAAATGTCCTGTTTGCCCCTGTGGTTGCTAAGGCAAAAATGTTTATCCACAGGTGTCCAGGCCCTCTTAGAAATATCATTGAGATGCTGGCGAAATCGATCTCCTAACCGTAAGCCAGTCTCCCCTATGTACTTCAAACCGCAACGTTTGCACATAATAACATAAATAACATTGCGTGAAGTACAGGTGAAACCCCCCTGAACTGATAAAGTGGACTTAGGGAAGGAGATCTGGCTAGCCTCGACAACAAACGGACAAGTGTTACATCTACGGCGTCCGCAACGTCTGGTACCATAAAAAGTGTCATCTGTCTTAAGATGACTACGAATTAAAAGATCCCTGAGGTTCTTGTCCCGTCTGTAAGCCACCAATGGGGGTTCCCCAAAAAGTTCACGTGTATCAGGCTCGGTCTGGAGGAGATGGAGATGGCGAAACAGTATGTTTTTAACTGGCAAGCTATGAGGGTGGTACGTGAGTACTAGTTTAACTCTGTCCGAACTACAGTGGGGTTTAAAGGTGAGGGCTTGTTGCCGCGATATATGGCTAATGCGGTTCCAAGATGACGAGAGAACATGTTCTGGATAGCCGAGTTGACGGAAGAAATCTAGCATTTTATGGCCTTGATCCTGGAAATCCAAATCCTCATTATACAAACGTCGCAACCTAAGAAGCTGGGAAAAAGGAATAGAGTCCTTACACGATCTGGGATGGGAGGAAGAGTACAGGAGGTAGCTGTGAGAGTCTGTAGGTTTATAGTGGATAGAAGTAATAAGCCCGGAAGGGCCGATAGTAACGGCAATGTCAAGAAAGTTAGCGGAAGTAGCAGAGATATGGGAGGTGAAAGAAATGACAGGATTGTACTCCTTAACAAAACTAATAAAGTTGTCAAGATCTTCCTCTGGCATTGATGTAACCCCAATGCCGTCATCTATGTAGCGTCTATGGAAGGCTGGAAAAGGGCCTCTAAAGGCTCTCAGAACCTTGTGTTCGAAGTGGCCCATGAACAGACACGCGCAGCTGGGGCCCATTTTGGTACCCATGGCTACATCACTAATCTGGTCGAAGTAAAGGCCATTGAATTCAAAAGAATTGAGTTGGAGGACAAGTCGTGTAAGGCGCAGAATAATAGACGTAGGAATAGAGGGATTGCGTCTTTTGTTCAGAAAGAACTTGATGGCCTTGAAGTCCCTGGTCGTGTGGGATGGATGTGTATAAGGACACTACATCAAGGATGAAGATACGGTAGGTGTGACCAGGCAGGAGTGTAAAGATATCAAAAGTAATGAGAGCATGATTGGTGTCCCTAAGATAAGTGGGCAAACTAGTGACCAGAGGTTGAAAGATGCTGTCAAGAAAGTCAGAGATTTGTTCTGTGGGGCAGGAACAAGCAGACACTATGGGCCTTCCAGGGTTGCCTGGTTTGTAAATCTTAGGGAGTAGATAAAAGGATGGCTTCCCTAAGCAGCTGTCGCGGATGTGAAGATGAGTAGCCGAGGGAGAAAGACCAGTCTTGTGGATGAGTTCGTTGATCGTATCACCGCATTAGCCATATATCGCGGCAACAAGCCCTCACCTTTAAACCGCACTGTAGCTCGGACAGAATTAAACTAGTACTCACGTACCACCCTCATAGCTTGCCAGTTAAAAACTTACTGTTTCGCCATCTCCATCTCCTCCAGACCGAGCCTGATACACGTGAACGTTTTGAGGAACCCCCATTGGTAGCTTACAGACGAGACAAGGACCTCAGGGACCATGTAATTCGTAGTCATCTTAAGACAGATGACACTTTTTATGGTACCAGTCGTTGCGGATGTCGTAAATGCAACACTTGTCCGTTTGTTGTCGAGGCTAACCAGATCTCCTTCCCTAAGTATCACTTTATCAGTTCAGGGGGGTTTCACCTGTAGTTCACGCAATGTTATTTATGCTATCATGTGCAAACGTTGCGGTTTGAAGTACATAGGGGAGACTGGCTTACGCTTAGGAGATCGATTTCGCCAGCATCTCAGTGATATTTCTAAGAGGACCTGGACACCTGTGGATAAACATGTTTGTCTTAGCAACCACAGGGAAAACAGGACATTTCTATTAGTGCAATCCGCTCTTGTTCTGCTGATATACGATCTCGGAGGGTCCTAGAACAGCACCTTATTTTCCAGACGGCTTTCTCCACCCAGCTGGAATTAACAACGTCTTCAGCTTTCTGTAACTTCTTTAGTTTTTCACTCCCCTTTTTAAACTCTACTTTCTTTCTCCTAGTTACCCCTCCCTACCACCACCCTCTTTTCTTCTCTGCCAACATATTGGTGTTTATAGGGTCTTGTCCTATTCACCAGTTTCACATTTTCTCCCTACAGGTATTTATGTTCTTCATTCATTATCTCTCCGCGTTCCCACCCCCCGCCCCCGACACCTCCTCTAGCGGCTATCATGTTTCTATTGCCTTTCCCCCACCCCTTTCTACCCCTTGTTTTCCTCCTCTCTCCCCGCCTCTTATTTACGATTGGCCCTATCTGGTATCCATTGTTGTGTGGTCGTTCCTTCTACTACATACATTTCTGTTTTCTACTTTTGGAGGAAGCTATATTTAGATAAGTTCTTAGTTTTTTATTTTTGTCTCGTTGTGCATGTAATCCTCGAAAAAGGCTCACGCTGAAATATCGGATGTTGTATGTTTTTCATTTATAACGTTCTCATACTTCCTATTCGTTTTTTCTCACCTTAATCACTCCCTCCCTCACTTTGTAAAACTGCACCATACACCTCTATCTACCTTTTTTATTTAGACCAGTTTTACTGCAGTCGTCATCCCTTTTATCTGTCATATATCAGACTCCAAGCGATACTTCATCAGACTCCAAGATACCCTACATCAGACTCCCAAAGATACTACCTCAGACTCCCAGGGACCCTACATCAGACTTCCAGCGATACTACATCAGTCTCCAAGCTATCCTACATCAGACTTCGATCTATAATACTTCATACTCCCAGCTATACTACATCAGATTCACAGAGATACTATATCAGTCTGCCAGCGACCCTATATCAGATTAACAGCGACCTTACATTAGACTCCCAGTGACCCTACATCAGACTTCAAGCGATCCTCCATCAGACTCCCAACGATCCTACATCAGATTTAAAGCCATCCTACATCAGACTCCCAACAAGTACTACATCAGACTCCAATATACCATACATCAGCCTCCCAGGGACCCTACATCAGACTTCCAGCGATACTACATCAGACTCCAAGCGATCCTACATCAGACTTCGAGCTATAATATTTCATACTCCCAGCTATACTACATCAGATTCACAGAGTTACTATATCAGACTGCCAGCGACCCTATATCAGATTAACAGCGACCTTACATTAGACTCCCAGTGACCCTACATCAGACTTTAAGCGATCCTCCATCAGACTCCCAACGATCGTACATCAGACTTAAAGCCATCCTACATCAGACTCCCAACGAGTACTACATCAGACTCCAATATACCCTACATCAGCCTCCCACCGACCCTACATCAGACTTCCAGCGATCCTACATCAGGCTTCCAGCGATCCTACATCAGACATACAGCTATCTTACAACAGACTCCAAGCGAACCTACATCAGACTATCAGCGAACATACATCAGACTCTCAGCGATACTACGTCAGTTTCCCAGCGATACTACATCAGACTCCCAGCGAACCTACATCAGTTTCCCAGCAATACTACATCAGTTTCCCAGCGATACTACATCAGACCATCAGCAAACCTACATCAGACTCTCAGCAATACTACATCAGTTTCCCAGCGATACTACATCAGACTATCAGCGAACATACATCAGACTCTCAGCGATACTACATCATACTTCCAGCGATACTACATCAGACTTCCAGCGATACTACATCAGACTCCCAGCGATACTACATCAGACTTTCAGCGATACTACATCAGTTTCCCAGCGATACTACATCAGTTTCCCAACGATACTACATCAGACTCCCAGCGATACTACATCAGAATATCAGCGAACCTACATCAGACTCTCAGCGATACTGCATCAGTTTCCCAGCGATACTACATCAGACTCACAGCGATACTACATCAGACTCCCAGCGATACTACATCAGACTCCCAGCGATACTACATCAGACTCCCAGAGACCCTATGTCACACGACATTTTTTTTATACGTGTATAGGTGCGTTTTTTTTGTGTGCTCAGTTATGTTTGTTTACATTATAGTGTCAGTTTCTCTTGACATATAAATACTCGTTGCTTACAGTAATATACATTTACTGTGATATAGATTCACAATAATATAGATTCACAGTGATGTACATTCGCAGTGATATAGTGTCATAGTGATATAGATTCACAATGATGTAGATTCACAGTGATATTACATTTACAGTGATGTACATTCACAATGACATAGATTCATAATGATATAGATTCACAATGATATATATTCACAATGAAATAAATTCACAATAAAAAGAGAAAGTCTGACATCATTTATATAATTATTCTGGCAATGATAGACCTGTACTAAAACACAGGTACAGTATGTGCAGGTAAAGAGGTATTCTGAGACAGTCAGTCAGTCATTTTCATGTCCCTTGTGGAACATTGCCTCCCTAACAGCTCTCATGTAGGCTTCCCGGTTGTAAAAAAGATGCTCTGCTGCTGATGCATCCATTTGTAGATTCTGAGATCAATTATACTTAAGCTTTATGCAGTGATCCAGGACATAAAAGTAGATATTGTGTGCAAAAACATGACTAGAGAGAATTAACACAAGAATTTATTTTGAGAATGCTACCTGGAATCGCTGATCTCGACTGACTCACTTGACCTGATTTATCTGACCTGTCTCATCTGACCTGACTTGATTTATCTGGCCTGTCTAACCTGACCTGATACATCTGGCTTGTCTCACCTAACCTGACTTATCTGACCTGTCTTACCTGACATGATTTATCTGGGCTGTTTCACCTGAACCCCAAACATCCATGTTCTGTGCTGGTTTGATGGGTCCCAAACATCCACGTTCTGTGCTGGTTTGATGGGTCCCAGACATCCACGTTCTGTCCTGGTTTGTTGGGTCCCAGACATCCATGTTCTGTGCTGGTTTGATGGGTCCCAGACATCCATGTTCTGTGCTGGTTTGATGGGTCACAGACATCCATGTTCTGTGCCGGTTTGATGGGTCACAGACATCCACGTTCTGTGCTGGTTTGATGGGTCCCAGACATCCATGTTCTGTGCTGGTTTGTTAAATGCCAAAAATCCATGTTCTAGTATCTAGCACAGTGAGACCTGCCTTTCTAGAACAGTGAGACCTGCCTATCTAGAACAGTGAGACCTGCCTATCTAGAACAGTGAGACCTTCCTATCTAGTAGAGTGAGACCTGCCTATCTAGTAGAGTGAGACCTGCCTATCTAGTAGAGTGAGACATGCCTTTCTAGAACGGTGAGACCTGCCTATCTAGCAAGGTGGGCCCTGTCTATCTAGCAAGGTGGGCCCTTTCTATCTAGCAAGGTGGGCCCTGTCTATCTAGCAATGTGGGCCCTGTCTATCTAGCAAGGTGGGCCCTGTCTATCTAGCAAGGTGGGCCCTTTCTATCTAGCAAGGTGGGCCCTGTCTATCTAGCAAGGTGGGCCCTTTCTATCTAGCAAGGTGCGCGCTGCCTATCAACCTAGATGTGTCTGGTACTAGGAGCCCCAGTCGAGAAGATGGAGAGTGTCCTGACAAACTCTGTTTCGGTTAGTGAGAGAACTACACCGTCACATTAGCACGATCGTGTTTGCTCACTTCAATGTGCATTTTCCAAGGACAGTATAAGGGATGTAACTAAGTTATATTTTTGTTACCCTGGTTAAGGGACCTAGGTCAGGGGTCAAACTTCGAGAAACTTCTGTCACGTGGTCGGGTTAAGCTACTGTGATTGGTGACTGGAGAAAGGTGTTTTGGCAATGGGCTTTCTGTGTCAGAGTCTAAGTTTGTATGTGGTGTGAGAGTCTAAGTTTGTATGTGGTGTGAGAGTCTAAGTTTGTATGTGGTATGAGAGTCTAAGTTTGTATGTGATGTGAAAGTCTAAGTTTGTATTTGGTATGAGAGTCTAAGTTTGTATGTGGTATGAGAGTCTAAGTTTGTATCTTGGTAAGTTGTCTTGTGTTATCTTGGTACACTATCTTGTGCTATCTTGGTAAGCTGTCTTGTGTTATTTTGGTAAGCTGTCTTGTGTTATCTTGGCAAGATATCTTGTGTTATCTTGGTAAGCTGTCTTGTCTTATCTTGATAAGCTGTCTTATGTTATCTTGGTAAGCTGTCTTGAAATAAATTGCTTTTTGTTTATCATTCATTCTGATGTGTCACTGTCATATGTTTCCATCAATTTATCATTCCATCCATCTTCCTCCGAGTGCTGTTATTAAAGTTAATTGATGAACTGTAGCACACCAACTTTTGTTGAACTGCTATCGTAAAATGTGAGTGCTATATAACACCTGGGTGTTAGTTGTCGTTATGTGCAGTTATATGTGTTCTAGCATATACACATGTAATACGTTGTCTGTAGCTTCAACATATTCTCTTAGACTAGCAAGTTAAGTTAGCTGACCTATTTTAGTTGTAGATAGTGTTGAGTTGGCACACCCGCGGGAGCAGGTTTTCAACAGAAGCCATGCTACTGGCATGTTTGTGGTTGTTGTAGATGTACTCAGCTAGCCGCTGCCTCTGTAGCCGGTTTAGGCACACGTATATACAGAAACAAGAATGGGAGAAATTCAGAAGAGCACGTATATACAGAAACAAGAATGGGAGAAAGTAAAAAGAACACGTATATACAGAAACAAGAATGGGAGAAAGTAAAAAGAACACGTATATACAGACACAAGAATGGGAGAAATTCAGAAGAGCACGTATATACTGACACAAGAATGAGAGAAATTTAGAAGAGCACGTATATACTGACACAAGAATGAAAGAAATTTAGAAGAGCACGTATATACTGACACAAGAATGAGAGAAATTTAGAAGAGCACGTATATACAGAAACAAGAATGATAGAAAGTAAGAAGAGCACGCATATACAGAAACAAGAATGATAGAAAGTAAAAAGAGCACGCATATACAGAAACAAGAATGGGAGAAAGTAAGAAGAACACTTGTAAATGTAGAACATACAACAATGGAATATTTCGGCTAAAGCCTTTTTCAGATATCCATTACAAAAACAACACAGCAGATAAAAGCACAAAAATTAGATGAAAAAAAATACTTAGGATTTTAGATATCGTCCTTAGAAGAAAGACGAACACAAAAAAGTAAATGCATGCCAGATGTTGCGCCACATCATCAATTTCTTCCCTTCTTTCTTCAAAGGTTGATGCACAAAATGCTAAGTATTTTAGTTTTCGTCTCATTTTACTGATTCTTTTTTTTTTTTTTGTGTAAATCTGTTGCGTTGTTTTATTTTTTTAATGTGATCCTTGAAAAAGGCTTGCCAAAGTATTGGATTGTTATATCTGTTTTATATGTTCTCCTCGTGTATATGTGTCTGTTTTATATGTTCTCATCGTGTATACGTGTCTGTTTCCAGGCTCATGTTTTCCGTTGTTTTTGTTCTTGTATTTGTTTTACTGCTTAGTGTTTGTTTTGTCAGGTTTTCTAGCCTTTTTTTATAAAATTCTTTTCTTTATTTGACTGCTCAGTCTTTGTTTTGTCATGTTTTCTGATTTTACATGACGCTTACTTCCACTAAAATCTGACAACATTAATTTAGTGTGAAAGATGAAAAGAAATTTATCACTCGCCCCCTTAATTTCACTTCCACTACCTGAATTATACTGGAATAAAGCTCCTTGCTGATACTGATATTAGATTATTATTATATTTGTTGGCACTACTCTCTCCTGGAACGCTGTAATTACCAAGAAAGTCATGTCGATCTGGTAATGTATGAAAATAATTATTATCAATGATATGCGCGGTGTGCCATATTCTGCGCCATAGGTAAATTGTCAATAACGGTTACATAAACTGGTTTCTGACACTAAACATACACACTTAAAGCTACAAAACGTATCATTTTAATGCATCATATTTTTTTCTTTTCTCCTTATCTTGTATAAAATAACAACATCTCTAAATGACACTATTGTCATCTTTCCCATTCTAACATAGAATGAGAAAACCAGCTTCGACGCCGTGGTACTCATCTCATTCTCACAGTCATTGAAGACATATTCACTGGCTTCTGTGTTGTAACTGTTTAACGACTTTTCTATTTGTCAGTACATTATAATTTTCTTGTGCATAATTTGGCCAGTTCACAATGCCCCGCAGTCAAAACTTTACTAATCATGTAACTCAACAGTAACAAGAACAGGTAGATACTGTACTTGGTATCATTTTAGAGCCCACATTTTATTGCTAAAGTTCAGGCATGAACATGGAAATGTGTGTTCTTTCTCGTAATATTGTTCAGATATTGTCTCACACATGAATAATTACAACCGGTCAAGACGCTGTTTGGGAAGTTAATTTCCAGATATCTTGGAACAAAACTGTTGTCAGTCTTCAAACATCTACGCTAAAAGTTAAATAAACATATTTTTATTAGTGCCTGATTTATATCATGTCAGAGTAAAGAGTGTCAGTTATTGTCAGTATTAAGTTAAAATGCAGAACCAACCTGGAAATCTGTCAGATTGGCGCGGTCTTGATCAGGCCAGGCAGGGTGTGGAGACAGAGATCATCAGTGAGCAGACTGTAGTTATCATCCAGTGGGTGACACTCACCTGCGTGAGTCAAGTGACTGATGTTTTTGGAGCAGGAGCAAACATCATCAACATCTTCTGTTTTATGAAGCAAGGCTTCAAGGACCCAGTCAACGTTAGTCTTTTAGGTAAAGAAATTTTTTATGTCAGATTTTGTAGGATGTGAAACAAGCGTTATCAGGTTTTATGTAGTGTGAATACAGTGTGGTCTGGTTTTACATGATGTGAAAACAGTGTGATCAGGTTTTATGTAGTGTGAATACAGTGTGGTCTGGTTTTGCATGATGTGAAAACAGTGTGATCAGTTTTTATATAGTGTGAATACAACGTGGCATGTGATTTATTGTTTCACTTCCATGCTAATGGAGATTATGTTTTGTTTGCTTCTTTCTGTTGCACTGTAAAATTAACCTTGCAGTAAGAAAATAGTATCAATGAATGATAACAAATTGTTGATACTATTTGTAAGCTAAAAATGTTTCACCAACGCTTTAAGAATAGTTTTTGTTGAGGTTTTTGTAACGGTATTTTGTTGTAACGGTATTTTGTTGTAACGGTATTTTGTTGTTATTTGTGCTCTCTTTTCGCTAAAAAAAATCACAGAGATCTGTAGTCAGGAAAGTGAGGACATGCATAGCTCAACATGACCGCGGGATAAGAAATCATAGCAGTGGGTCCTCACAGCAGTGGGTCCTCATAGGAACGGATCCTTGGTAGCGGGTCCTCAGAACGGTGATCATCATAGCAGTGGGTCCTCATGACGTGGGTCCTCACTGTGGTGGATCTTCGTGGCGACGTGATAAGTTTTATTTCCTGGTCCATTAAGACATAACTGTTTTGACCCATTGGTCACTTTACATCTGATCCAAGCTAACAGCGGCGTGGATCACAGAGATGGCCATGCTGGACAGATCAGCAGAAGAGGATAAATGTAATCATTATTGTTTCACTTTTGCCCTTGACCGTTAATGTCCGGAAGCGAAATATGTTTTGTCCGTTTTTAGAAATAACATCCACTAATTCTATTCTGGGTTCATGTCAGTGGTGTAAGCGCTGTGATGATGGCGTTGCTGAGATCAGACATACCAATCAGCAAGGCTAATGATGATCAGACACTGAACAATGATGATGATGATAATGATGTTGATGATGATGATGATAATGATGATGATGATGATAATGATGATGATGATGTCCACTAATGCAAATATTCGACAGTTATCTTCTGTGTTATGAAGGTTATACTCAGGTGACACAGGTAAGATACAGTGAGATAACGCCAGGCTGGAGTAAGCTCCCTTTCCTACCCGTTCGCCACCTGTATCACAGGTAGCATCTTACAATGCTGATATCACAATCCCTCCACGACCTTCTGTTTCCGTGGCTAAATATGAACATGAAGCGAACATTACTTGTTCAGTATCTTACTTCACACTTCACGAGTGTTCATGAGTGAACCTTTTGCTACTTTGTTTCTTCGTGAGTTTAGAAAAGGCTTATTCATTATTAGATTCTCTGAGTTTTATGACTGACAACTTTGTCTACATAAACATGCAATGTTTTCATTCATATGAACTACATTATTATCCACATAAATATGCAGTGTTTTCATTCATATGAGCTAAATTATTATCCACATAAATATGCCGTGTTTTTCAGTCATATTATTTAAATTATTATCCACATAAACATGGATTGTTTTCAGACACAGGAACTAAATTATTCTCCACATAAAATTGCACTGTTTTCATTCACAGGAAATAATTTAGTATCTACTTCACTTAAATATTCATTGTTTTCAGTCAAAGGAACTAAATTATTCTCGAAATAAACATGCAATATTTTCAGTCATATGAACTAAGTTATTATTCACATAAAATTGCACTATTTTCATTCACATGAACTAAAGTATTATCCACATAAACGTGCAATGTTTTCAGTCACAGGATCTAAATTGGTATCGGCATAAACATTAATTCTTTTCAGTCATATGAACTAAATCATTATTCACATAAACAGGCAATGTTTTCAATCACAGGATCTAAATTGGTATCGGCATAAACATTAATTATTTTCAGTCACATGAACTAAATTATTCTCCACATAAACATTCAATGTTTTCAGTCATATGAAATAAATTATTCTCCACATAAACATTCAATGTTTTCAATCACATGAACTAAATTATTCTCCACATAAACATTCAATGTTTTCAGTCACATGAACTAAATTATTCTCCACATAAACATGGAATGTTTTCAGTCACATGAACTAAATTATTCTCCACATAAACATTCAATGTTTTCAGTCACATGAACTAAATTATTCTCCATAAAACATTCAGTGTTTTCAGTCACATGAACTAAATTATTCTCCACATAAACATTCAATGTTTTCAGTCATATGAACTAAATTATTCTCCATATAAACATTCAATGTTTTCAGTCATATGAACTAAATTATTCTCCACATAAACATTCAATGTTTTCAGTCATATGAACTAAATTATTCTCCACATAAACATTCAATGTTTTCAGTCATATGAACTAAATTATTCTCCACATAAACATTCAATGTTTTCAGTCATATGAACTAAATTATTCTCCACATAAACATTCAATGTTTTCAGTCATATGAACTAAATTATTCTCCACATAAACATTCAATGTTTTCAGTCATATGAACTAAATTATTCTCCACATAAACATTCAATGTTTTCAGTCACATGAATTAAATTAATTGGACTACTCTTGTTATTTCATCTTCCAGGACAAAAAATATTTTTTATTTCCTTGAACATTCAAAACAAAACTGCTTAATGTTCCAGTTCAACCTGTCTCTTACCTGTTCTGACAATCATGAGAAATAAGGATTCTAGATTTCCACTTATGAATGTCGGCTACTAATGGAAGCTTTAACATCAAAAAGTGGATTTTTCTAATTCTGATGTTTTACACAATAATATCAACTTCAAATTCTTAGCGATCAGCTGACGTCAAAAGTAAGAGAGTAGAGAAATGTGATGTGAAAGAAGATATAAGGTTATATTTGCGTTTTACATCCCATCATTACTTAGAACAAAAATAAATGTGTAAAACATATTACTTAGAACATAAATAAACCTCTATGATAAATTACTTAGAACATAAATAAACCTCTATGATATATTACTTAGAACATAAATAAACCTCTATGATATATTACTTAGAACATAAATAAACCTCTATGATATATTACTTAGAACATAAATAAACCTCTATGATATATTACTTGGAATAAAAAACCCTCCAAGACGTAATACTTAGAACAAAAATAAACCTCTGTGATATATAAAATGTTTATTGATTCATAACTCGTATATTTTTAGTGTGTTATATCTCTTTAATAGGGCCGAAAAACTTGTCTGCAGTTGTCCCGCTCTCTTCACTAGAGAGTTGTTGCATATTTGTTTCTGACAGAGCGTTGTATCATAGGGCCACACATATTTCTTTGTTTCTGACAGAGCGTTGTATCATAGGGCCACACATATTTCTTTGTTTCTGACAGAGCGTTGTGTCATAGGACCACACATATTTCTTTGTTTCTGACAGAGCGTTGTGTCATAGGGCCACACATATTTCTGTGTTTCTGATAGAGCGTTGTGTCATAGGGCCACACATATTTCTTTGTTTCTGACAGAGCATTGTGTCATAGGGCCACACATATTTCTTTGTTTCTGACAGAGCGTTGTATCATAGGGCCACACATATTTCTTTGTTTTTGACAGAGCGTTGTGTCATAAGGCCACACATATTTCTTTTTTTCTGACATAGCGTTGTATCATAGGGCCACACATATTTCTTTTTTTATGATAGAGCGGTGTATCATAGAGCCACACATGTTTCTTTGTTTCTGACAGAGCGTTGTGTCGCTGTGGCCATTTTATTACAATATCATTTGCAGCAATTAGTCTATTTTCCTTATATAAGCTTTAGTTAATTATATTTTTTGATACTGGTTTACAGAAATCCCTGTTGCTAATATAAAAGTTATACTAATTAATTATCTGCTGAACTGACACATCTGAAGCGAATAACAACATAGCAATACCAGTTTAGTGCTTGCTTCCTTTGTACTTTATTTGATAGACAAATACATTGTACAATTTCTGAGTAAAGACTAAACGATTAGGTCATTCATTGATTCAAATCCCAAAACAGGTCTGGCTATCTCAGACCTGGGTTGTCTGAGCACTTCCATCTGGTTAAACATCTCAGACCTGGGTTGTCTGAGCACTTCCATCTGGTTAAACATCTCAGACCTGGGTTGTCTGAGCACTTCCATCTGGTTAAACATCTGCTATACCCCAGCTTTCCTCGCAGCAGACCTACCTTTCGATGCTATAGAAGTGAACTATCTTACTGGCGGAATACCCCACGCAGCCTTTGCTCGTATATCTGGCTGGATCACTGCAGTAATCACACTAGAGAGATGTTTGTGTATCACAACACCATTAAAGGTATGAAAGATTGTCTGTATATAACAACACCATTAAAGGTATGAAAGATTGTCTGTGTATAACAACACCATTAAAGGTATGAAAGATTGTCTGTGTATAACAACACCATTAAAGGTATGAAAGATTGTCTGTGTATAACAACACCATTAAAGGTATGAAAGATTGTCTGTGTATAACAACACCATTAAAGGTATGAAAGATTGTCTGTGTATAACAACACCATTAAAGGTATGAGGGATGTCTGTGTATAACAACACCATTAAAGGTATGAGGGATGTCTGTGTATAACAACACCATTAAAGGTATGAGGGATGTCTGTGTATAACAACACCATTAAAGGTATGAGGGATGTCTGTGTATAACAACACCATTAAAGGTATGAGAGATGTCTGTGTATAACAGCACCATTAAAGGTATGAGAGATGTCTGTGTATAACAACACCATTAAAGGTATGAGGGATGTCTGTGTATAACAGCACCATTAAAGGTATGAGGGATGTCTGTGTATAACAGCACCATTAAAGGTATGAGAGATGTCTGTGTATAACAGCACCATTAAAGGTATGAGAGATGTCTCTCTATAACAGCACCATTAAAGGTATGAGAGATGTCTGTGTATAACAGCACCATTAAAGGTATGAGAGATGTCTGTGTATAACAACACCATTAAAGGTATGAGAGATGTCTGTGTATAACATCACCATTAAAGGTATGAGAGATGTTTCTGTGTAACAGCACCATTAAAGGTATGAGAGATGTCTGTGTATAACAACACCATTAAAGGTATGAAAGATTGCCTGTGTATAACAACACAATTAAAGATATGAGGGATGTCTGTGTATAACAACACCATTAAAGATATGAGGGATGTCTGTGTATAACAACACCATTAAAGGTATGAAAGATTGTCTGTGTATAACAACACCATTAAAGGTATGAAAGATTGTCTGTGTATAACAACACCATTAAAGGTATGAGAGATGCCTGTGTATAACTGCGCAGGTCAGTCCCTTAGTTTTAATCATTAACTTTGTGTTCACAGAGTCTGCAGTATTTTGTTGTAGGTTAAAAAAAAGTAAATATTACCGTGACCATGCCATTAAAGCATGTTAGGGATACATTTAAAGCATGTTAGGGGCTGGACAAGACAGTGAAGCTACTAGGTATCAGAATTACAAAAGGAGAGATGTTGATTGAGTGGAGAGAAAAAAAAATGAACTGATAATAGGAAATACTTGGTTTCAACAACACCCAAAGCATGGAAAAGCCCAAATAATAACATACGTAACCAGATAGATTACATTATGATCAACAGAAGATTCAGGAACTCACTAATATCAGTGAAAACAAGACCAAAAGCAGAATGTAACAGTGACCACATCCCAGTCGTAGGAAAAGTGAGAATTTAAAGAGGTTAAAGGTAGCAGCTAAAAACAAAGAACTAGATAGAGAGCTGGTACGGAAACATAAAGCAATACAAGAACAATATAGGACCATAGTACATAATAGATATAATGCTATAGAGAAGATTGAAACGATTGATGAACAATGGAATATGCTCAAAGACTCTATTCAGCAAACATCTATTGAAATCCTACCTCCAAATAAAAGACACACTAAACAGGGGTGGATGACAGAAGAAATTTTGCAACAAATGGATCGGAGAAGAAGTCTTAAGGAAAATAAAGATGAATATGACAAAATAAATAAAGAAATAAGACTCATGTAATAAACTAAAGATGAGTGGCTAAATAAGAAATGTAGTGAAACAGACACACCATCGTGGAAATGCAAGAGACATATACAATCAAATAAAGGAGTTAACAAACAGAAGGACATATCACAAGACTAGTTGCCTGAAGTCAAAGGAGGGGCATACAGTAATGGACAGATATGAAATAATGGCAAGACAGAGTGAATACATTAGAGAACTCTATGAGGACAATATGAGCGAAATAGATATCCGAAATCATATTGAAAGGTCTCCCATATTAAAAGCAGAAATGGAAGAAGCCATCAAACACATGAAGAACAACAAAGCACCAGGACCAGATAAAATCACCAAGGAAGAATTGGAAGCATTAGGAGAGCTTGGCATAAAAATTATTACCAGATTGCTGAATGACATTTATAACAGTAACTATGTCCCATCAGACATTTTGCAATCAGTTTTCTTTGTCCTACCAAAGAAACAAGGTGAACTTGAATGTGAAGACGATCGAACCATTAGTCTTATGAGATATGTTACCAAAATCCTGCTACATATTGTCATGAGAAGAGTCAGGGGAAAAATAAAGCCAGACATCGCTGAAGAACAGTGTGGCCTCGTCGAAGGAAAAGACACAAGTAATGGTATATATATATATATAACATTGATGGAAAGATCAATAGAAGTAAAGACAGACCTATACTTATGCTTCATAGACTACTGTAAAGCATTCGATAAAGTGAGGACACAGAAGTTATAAAATGCTGGAAGACATCAACATGGGAAAGATCTGAATCTTATCAAAAACATATACTGGCAGCAATCAGCAGCAATGAGGGTTGAGAACCAAATAGGAGCATTCCAAGGCATAAAATTGGGATTGAGACAAGGATGTGTTCTATCTCCTGACCTCTTCTCCTTGTCCAGAGAAAACATAATGAGAAATATAAAGAACTTGCCAGGAATATCAGTTGGCGTGTACAAACTTAACAACTTAAGATATGCAGACGACACAGTTCTGATTGCTAAAAGTGAAAGGGAGCTACAGGCTCTTCTGGACATCGTGGTTAGTGAAATTAAAAGTAAAGGTCTCAGCCTGAATAAAAAGAAAACTGAAGTGATGGTCATCTCAAGGAAAAGAATACCACCAAAATGTAGCACTACCATCGATGGTACAGAACTGAAACAAGTTGATAGATTCAAGTACTTAGGAACAATTATAACAACTGATGGGAAATGTCACAATGAAATAAAAAGCAGACGTGCTCAGGCCAAGTCAGCATTCTAGAAAATGAGAAACATCTTGTGCAACAGATCAGTATTAATGGAAACAAGGTTCCGAGTTCTTAAATGTTACATCGAGCCAATTTTGTTTTATGATGTGAAGCATGGTCCATGAATAAGAGAGTACAGTGAGAAATGGAGACCATGGAAATGTGGTTCGTAAAAAGGATTTTGAAGGTACCATGGACAGCTAAGAAAACCAACGAAGAAGTCTTAAGAGAGGTTGGAGTTAAAAGACAAATTACAGCAACGATCAGAGGCAGACAAGCGAGATGTGTATGACATTTTCTGAGAAGAGGAAAACTAAAACACATTGTGGCAAGTGGAAAAACTGAGGGAAGAAGAGACAGAGGAAGACAGAGAGAGAAGTTACTGGATGAGCTGTCAGTGTGGCTAGGAAGAAAGTCACCGGCGGATCTCATAATCAAGTCTAAAGACAGGGAATTGTGGAGAGAAATGATCACCTACGCCACGCGGCACGGCACTTGATTGATTGATTGATTGATTGATTGGGAATACGGTGTTAGGCCCGTATTTTCTATGACCGTCGGCACTTGAAAGTGTGATGTATCACGCCTGGCCGCTTTACTTTCCCCAGATTTCTCTGGTAGCCATTTTTAGAGGCTGGGTCAACCCGGGGCTTTTTTGTGGTTTATGCAGAAAAAAAATGCTGGGACTTAAGCGGGTAGCACCTGGTTAGTAAACCGAGTACCTGGTGACTGATTGTTTTGCGCTCTGTGACTTCAGGATGTGTTGGATGGCTGCATCTTATCTTCGCTTTACTTTTGTAAATAGTAAGAAAGATATCCCTACATTAGCCCTGTCTAGTTGTCCCAAAACGTTGAACTCTGTAGCTTTTCTTCTGAACTTTCTACATTATCTATCCTGACATTTTGCTGACTTGTAAAGTGCACTTTAATTTGTCTTTTCTTGTTCGGCTTCTTGTTTTAAAATGGGCTATTTTGTGGAGTAAATTTTGCTTAATAGCCAGTTTCATTTACCAGCTTCAATGACTGGAGTTTCACCGATTAAATTCTTATTCTGACAGGTCAAAAATGTTGTGACACGAAAGAAAGTAACAGTTGTCATTGTCTCCACCTACATTATACTCATATCTACTGCTACCCCATCCTACTTGGCCAACACGCTGGACTTGAAGTTCTTTCTAGCAAGAAACAAGACCCTCATTGGACTAGTCTCTACTCAAGATCGTGAAGAGACAGAGAAAGTTTCTTATCTTATCAACAACGTTGTCATTCCTTTCAGCGCTTTCCTCGTCATCATTATCTGCACAATATTGTTAGTTGTAAAGCTGCAGAAGAAGAACAAGTGGAGAAACTTGTCGACGTCAGCAGGTCAAGGTGACCACGTAACAGATCGTAATCAGAAGGTGGCCAAAATGGTGGTCATCATTTCTACACTGTTCATCGCTTGTTTTATTCCCGTTTGCGTTCTTTTCTTAGCTATGGCGGTGGAGCCGAACTTTTTTATTAATGGTAAATACAGAAATCTGTGTATAACAATAGGAGGTGTAAGTCTGGTGCTAGAATCTATCAACTCCTCAGTGAATATCTTCATCTACTATCTCATGAGTAGCAAATACAGAAATGTTTTCCGACAGTTTATAACACAATTTAGAGAATAGTTCTAAATTATTATTACACTGATGGAGAGCGTTCTTTAATTAATACTATTTGTTATAATGTTGATGACAAAGTGTTCTCCTTTGAATTTACTGTATTTTTATATAATCGTTAGGTTGACTTACTCTCACTGCTATTTTAGGTTGTGGCTGACATAAGAGTTATTATTCCTTGTCACTTTTAATATACTAATACACATTATTACTTCTTCTTTTCGTTCATTTCACAAGTTCTGAAAGTAGCTATATGTGGCACTATATGATTCATTACAAGACTGAAATATTAACACACTTAGTCACTATAAAATTCAGATGGTTCGTTCTTCAATCAAATTATAGATCTCCTTTAATATTCACCAAACGAATTTCACTAGTATCAAATTGAGACTTCTCCGAAAGCATTTTACACAAATGAAAACATATAACATCTTTGGCATTTCTCACGCGGGACCGTCACTTGAAACACATCTTCTGTCTGTCTTTATCCTGTCCTGCTGTCCTTGTCTTTATCCTGTCCTGCTGTCCTTGTCTTCTAACTTCTCGTTTCTGTTCTCTCTCCTTTTTTTTAAAACTGCTCGCTTGGCTTATATATCGTAAGCCAGTTGTCCAATAGGACACAATTCTAGATATTTCTATTAGTCAGCTGGTTACTACATACTGATTGGACGAGTAGGTCCACTCCCTCTGGGAGTCGGTTCGCTGGGCTATTCATGTAAGCAAATTGCGTGCTAAGATTAGCAAATATGCCACGCCTGTCAGTAAGTCTGTTGCGTCAAGTCCGTCTATTCAGTTTTCTCGCCTGGGTATTATTATTTCACTTCTGTTTACACTGTGTCCGTCTGTCTGTCTCCACATGTATTATTGTTGTCTGAGTAAATCTTCTTAGTCTGTATTATGCATCCATGTGCATATTTTTTTAAAGTATCTATTTAATTCTGTCGTAACAATACTAATAACGCTGGAGTTTTCCTCTCTAACCTGTTCTCACATTTTCAATCGTTTCTTACGTACTTTGTATCTGTCATTAATAACTATAATAAAAATGTTAATAGAATAATAATAATATTATTAATAATATTTTCAAGCGGTTCCAAGGAGCTACTACTCGATATTCGGTATGTGTACTGCATCGTGGAAATTTGATATCCGATTTCACAGCAGTAAACCAGAAGAATCGGTTCCTAATTCGGTTACTATCCAGTTCTAGTGTTCACTGCAAGCTCGGAGTAGGGTACAATAGTCTGTGAACAGGAGAAGAATGTTGGCATCAAACAAATAAGAGATGTCACAGAGAAGAATGTTGGCATCAAACAAATAAGAGATGTCACAAAGGAAAAAGAAGTAGCTGGAGATGTTCTGAGAGACGATGCAGTGAAGATGATGAAACACAAGATCGTGCCGGCTTGGGGCGGGTTATGGTAGTAACATTTTCACTCCCTGACTGCAGCTAAAACGCCGGCGTGTAATACTTCTTTAGCTGACTCCACCACTACAGGGATTATGGCAATAGCTGCAGCGTTAGTCATGTTAGGCCTGTTACTTAGGGTAGAAATATTAGTCATCTTAGGCCTGTTACTTAGGGTAGAAATATTAGTCATGATAGGTCTGTTATTAGGGTAGAAATATTAGTCATCTTAGGCCTGTTACTTAGGGTAGAAATATTAGTCATGATAGGTCTGTTACTTAGGGTAGAAATATTAGTCATCTTAGGCCTGTTACTTAGGGTAGAAATATTAGTCATCTTAGGCCTGTTACTTAGGGTAGAAATATTAGTCATCTTAGGCCTGTTACTTAGGGTAGAAATATTAGTCATGATAGGTCTGTTATTAGGGTAGAAATATTAGTCATCTTAGGCCTGTTACTTAGGGTAGAAATATTAGTCATGATAGGTCTGTTACTTAGGGTAGAAACGTTAGTCAAGATAGGTCTGTTACTTAGGGTAGAAATATTAGTCATCTTAGGCCTGTTACTTAGGGTAGAAATATTAGTCATCTTAGGTCTGTTACTTAGGGTAGAAATATTAGTCATCTTAGGCCTGTTACTTAGGGTAGAAATATTAGTCATGATAGGTCTGTTATTAGGGTAGAAATATTAGTCATGATAGGTCTGTTATTAGGGTAGAAATATTAGTCATGATAGGTCTGTTATTAGGGTAGAAATATTAGTCATGATAGGTCTGTTATTAGGGTAGAAATATTAGTCATGATAGGTCTGTTACTTAAGGTAGAAACATTAGTCAAGATAGGTCTGTTACTAAGGGTAGAAACATTAGTCAAGATAGGTCTGTTACTTAGGGTAGAAACGTTAGTCAAGATAGGTCTGTTACTTAGGGTAGAAACGTTAGTCAAGATAGGTCTGTTACTTAGGGTAGGTACGTTAGGCCTGTTACTTTTGGTATGAACGTTTGTCAAAATAGGCTTGTTACTGAGGGTAAGAAAGGCCTAACTACGACCTATTACTGAGGGTAGGAACTACCTGAACTACGGCCTGTTACTGAAGGTAGGAAAGGCCTAACTACGGCCTGTTACTGAGGGTAGGAACTGTGTGTGAAAGTTTGGAAAGTAGCACAAAATAGAAAGTCAGCTGAACAAGGACATTGCATGATAAGAAGTAGAGCTCCAACAAACTTACAGCACGGTATCCAATAAACGATTAAAATTTTTTTTAGCTTAATTTGTTCTTTCTTTTCTTCTCAAACATTACAAATGACTTTTATTACTAAACTAACGGCTCGTTACCAGAATTTGGCAGTAACATTGGCCGTTGTAGATCACGTGATGGCTTCGTTGTCCAGTGTGTGACACGACAATCTCCAGACTTTGAGCAGGCCACACTAGTTCTCTTTAACGATTCTTCTATACAGAAACAGGTTAACTTAGAGAAATGTATGGAAACAGAACAATTACAGTAGTCAGTACAGAACACTCAGAGTAGACAGAACATAGCAATCATAGTAGACAGAATATAACAATCATAGTAGACAGAATATAACAATCATAGTAGACAGAATATAACAATCATAGTAGACAGAACATAAAATTAATAGTAGACAGAACATAACATTAATAGTAGACAGAACATAAAACTAATAGTAGACAGAACATAAAACTAATAGTAGACAGAACATAAAACTAATAGCAGACAGAACATAACATTAATAGTAGACAGAACATAAAACTAATAGTAGACAGAACATAACATTAATAGTAGACAGAACATAAAACTAATAGTAGACAGAACATAAAACTAATAGTAGACAGAACATAACATTAATAGTAGACAGAACATAAAACTAATAGTAGACAGAACATAAAACTAATAGTAGACAGAACATAACATTAATAGTAGATGAGAACATAAAACTAATAGTAGACAGAACATAACATTAATAGTAGACAGAACATAAAACTAATAGTAGACAGAACATAAAACTAATTGTAGACAGAACATAAAACTAATAGTATACAGAACATAACACTAATAGTGGAGAAGAACCTGCCGACGACTGTGCAGGTAGTAAACAAAGACTCGAGATGAAAAAGCATGGAGGACAGACACCAAGACTGAAGGTACTAGCAAGACTGAAGGTACTAAGAAGACTGAAGGTACTAGCAAGACTGAAGGTATTAGCAAGACTGAAGGTATTAGCAAGACTGAAGGTACTAGCAAGACTGAAGGTACTAGCAAGACTGAAGGTACTAAGAAGACTGAAGGTACTAGCAAGACTGAAGGTATTAGCAAGACTGAAGGTATTAGCAAGACTGAAGGTATTAGCAAGACTGAAGGTACTAGCAAGACTGAAGGTACTAGCAAGACTGAAGGTACTAGCAAGACTGAAGGTACTAGCAAGACTGAAGGTACTAGCAAGACGGAAGGTACTAGCAAGACTGAAGGTACTAGCAAGACTGAAGGTACTAAGAAGACTGAAGGTACTAGCAAGGTGTAAGGTACTAGCAAGACTGAAGGTATTAGCAAGACTGAAGGTACTATCAAGACTGAAGGTACTAGCAAGACTGAAGGTACTAGCAAGACTGAAGGTACTAGCAAGACTGAAGGTATTAGCAAGACTGAAGGTACTATCAAGACTGAAGGTACTAGCAAGACTGAAGGTACTATCAAGACTGAAGGTACTAGCAAGACTGAAGGTACTAGCAAGACTGAAGGTACTAGCAAGACAGTCGCAACACAAATATGTCTAACATGCGAGGATTACGTCTCTTGTCCTGTACATTTCCCCTATCTTCAGCAAAATTGTTCATTAATTATTTGCATGGAAAAACTGAAAAGACAAATAGAACATGTTGCTCTGTTCCTGAACACTGAAGAAAGATCTTAACTAGAGACAGAGGAAGATCTTGAGTGAAGTCGTCATTTATCCTACGACTCAAAACATAAAAAAGAACTTTTTGTCTGCTCCTGAATCATATATTTTCCTCACACAGAAATGTAATCACATTTTATCGAGTTCCTTGCTTTTTCCGTTGTGACTTGTCTCTAGCGCCAGATGTCAATCAACGTGACATGTACTGACATCACTGGTTCCAGGAATTAATATCAAACTAGCTCCCTATATCAACTTGCCAACCATTTATCAAAACTACCAGAATATATGATTTATATGTGATCATATCAGACTGTCCCGATAATTCAAAATCACTGAGATTATCACTCTAAACTGTCTGCTTGTTAATTATTATTTCTGTTGAACTGGTACAGCATTTATGTTCAGACACAGCCATATCTGGCTGTTTCATTATCACAGACAATATTTAACACAGGTAATATTTACGTCTAGTTCAGACCATGAAGGTGCCAGTGTGAAGTTTTTGAAACCATTCTTTAATAACAGTGACATCATGACATGACCTGACATGACGCTACATGACACTGCAAGACAATTATTAATAAGTGACTCTCTGCCAGACGTGAGGCAGAGGTCAGAGGTCAGCTTGGAACTGGTAGATGAGATAGTAACCTTATTTTTCTATACTAGAAATAAATCACCAAATATAACTATACATGTGGTTCACTTGTGCCATCAACTTATAGAAACTGACATGCTATTAAACTTACATATATTCTTTATGTTCACACAAAACTTTTTAACAAAGACAGATCCGCACCTGTCAAATGTCAGCTTTGATAGTATATTTTCTTGTAAAATATAAAAGCGTTCTTATACGATAAAAATACAAAATAAAACTTAGGCAACAGTATAGATAAGAAGGTTCACAATTACGTATAAATATAGTATACAAATGTAAGTCCCTGAAAAAATACAGAGTGCATTGTGTAAAAATTTCAACTACAGTACAAAGTATGAAGTGTAAGTTTTTCAAACAAATTACAAAGTGTAAAGTGTAAAGTGTAAGTTCTTCAAATAAATTTCAAAGTAAAACAAAGTGATCTGTACACTAAGTTCGTGAAACTAACACATATTTTAAGCAAAGACTGGCCGATCAAAATCATCGGCACTTTTCTGCTTCTAATCTCCAGACCAGAGACTCTTTTCTGCTTCTAATCTCCAGACCAGAGACACTTTTCTGCTTCTAATCTCCAGACCAGAGACACTTTTCTGCTTCTAATCTCCAGACCAGAGACACTTTTCTGCTTCTAATCTCCAGACCAGAGACACTTTTCTGCTTCTAATCTCCAGACCAGAGACACTTTTCTGCTTCTAATCTCCAGACCAGAGACACTTTTCTGTTTCTAATCTCCAGACCAGAGACACTTTTCTGCTTCTAATCTCCAGACCAGAGACACTTTTCTGTTTCTAATCTCCAGACCAGAGACACTTTTCCGCTTCTAATCTCCAGACCAGAGACACTTTTCTGCTTCTAATCTCCAGACCAGAGACTGGGAAAGAAATGGAGGCTCCAGCAGATCGTCCAGGAGAAGAATCTTCTAGTCACGTCAAAGGAGATGTCTTGTTTTCAGACAGCGACATCCTTGTTTACCAGTGGATTGTTTTAGCTGTTATATGTCAGATGATCGACGTTTTTGGTATTTCTGCAAATGTCATTAACATCATCTGCTTCATGAGGCAAGGCTTCCACGACCCGGTCAATGTTAGTCTTCTAGGTAAGATAACTCTCTCTATTTCCAGCTCTGAATATGATTTAACCCAGAAACAGATCTCTTTTTTTTTTGTCTCAAGAAACAGTTTGTGTGTGTGTGTGTCTCAGAAACCGGGTCAGTTTTGTACAGAAGTTTCGTTTTATCCAGTAAAATGTATCAGTCAGTCATTTGGATGTCCTTTGCGGAATTTTGGCTCCGGGACAGATAGTAATGGAGAGATAGGCAGCGAGAGATAGGCAGGGAGAGATACACAGGGAGAGATAGACAGGGAGATATAGAAAGGGAGAGATAGGCATGGAGAGATAGAAAGGGAGAGATATGCAAAGAGAGATAGGCAGGTAGAGATAGGCAAGGGGAGATAGGCAAGGACAGATAGGCAGGTAGAGATAGGCAAAGAGAGATAGGCAGGTATAAATAGGCAAGGAGAGATAGGCAGGTAGAAATAGGTAAGGAGAGATAGGCAGGTAGATATAGGCAAGGAGAGATAGGCAGGTAGAAATAGGCAAGGAGAGATAGGCAGGTAGAAATAGGCAAGGATAGATAGGCAGGTAGAAATAGGCAGGAGAGATAATCAAGGAGAGATAGGCAAAGAGAGATAGGATAGGCAGGTAGAGATAGGAAGGAGAGAAAGATAGGCAGGTAGAAATAGGCAAGGAGAGATAGGCAGGTAAAAATAGGCAAGGAGAGATAGGATAGGCAGGTAGAGATAGGAAGGAGAGAAAGATAGGCAGGTAGAGATAGGAAGGAGAGAAAGATAGGCAGGTAGAGATAGGAAGAAGAGATAGGCAGGTAGAGATAGGCAAAGACAGACATGCAAGGAGAGATAGGTTAGGAGAGATAGACAGGGAGATATAGAAGGGAGAGATAGGCATGGAGAGATATAAATGGAGAGATAGACAAGGAGAGATAGGCAGGGAGAGATAGAAAGGGAGAGATAGGCAGGGTGAGATAGAAAGGGAGAGATAGGCAGGGTGAGATAGGCAGGGAGAGATAGACAGGGAGAGATAGAAAGGGAGAGATAGGCAGGATGAGATAGGCAGGGAGAGATAGACAGGGAGAGAGAGAAAGGGAGAGATATGCAAGGAGAGATAGGCAGGTAGAGATAGGCAAGGGGAGATAGGCAAGGACAGATAGGCAGGTAGAGATTGGAAAGGACAGATAGGCAAGCAGAGATAGGCAAAGAGAGATGGGGAAGGAGAGATAAGATAGGCAGGTAGAGATAGGAAGGAGAGAAAGATAGGCAGGTAGAGATAGGAAGGAGAGAAAGATAGGCAGGTAGAGATAGGAAGGAGAGAAAGATAGGCAGGTAGATATAGGAAGGAGAGATAGAATAGGCAGGTAGAGATAGGAAGGAGAGATAGGATAGGCAGGTAGAGATAGGCAGGGAGAGTTAGGCAGGTAGAGATAGGCAGGTAGAGTTAGGCAGGTAGAGATAGGCAGGGAGAGTTAGGCAGGTAGAGATAGGCTGGGAGAGTTAGGCAGGTAGAGATAGGCAGGTAGAGTTAGGCAGGTAGAGATAGGAAGGAGAGAAAGATAGGCAGGTAGATATAGGAAGGAGAGATAGAATAGGCAGGTAGAGATAGGAAGGAGAGATAGGATAGGCAGGTAGAGATAGGCAGGGAGAGTTAGGCAGGTAGAGATAGGCAGGTAGTTAGGCAGGTAGAGATAGGCAGGGAGAGTTAGGCAGGTAGAGATAGGAAGGAGAGATAGGATAGGCAGGTAGAGATAGGCAGGTAGAGTTAGGCAGGTAGAGATAGGAAGGAGAGATAGGATAGGCAGGTAGAGATAAGCAGGGAGAGTTAGGCAGGTAGAGATAGGAAGGGAGAGCTAGGCAGGTAGAGACAGGCAGGGAGAGTTAGGCGGGTAGAGATAGGCAGGGAGAGTTAGGCAGGTAGAAATAGGCAGGGAGAGTTAGGCAGGTAGAGATAGGCAGGGAGAGTTAGGCGGGTAGAGATAGGCAGGGAAAGTTAGGCAGGTAGAGATAGGCAGAGAGAGAGATTGGCGGTGAGAGACAATCAAGGAGAGATAGGCAGGTAGAGATAGGCAGGTAGAGATAGGGAAGTACGGATAAGCAAGCAGAGATAGACAGAGAGAGATAGACGGGGAGATATAGACATGGAGAGATAGGCAAGGAGAGAGAGACAAGTAGAGAAAGGCAGTGAAAGATAGGCAGGGATGAGATAAACAGGAAAAGTTAGGCAGGAAGAGATAGGCAGGAAGAGATAGGCAGGAAGAGATAGGCAGGGAGAGATAGACAGGAAGAGATAGACAGGGAGAGATAGAAGGGAGAGATAGACAGGGAGTGATTAGCAGGTATGTGAAAGAGTTTTTTATTAAGAAAAACATTTTTAAATGTTAGGGATAGGATATAATTTTTTTTTTGATAGAGGGAAGATATAATTTTTGTAATTGTTAGAGATAAGATATAATATTTTTAATGGCTTAAATTTTGTGTTGAGACGAAATAAACTTATCTGTGCTATAGTTAAGCTGAAACTCTGAGTGGATGGAGAAATCAGAACATGAAGGCTCAAATAAAAGCTGATTATCAGGGTAGTGGAGCGTAGTGAGAGCAGGATTAAACAACCTAAGATTCTAACAATGATTAATGTAAACAAAGAGGAAATAAAATAAGATGATCCGGATAGAATGTGATGTAACTATATTGATGTTCGGAAGAGAATGTGATGTAACTATATAATTGTTCGGAAGAGAATGTGATGTAACTATATTAATGTTCGGAAGAGAATGTGATGTAACTATATTAATGTTCGGAAGATAATGTGATGTAACTATATAATTGTTCGGAAGAGAATGTGATGTAACTATATTAATGTTCGGAAGTGAATCTGATGTAAATGTATTACAATTCGGAAGTGAATGTGATGTAACGATATTAATGATTGGAAGAGAATGTGATGTAAGTATAATAATGGTCGGAAGAAAATGTGATGTAACTATATTAGTGTTTGGAAGAGAATCTGACTTATCTATATTAATGTTTTGAAGAGAAGTGATGTAACTATATTAATGTTTGGAAGGGAATGTGATGTAGCTATAATAATCTTTTGACGAAATTGTGATGTAACTATATTAATGTTATTAAGAAAATGTGATGTAACTACATTAATGTTCGGAAGTGAATGTGATGTAACTATATTAACGCTCAGAAGTGAATGTGATGAAACGATATCAATTTTCGAAAGTGAATGTGATGTAACTATATTAATGTTTGAAACTGAAGGTGATGTAACTATATTAATGTTTGGAAGAGAATGTGGTGTAACTATATTAATCTTCGGAACTGAGGGTGATTTAACTATTAATGTTCGGAAATGAATGGGATGTAGCTATATAATTATCGGAAGTGAATGTGATGTAGTGATATTAATGTTTGGAATAGAATATGATATAACTATATTAATGTTTAGAGGAGAATGTGATGCACTTTATTAATGTTTGGAAGAGAATATGATGTGACTGTTTGGAAGAGAATGTGATGCAACAATATTAATTTTTGGAAAAGAGTATGATGTAAATGTATTAATGTTTGAACGAGAATGTGATGTAACTATCATGATAGAAATAGAAGAAAAAGCAGAGATATATAGTGATATTAATAAAGACTGACTGATGATATCAAAGAGGTAAAATGAAGATGTTATAAATAAACACTAAATTTATGACATCAGAGAGATAAAGTGAGATATAATAAATAAAGACTTTACACATTACTGAAAGTGATCAAAGAAATGTACATTAGATTTTTGCGAGCTGACTTAAACACATGATGATGATTGTGAATTTCTTGTAGTGCGCTGCCTGCTTCTAGCACCAGCGAGTGAATAGACATATGTTAATTTAAGATTTGTTGTATGACAACAACCAGGTCTTGCAGTGTCTGATATCGGTTGCCTGTCTACGCTCATCTGGACAAATCTGTGTTTGACTCCAGCTTTTGCAGATGCTGATCTGCCTTTCGATGCTACAGAGATCCAGTATCTGACAAGTTCAATGCCACATGCGACATTCACTCGAGTCACTGCCTGGATTACAGCTCTTATCACACTAGAGAGATGTCTGTGTATAACAGCACCATTAAAGGTATTAGAGATGTCTGTGCATTACAACCCCATTAAAGGTATGAAAGATATCTATGTATAACAGCTCCATTAAAGGTATTAGAGATGTCTGTGCATTACATGTCCTTTAAAGGTGTGAGAGATGCTTATGTATAACAGCACATTTATAGGTACGAGAGATCTCTGTGTATAACAGCTCCATTAACCGTACAAGATATGACCATAAATAACAGTTCCAATAAAGATATGAGAGGTCTCTGTGCATAACTGCTCCATTAAATGTATGAGAGATGGCTGTGTATAACAGCTCCAATAAAGGTATGAGAGATGTCTATGTAAAACAGCACCATTAAAGGTAGGAGAGATCTCTTTGTATAACAGCTCCATTAAAGGTAAGAGATGTTTGTTTATAACAGCTCTATTAACGGTATGAGAGATTTATACGTATAACAGCACCATTAAAGGTAAGGGAGATGTCTTTGTATGACAGCTCCATTAAAGATATGAGAGATGTCTCTGTGTGCAAGAAACTCTCTACTGTAGAGAGCGGAACAACTCAACTCCTTCAGATCATCAAAGGAAGACACCCCCCCCCCCCCTTTCCAGAAAGGTGTTTCGGCCCTTTAAACTCCTGACACTCTAAGGGGGGTGGGTGGGCCCCTCTGGGTCATGTCTCCCAGAGGTCTTGTGAGTTGTTACTTTTCCCGGAGCCGGGACTGAACCCGCGATCTTCCGTTGCCACTGAACTTTTTTTTAGCGATTTAGCTACGGAGGACTGGTATTGGTTGTGACAAACGAAATTATTTATGTTCTCAATGCTTGTTTCGCATACCCCACAGCCAGCATGAGGCCTTTTCTGCTGTTTCTGAAAGGCTTTTCAATGCCCTTGCTCTTGCTTGTCCCTTTAAGCCAAGTTGCTTACATAGATCATATGCTGATGTTGCTATGAATCCTCTCGCTCCCACTTCTACAGCTATCACTTTTGCCCTGACTCCTGCCCCCTACCTCAGTTGCTTGACCAGATCATTGTACTTCTCATATTTGAACAGATGTTGCTCCTCTATTCTTGTTTCGTACGGGACCGTAAGCTCGAGCATTATTAGTTCCTGTTTTTCTGTGGAGTACACTACAATGTCCGGTCGCATTCCTGTGTTCTTGATGGCAGTCGGGTATTCTCTTCTTTCTGGAAGGTCCGCTGTCACTTCCCAGTCATTTGTACCATCTAGCAGTGATGGTAAGGGAATGTCACTGATTTCAATATTTGATGTCGTACCAGCACCTATGAAGTATTTCGGTGGAACCTCAACTCTTTTGTTGTTATTTGCTTTATCTTTTGCCCTATCCACAATTGCTACTAGTTCCTGCAGCACTCTGTTGTGCCACCAGGTGTAACGTCTTTGGGCTAACGCTGACGCACATGTTCCAATGTTTGCCTTTCGTTGCAGAGAGAGCACTTTGTGTTTTCTGATAAACCCCATTTATATAGCTTGGATCATGTAGGCAGAAGATCATAAGTAGCTCTGATGATGAAGCTGAGTTTCAAAGGTGCCATTTTCCAAATGTCATTCCATGTTAGTGATCTCTGCAGGACTTCCTCCCATGGTAGTGATCTCTGCAGGACTTCCTCCCATGTTAGTGATCTCTGCAAGACTTCCTCCCATGTTGTCCACTGACCTTGCTGTGCCTGTTGGACTGTCTTCTGGACCCGCTTGTCATCCTCTGAATTCCTTACTTCACTGATGATCATATCCCTTCTTTCCTTGCAGGAGGCCTTTGACCATCATTTGATTTCACCATGACCAAATCCCCTTCTGTTGGTCTGGGTGTACCCTATTACTTCTTTCAGCTCCTGCGTTTCCCTGGCTGTGGTCACTTCCTCACTTACTTTCCATCTTCGTCCAGTTTTAAGTGTTGGCTGCACTTCTCGTACCACCGGATCTGTAGATTCTTGTAGCATCATTGCATGTCTTGTTTTTCCTACCTTGTATTCTTCAACCACAGATTTGAATGGTAGCTGCAATTTGCTCTTCTTACTGTACAGTGCTACATCAGTTAATCCTGGTGGTACGCCCAACCACTTTCTTATGCTTTATTTATCTTTCTTTCGACTGCCTCTACTGTGCTGGTATTTACTTAGTAAATGGGTAGTGGCCAGGTTCTAAGGACTGCTAGGTGGGGTGGGGGTACGCTCTTCACTCCAATTAAATGTCTCCAAGGCGTGCGTCTCAAATCACCTCTGATAGTCAAGTCAAGCTCCTGGCCTTCTAGTGGCGGAACTGTTCAAACTGAAAGGAGAAGGGGTGAATATCTGGCGCCTGAAAACCAGACGCTTCGGGTAGATGAGAGTCTTTTGTGGTAGCTCATCTGAGAGAGGTAAAGCTATGATTTAAAACCTGCTGCTGGAGAGATTCTTCAGCTGCCATGCGTGGAGTGGGGCTCCTCCGGCCAGTGAAGAAAGGTGTGAATGGGGTTGAGGCGCGGCGCCACCGTGGAAAAGGTGAAAGAACGGATTAAGTGAAGAAAGGATTAACTGAAGTAACCAGTCAGGACTGCTCCAATCAAGGCACTTCTGCTCTGGAGGCCGGCCACGTTCTATGTGCACTCATAATGGGGCGGATTGACTGAACCGGCTTAACCCAGGAGTTAAACTACAACTCTAGATTAAACTGGTGCAATGAAAACCACAATGTCACGCAATCCCGCTTCTGCGACCCACCGAGATTACAGTCCCAAGTCCTGGGACACTCTGAACCTCATGTGGTCCTCTTGGGATCTCTTGTGGCGCTCTCGGGGACCACAGGAGGACCACAGGACCAATCAAGGAGCACAGGAGTAAATTCAGTAGGATCACGGGGCAGTCTTGGTGGTAGAAGCGAACGAAGAAGAAGAAGAAGGAGTAGTGTCCACATCAATTTTGAAATCACCATGAACTGGAGGCACATTATTTTGAACTTCCCCAGTAGCCTGCTTTTGTCTATGATGTTCAGTCCATTCTGCGCCATTTCTATAACCTGCTTCACAGCGCTTGAGTCCTTCATGGATGCATCATATACTCTGCCAAGGCTCTTCACTGGCTCTTCCCCTACAGTTGGGATTATTTGATTTGTCACTGTGTACGATCTTTCTATCACTTTCCCTTTCATGAGTGACAGACTTCTTGACTTCTTTGGCTTGAAGCTCATGCGGCACCATATGATAAGGTTGTCCAAACGCTCTAACATCTTTCGTGCCTGTGCTTCACTGGTTGTTATTACTGTTGTGTCATCCATGAATGCTTTTAGTGGTGGCATTTGACATCCATTTCTGAACCCTGGGCCTTCTGCTGCTCTTTCTGCTGCTTTCAAGATTACCTGCATGGCTAGTACGAACAGTATGGGAGATATTGTACAACCCATTGCAATTCCTACCTGGAGCTCAATCCATCTTGTAGTATATCCTGATGTTCCAAATATATTGAGGAACCCTGTGAAGTACCTTTTCAGCATATTTGTGATTTCTTTTGGCACATGATACATGTCTAGTGCTAGCCATATCATCTGGTGCGGTACTGAGCCATACGCATTGGCTAGGTCAAGCCATATTACCTGTAGATCTTGCTTTCCAGATTTTGCCTGCTGAATAGCTTCCCAAATCATTGAAGCATTCTCGAGACATCCTGGGAAACCTGGAATTCCTCCCTTCTGCCCGGATGTGTCAACGTAACCATTATCTAGGAGGTATGTTGTTATTCTCCTTGCCATCACAGAGAAGAATATCTTTCCTTCCACATGCAGAAGTGAGATCGGTCTGAACTGGTTGATTTCAGTGGAATTCTACTCCTTTTGAATGCAATGTATACTCCGTTAGTCTTTTTCAATTCTTTACATATGACTCCTTTGGTCCATGCTGTTCATAGGAGTTTATGAAACTTCTTTAGTACTTCAGGGCCTCTTTTGTATAGTATATAACGAACGCCATTTGGGCCTGGTGCTGACTTGCCTTTAGCTTTTCTTACAACGCTCTCTACTTCTTGTAAGGTTGGTGGGCTGCATTTGAATTTGCTGCCTGGTGCACAGGGCCACACTAGACCTTTCATCTGCTCGAGAGGTGTATGCTGATTTTTATCAGAGTATGTCTTGCTCAGATGTTCCTCGACCACCTCCTTACCTGCTTTCAGCGTACCTGATTTTGGCTGTTCAAATAACTGCTTGGCAAATCCGAAGGGATCTCTGTAGAACTTCTCTCTTGCGTATCTGGTTTCCCTCTTCCTTTTACATAGTCTTTCAGCTCTGCAAAGGGCATTGTGCTGGAATTTTAGATGCCAAACCTGTGTTAGTCCTCCCTTTTCCGATTCATGTGCCTTCTTGAACATTTTCCGGGCATGGTTCTTCTGCTGTCTTATTGCTTCTATTTTCCTCTGTCTTCTGGACTTTCTTGGTGTCACTTTTTCTCTTTTTTCCTGTTTGGTTCCAAACTCTTTGTGGCAATGAAGATATATGATGTAACGAAATTCTTCCAGTTTTTTTTAAATTTCAGTCCTCTTTTGTTAAGCAATGAAGATGGGGCATCCGCTTTTTCTTGCATAGAGTTCACATTGTCACTGATAAGAGTTATGTCATCTATAAAATCAAGATCTTCCATCTGGGTCTCATGTACCCAGTCAATGCACGTTTTACCTGTGCAACATTTTTCGTTATGAAGTCTATGGAAATTCTAAAACGGAAGGAAGATAATATACATCCTTGTTTCACGCCTGTTTCAGTCTGGAAAAATTCCTTCTTCTGTGTTGATTACACAAACATATCCATTGTAGAGATCCTTAATGACGCTGACAATCTTAGATGGTATTCATTATAGTCTTAACATTCTACGCAATGAATCTCTGTGTATGCTATTAAATGCCTTTTTAACGTCTATGAAGTTCAGGATTAATGGCCTTTGCTTTTCAATATGTTCTTCAAGTATTATTCTTAATGCAAAGATCTGGTCCAGACAGCTTCTCCCTTTTCGAAATCCTACTTGTTCTTCTCTCATTATAGTATCCACTATATCTTTAAGTCTATTCAGAAAAACTTTACAAAATACTTTTGACACAACTGACAGTAAAGTTACTCCTCTCCAATTATCACACTTGCTAAGTATTTCTTTTTTCCATTTAGAAGGGACATTTTCTTCTTTCCAAACTTTATTAAACATTCTCTGTACTTGGCTCATATTGTCACTGTTAATAGCTTTTAACATTTCGGCTGTTATTTCATCTTCACTTGTAGCTTTGTAATTAGTCACTAGATTCAATTTCAGTTACGTTCAATGTAATTTCATCTAGGCCGACACTAAAGTTGTGGGACTGGTAAGTCAGTTTCAAGGTCTATCAATTCATATGCGTGTGGTTAATTAAGTATTTCTTGGAATTGTTCGGCCCATCTTTGCTTTTGATCTTTAGTTGATGTTAAAAGTGTGTCAGTTTTATTAAGGATCGGTCTTTATTTAGACGCAGTAGAACTTGTTAGCCTCTGTTATATGTTATATAGAGTTTTGCTGTCTCATGTTTTCACTGCTTTCTCCGCTTCTTTCGACATATTGTCCATGCAATTCTTTTTTATCTCTTCTAGTTGAACTTTTCACTTTATTTCTAATTCTTTGTATGTTGCTTTTGCCAAATCTCTTCCAAGATCTGTCTTTACATTCAACACGGCTAATTTGGCTGCTCGTCTTTCATGTATATATTTCCAGTTTTTCCGACATCCATGCTTCTCTATTTGTTTTTTGCAGTCCATCAGTTGCTTTTGCTACTGTGATTATGGCTGTGCTGTAAGAATTTCAAAATTCATGTATATCTATCTCCTCAACCTCGCTGAGTGCTGCAAAATGATTGGTAAGTTCCATGTTGAAATTCCTATTAGTATATTCTTCCTATAGGCTATGGGTGTTTATCTTTCTTGGTATTGCTTTTTGTGCTGGCTTTTCAGTTTGTCTTATTTTCCTTATACACAGGTTGTGGTCATTGTTGACATTTGCACATCTGTATGCTCTTACATCTATCAGAGATGTTCTGAATTGTTTTCTAATACAAAAAATGATCTATCTTATTTCTGGTTCTATCATCTGGAGATATCCACGTTGTTTTATGTATCTCTTTGTGTGGAAATAGTGTTCCTCCAATGACCTCTGTTAGACATATTGCAATTAATCTTTCTCCGTTCTGGTTTACCGTGTCAGTTCCTTCTTTCACCATTGACTCTGTTGGCTTTGTCGCGAGTTTCCATAACAATTGCTCTTTGTCCCCATCTAGAGTGTGACATATCTAGAGTCGCCTGTAGGTGGGTCTCAGGATAAGGTTGTTAGTCTTATACCTAACTCACGGTTAGAATACGTCAGACGAATCACGTGATTTCCTGCTAACTGTTGCATGTCGGCATGTGCTTTGTAGAACGCCAGTCTTCTTCTACGTCAGTGTTCACCAATTTTCTGATAATTATCTAATAATATCCTTGTATATTAAATCTAGTTGGAACAAAATGTTGTAGTCAACATAATTTCGTACCTAATGTTGTAGTCTACATCAGTCTGCAAAGACTGCGCAGTGTATAAAATGTTTCACCATTCAGTTTGCAATCTCTGAATTGATAGTTCCTCCTTCAAGGTTTTGAAGTGCTGGTTAGTTAAAGAAAATTGTAGCAAAAAATCAATATCACTGCGAGAAATGTTTGTATTTCTTGTGTATGTTCGGAAATTATAGATATTGTTTTCAAGTACTCGTCATTCTGTTCTCCACTTCTCTTTGTCTCTAGCCTTCATGACACAATTAAATATTTATTTCTTCATTTTCTCAGCACACCTACTTAGTTGTCTTTATTTTAAGAGAGCCTTATCTTTACTTTTCTGTTTATTTATTCTAAACAGGCCAACTTTTTCTGCTGGGTATAGTTACCATAAGTTCATTTCAGCAATTCTGTCAATTCATGAAAGTAAATTTTCATTCATTTCTTTCTTTCTCAGCCTCTTCCATCCATCCATCCTCGTCTTCTCTACCCATTTATGGGGCATAAAACAACAACAGGAGCTCTCCATTTATTTTTGTCCTGAGCTGTTTCTTCTACCTAACTCACGGTTAGAATACGTCAGACGAATCACGTGATTTCCTGCTAACTGTTGCATGTCGGCATGTGCTTTGTAGAACGCCAGTCTTCTTCTACGTCAGTGTTCACCAATTTTCTGATAATTATCTAATAATATCCTTGTATATTAAATCTAGTTGGAACAAAATGTTGTAGTCAACATAATTTCGTACCTAATGTTGTAGTCTACATCAGTCTGCAAAGACTGCGCAGTGTATAAAATGTTTCACCATTCAGTTTGCAATCTCTGAATTGATAGTTCCTCCTTCAAGGTTTTGAAGTGCTGGTTAGTTAAAGAACATTGTAGCAAAAAATCAATATCACTGCGAGAAATGTTTGTATTTCTTGTATATGTTCGGAAATTATAGATATTGCTTTCAAGTACTGGTCATTCTGTTCTGCACTTCTCTTTTTCTCTAGCCTTCATGACACAATTAAATATTTATTTCTTCATTTTCTCAGCACACCTACTTAGTTGTCTTTATTTTAAGAGAGCCATATCTTTACTTTTCGGTTTATTTATTCTAAACAGGCCAACTTTTTCTGCTGGGTATTGTTACCATAAGTTCATTTCAGCACTTCTGTCAATTCATGAAAGTAAATTTTCATTCATTTCTTTCTTTCTCAGCCTCTTTCATCCATCCATCTTCGACTTCTCTACCCCTTTATGAGGCATAAAACATCAACAGGAGGTCTACGTTTATTTTTGTCCTGAACTGTTTCTTCTACCTGTCTCCAGGTGTAGTCTATCTTTCCGACCTTTCATAAAGAAGTTTCTTGCTCTCACAGAAATAATCTTTCTGACCTTTCATAAAGAAGTTCCTTGCTCTCACAGTAATAATCTTTCTGACCTTTCATAAAGAAGTTCCTTGATCTCACAGTAATAATCTTTCTGACCTTTCATAAAGAAGTTCCTTGATCTCACAGAAATAATCTTTCTGACCTTTCATAAAGAAGTTCCTTGATCTCACAGTAATAATCTTTCTGACCTTTCATAAAGAAGTTCCTTGATCTCACAGAAATAATCTTTCTGATTTTTCATAAAGACGTTCCTTGATCTCACAGAAATAATCTTTCTGACCTTTCATAAAGAAGTTTCTTGATCTCACAGTAATAATCTTTCAGACCTTTCATAAAGAAGTTCCTTGTTATCACAGTAATAATCTTTCTGACCTTTCATAAAGAAGTTCCTTGATCTCACAGTAATAATCTTTCTGACCTTTCATAAAGAAGTTCCTTGATCTCACAGTAATAATCTTTCTGACCTTTCATAAAGAAGTTCCCTGTTATCACAGTAATAATCTTTCTGACCTTTCATAAAGAAGTTCCTTGATCTCACAAAAATAATCTTTCGTCCTGTTGACGTTTTCCTAGCTAACTTTTTTTGTTTGTTAAACCGGACAGAGATGCTGGTCCTACGCCTAGCCCTTCTTAGTCACTTTTTATGATCATGCTTTAATACAGGTGTAATCTGTTACAGGTGAAAAGTATCATCACAACAAAACGTGTATCTGTAACCATCGTGGCCGTCTACGTCATCCTTATCTCCAGCGCGGCGCCGGACTACCTGGTAACACATTTGGGAATGAAGTTTTCTGTCAACAAGAACAAAACTCTGATCGGTCTTATATACTCGGATGATCGAGAACAAGTGGAAAGGTTTTCCTATCTCATCAACAACGTTCTTCTTCCTTTCAGCGCTTTCATGGTGATCAGCATCTGCACCATCGTGCTGGCCAGAAATCTGCAGGTGCAAGCAAAGTGGCAGAAGATGTCCACGTCTGCCGAGGCTGACAACGTCTCAAACAGAAACCAGAAGGTTGCCAAAATGGTTGTCATGATTTCTACTCTCTTCATCGTTTGCTTCGTCCCCGTCAGCGTCGTCTTTATCGCCATGTCCCTGGAGGCAGAGTTTTTTATATCTGGCAGATACAGAAACAGTTTTCTCGCTTTTGGTGGGTTTGGTTTAGTTCTGGAGTCCATCAACTCCTCCGTCAATATTTTTGTGTACTATCACATGAGCACCAGATATAGGACTACTTTCCGTCGGATGTTTGGTCTCTCCAGTCACAAATTGTAGAAATATAAATGTTTACATGAAAGTCAGTTGTCTGTTTGCTTTCTGTATGAACACTCTACATGTTCATTATCTAGCATAGTAAAACAGAATACTCGGGTAATTCAATCTCCTGCTCTTCTGTGTGTAGAATGTAAACTGCAGATGTATTGCTATTCATTTATGTGTATATTTCCACTACTGTCCACTGGAATAATGTTCTTTCTTACATTACTATTCTACGTTGTTTTGCGTCTGTTTTCTTACTCACTTCACATACTTACTTGCTCCCAGGTTCATTCTCTCTCAGTGGAAATAGTAATACAGAAGCAGCAACTTTACAGTTGAAATGACTTTAATGATGCACGGGGTGACGATGAGTCGATGAGCGATATGACGAGAACGACAAAAGCATCAACAAAATCCATGGACACAAGACTGGACATCTCCACGATACAATATATGTTCCTGGCAGACTACTGTCGCCATCAAAACAGTCTAATACACTCTATTCTACATCGATTTCACTAAACAAAAACATTTCTAACAGCTCTAATCTACGTCTATCTCAGACGATACACAAAACACAACTGTCCCTCAGTCATATGGTTTCTCTCTCACCTGACCTTTTTCCTGTCATTCCCCATCCGTGACCCTCGTGCAACCCGAGACAAAGCAGATGGACTCTACTCACAAACAGCTGATTACTTTAGAAGATAACTCATTTTATACACATGTTCCAATTCTCAGATGAGCTATCTATTTTACATCCTAACATTCAATATACTGCTATAAAAATCCATTGTATATTCTTATATCCTTCCCGTGCCGTTAAACGTCACATAGGGCTCGCAAGGTATTTTGCCAATTTTTCCTGTCTTCGGCGAGCCTTTCAACCTCATCAAGGGATTTTATACCTATTAATATGGCCTCTCTTAACAATGTCACCTTTTCTTTGGCCTATTGTGTTCCATGTGACAGCTTGTTTTGGGATTCTCTGATCGTTTCTTCTAATCACGTGACCAACATATGTCCATCTTTTTCTGATCACCCATGAGACTGGTTGTTGTTCAGTCATCTGTCTTGTCTTTGCGTTGTTCTTGAATTCCTTCCACTTATTATTATTATTAATGTTATGATTACTATTACTCTTAACATTTGTATCATAGTTTATTATTACTGATATAAAGAAAGTAGGCCAGGAACGCTGGAAAATCTGAGAGGAACACTCTCACAGTATTAGTAGCAACTTTATGACAATGACAAGATGGACTCCGCTAACAAAGGCAGACTAAAAGAGATACACCCACACATTATAACAGCCCTAACACGACTAAACTGATTGGTTAAATAAAAAATATGGAGACAGACAGACCAAACGTGTAAACATTCGTGACTAATCCCCCCTCCTTTGGTATCGCAAACAATTGATACTTGATGAGAACATTGTTAAGACGGATTTGACGCAACAGACTGACACGTGGAGCACAGTTGTTAATCTTAGAACGCAATTTGCACACAGCTTTGTAAAGACAGTAGTGGACTGACTTGACCAGCTGACCAATAGAAAGATCTAGAGATCGGTCCTATTATAGCATGACCTTGTAAGTAATGTTTATAGATGTTGTTATTATTATTATTAATGAATATGATTCTGAATATATTGTAGGCATAATAGTAACATATAATAGAAACAAAAATGTACATAGGAAAATTAGAGCAAGGCCAAAAACAAAACAAAAAACAAACAAACAAACTTACTTTGACACTCTTTGACTGGACGCTGACACGTAAACAGAATAGAAAATACGAATAGAAGAGATAGACACAATGAAAATCGAGGACACAATAAAACCTCTGACTTGAAAGAGCAAGATAATGACTTAGATAAATGACAGTTGTATAGGCGGAGTTGACACGCGTTAGGACGCTATTGCGCACGGTTTTTAAATAAAGGAATGACCAACTCGGCCAGCTGAACAATTAAATATTTAGAAGCGTGGCCTATTGGACAATTCACTTACGACATATAAGTCACGGGGCAGTTTGAATGACGGACATGCAGAACGCTCATGGGAACCAGTGGACATCTGAAGGGTGGAGCCAAAATACTTATTGCTTAATCCATCAAGCTGGACTTGAAGATAAAAAGGTGAGCAGAGGGACAGGAGAGGACGAAGAAGTACGGAAGTAGAGGAGAGAGGAGACAGAGGAGGGAGCCCGAAGACGGAGGAACGAGGACTGGTCCAGACGCCAAAGTAAGGAGAACACACATCAGAGAAGACACAAGAGAGACAGAAGACAAAGGTAACGACAGATGGAACAGATGGACAATTAGAGCAATAGATGTTCGGAAGATCAGTTTAGAACCAGAGTTAGTTTTATGACAGACAGAAATTGTGTTTCAAGTGATTACGAAGAACTGATACTTTTGAAACTTCGAGTGTAGCGATTTTAGACGAGAAACTAGTTGACCACGTGTTGCAGATCGAATATAGTACAGAATTTAGAATTGTCCTCGTATCATGTGCAGAGTATTTTGAAGTTGAAAACTTGCAGCATGTAGAATATGATAGAGTTTGATATTGTGAACAAATGATTAAATGACTTAATCCAAGCCATTCTGTCCACAAAACATCTTGAACTTATTTGTCAGAATTAAATAATGCAGTGAACATTTCATCGAAGTTGATCTAACGAATATGGAAAGGTTTTGTGAAACCTGTCATGTGTTAATCAAAGAGCATCTGTAAGCTTCAGTACTATAGAACTATTCTATAATATGGAACTATTCAGAAATTATATGATTCACATTCTATCAATAGTATTCCATTGGGCAATGGACTTATGATATATGTCAGGTATGCAGGCATACTCTACTATCATGTTCTCAATATCAAAATACTCTGCACATGATAAGAGAACATTTCCAAGCTTTGTGCTATATTAGACCTGCAACACGGGGTCAACTAGCTTCTATGCCGTCCTCGCCTGAATCCTTTACACAGAGTCTCACAAGTCTCTGATATCCTGCATGCCTCACGTAGTATTAATAATCACTTTTCTAACTTGAAACACATCTTCAGTCTGTCCTAAAACACATCTTCAGTCTGTCCTAAAACACATCTTCAGTCTGTCCTAAAACACATCGTTAGTCTGTCCTAAAACACATCTTTAGTCTGTCCTAAAACACATCTTTCGTATATCATACAAAGTTACATGTTGTATTTTATCTCAGCATCATATTATCTGCTGTATTCTATCTCAGCTTCACATTATATCCTGTATTTTATTTCTGCTTCATATTATCTCCTGTATTCTATCTCATCTTCATATTATCTTCTTTATTTTATCTCAGCTTCATATTATCTCCTGCATTCTATTTCAGTTTCATATTATCTCCTTTATTTTATCTCAGCTTCATATTATCTCCTGCATGCTATTTCAGTTTCATATTATCTCCTTTATTTTATCTCTGTTTTATATTATCTCCTGTATTCTATCTCAGCTTCATATTATTTGCTGTATTTTATCTCACCATCATATTATCTACTATGTTTTATTTCAGCATCACCGCTGTTTTTATGCTAAATTTTCTAACATATGATCAGATAGTTGCATGAGAAAACATGATCTATGTATTTTTTAAGGCAAAACATTGAATTTAGAAAAGAATTTTAAATTAAAAGTGTAAAATTAATTCAGTTCACCTTTCACTTTATGTATTAAACTAACATTTGTACATTCCATAACACAATAAGAATGCTGAAGTGAACATGAAGATGATACAAAAATGAGCAAATGAGGAAGATTCTGAAGAACCTTTATATTAAAAAAGAGAAAATGAGATGAAGTAATGCAGAGCTGTGCATGATGTACAGGATACGAATTGAACTGAGTTAGTTTGTTGATGACTTAAGGAAGCAGAGACAAAACTCATTTAGGTACAGACAAGTCCAGCTTTTTCTCGTTAACTTCTGCTTCTGCACACAAGTCTAATGACAAAATGTGAATCCAAGAAGAGTTTTAATGTTGTATGTTGTAAGGAACGTTTTTTCTTGTAGTGTTGTATGTTATAATGAGTGTGTTTTTTGTAGCGTTGTATGTTATAATGATTTTTTTTGGTAGTGTTGTATGGTATAACGAGGTTGTTTTTTTTGTAGTGTTGTATGGTATAACGAGTTTGTTTTTTGTAGTGTTGTATGTTGTAATGAAAGTTTGTTTTTCTGTAGTGTTGTACGTTGTAATGAAAATGTGTTTTTTCTTGCAATGTTGCATGTTAAAATGAACTTTTTTGTAATGTTGTATGTTGTAATGAAAGTTTGGCTTTTTGTAGTGTTGTATGTTATAATGAATGTTTTTTGTAGTGTTGTATGTTGTAAGTTTTAGAGAGAGTTTGATTCCTGTAAACAGTTGCTGTAACTTGAAACCTGTCACCAGTCTCTAGAGCAGCAGATACCTGCCATTCACCACACAATGACAGCGCGACTGTAGCTTGTCGTTATTGTCAATATTCATAATTCGACTTTAACCGTGTTGTGACTAATACATCGATTTTTATTTACCACCACAAAAATTAATCTTTCTTTCCTGATGATGAGTCACGTTGAAAAAAAACAAGGATTTTATTGATTATATGTTGGTTTGTTTAATAAGACTTCTACTATAAGAGGTATTTATATTGTTGACTGAGAACCTATGACAGATTATCACAATTGTGTTCAATATCAACACTACGTTCCTTTCTTGTAAGATAATCATGTCTGTCTAAATGTTTCAGTGCTTTGATATTCTCAAATAATTGTGGCACATTACAATTCCCAGGAGTACATCATGATAGCATCCAGACAGAACATCATGACAAAAACTGGTTGTACAATGATAAATCCCTGTACATCATACGGCGTGATAACTCCGTCATTTTACAACGACACTCAACAATTTCTTTGTTCAGTAGAGAACATACTTTCACTGTTGCTATAAATATATCTTTAGATGTCTGTACATGTTTTCTCTGCATTTACAGTAGCTATAAATCTATCTTTCCATGTCGTACATGTTTTCTTTGTATTTACTGTAGCTATAAATCTTAAGACATCAAGGGGCCAGTCAGGGGTTCATATTGTTGCCTTACGTATTTAACTTGTATACTGAAAATATAATGATGAATTTTAAAGAAGATGTAGACAAAGAATATTACGATGTCATAACAATTGGAGGTTATGAAATACCAGAGATTAGATATGCTGATGATATAGTATTACTGTAAACAACACAAAAAGGAATGGAAAAACTAATTATGTCACTCCGTAAGAACAGCGAAGAGTAAAATCCTCTATCTTAATGTGAAGAAAACTAAATTGATGAAAACTGATAAAACAAACTAAGCAGCTGATATATGTATCAATGAAGAAAAATTGGAAGAAATGGAGAGTTTTGAATAATAATGCAGATACAATGAGGGAAATTAAAAGGAAGACATCTGTCGCTCTTCAGAAAGTAAAACAGCTAAAGAATTTGTGGAGAGGAATAGACAGAACCACAAAAATAAGATTTTTAAGGGCATGGATCTTTCCCATCGCAACATATGCCTGTGAGACCTGGACACTTAACAAAACAGCTGAGAAACCCATAAATGTCTTTAAATGTAAATGGTACAGAAGAGTTCTTCAAATATCATGGACACAAACAAAGAACAAATATATCCATACTACAAGAGCTTAATATTGAAGAAGGCTGGCTAGTAAAGAGGATTAAAGAGAGAAAACTGAAATATTTTGGACACATTAAACGTCATGATAATCTAGAGAAGACCGTCTTGGGTGGGTACATAATGGGAAAAAGAAAGAGAGGAAGACCAAGGAGAAGATGGCTGCAAGACATCGTTGAGGATCTGCAATTGGATGCATCAGCAGCAGGCCATCTTGCTCACAACCGAGAGGCCTACAGGAGAACTGTTAGGGAGGCGGTTCCGCAAGGGGCATACAAAGGAATGAATGAATGATAAATCTTGTATTTTTCTATATCGGTACATGTTTTCTCTGTATTTACTGTAACTATAAATCTGTCTTTCCCTGTCTGTGCATGTTTTCCTTCTTTACAAACCTTGTCTTCGTCTGAATCCTGTGACAGCATGTCAGAATACAGGTAACGAAGCTGAGAAGGTGAAGGGGAAATGCCAGGTTGTGGACCCAGGTGGTCTGGGTCGGATGGTTAGTTTGTTGGTGCCACGTGATCCAGTAGTGTAACGTGTCATAATCATTTCAGCTAGGTTGGCCTCAAAGTTACTGTAATGTGCTATAATCATTTCCCTTAGGTTGGCGTCAAAGTTATTGTAATGTGTCATAATCATTTCAACTAGGTTGGCCTCAAAGTTACTGTAATGTGCTATAATCATTTCCCTTAGGTTGGAGTCAAAGTTACTGTAATGTGCTATAATCATTTCCCTTAGGTTGGAGTCAAAGTTACTGTCATGTGCTATAATCATTTCCCTTAGGTTGGAGTCAAAGTTACTGCAATGTGCCATAATCATTTCATAGACTTCATAGACCTAACACCTGTTGCTGGGTGCAACGATAGCGGTGGGGGCGGACAATGATTCGGCTCATTAGCATCGCTTTGAAGTGGGCACTGGACCGCCGATCAAGCTCCTTAAGGTAGTTGGGGTCTGGTCCGTGGTGGGTTTAATGTTTCCCCGACATAAAGAGAGAAGATTACTCTCCGTAGTGGGGAAGGGCCCCGCCTTAGTTGTAGCTCGGACTGCGGTCTAAGTGTCCCGCTGTGGATCCTGTTATTCACCAGCAGGTGGCCCCACAATAAAGAGTCCCAGTCTTGTATTGGGCCGCTAAGTCAAGTCTTCCATCATAAAAGCGGCCAAGTTAAGCTTTATCTTGTACATGACATGTCTCAAATGTCATGGTCTAATAAATAAGAGTTAGAAGAGAAGTGTCCCCTTCTATGGTATAAATGGCATCGTCCAGATGATGTAGGGGCCGCTATCTAGAGATTACCACGAAGAAGAAACTTTCCTCTCCACTGGAAACTCGCTAATGATGTCGAGACACTACATGAGTCTTATTTTGAGTGTCTTACTTGTATCATTCGTGTTTTTCAAGTTTTGTTTTTGATAAACACTCCAGAGTCCATGCTGATAATAGGGTGCAATAAACTTGCTATCCCTGAACTATTTACCAAACTTTGTTATTCGTCATTCCCCCCCCCCCCCAAATGGTGGTGGAGAGTGGAGGAGCGTGTCTTACACCTAAGCCATGCATCAAACCAAGATCAAACACCAGCGGTCACATCATCATCATCATCATCATCATCATCATCATCATAATCGCAGTATAAATACACCCTCTTCACTGTATTGATATCACTTGTATTTGCTGACATAGTACACAACACAATCATCTTCGCCATTGTCTGCACTTTCATTTTTCATAACACATCTACGGTAATAAGCTAAGCAGAAAATAACGGTATAAAGAAAAATATAAAAAACGCTATAAAGAACACCATAAAGAACACTATAAAGAACACTATAAAGAACACTAAAAGGACACAATAAAGAACGCTATAAAGAACGCTATAAAGAACACTATTTAGGGAATATTATGACAATCTCCTGATGAATAGTTCTGCTGTAAGCTGTTTAATCTAGACCGTGTTTATTTCTCTCACACTTTCTACTCTGCTCACCTCACCCTAAATTATCTACGACTTTCCAGTGTGAGTAGTAAGTAGAACAACTAGTATTTATAAAATAGAAGTAAATCTGGCTGTATGTATGTGTGTGTGTGTACGTATGTGTGCGAATGTGTATGTGTGTAATTAAACTTCTGGTTATCTGTTTCTCAAGCTATCCTGTTACTCTGAATTTCACTGTTTCGCTAAATAAACGTCAAGTCTATGTCAGTGTCACGGATGTCTGGTTGTTTCCACACGCTAAATAAACGTCAAGTCTATGTCAGTGTCATGGATGTGTGGTTGTTTCCACACGCTAAATAAATGTGAAGTATATGCTAGAGTCAGAGATGTATTGTTGTTTGGTCCCTCCAAATAAATGTGAAGTCAATGTCAGAGTCAGAGATGTGTGGTTGTTTCCACACGCTAAATAAATGTGAAGTATATGCTAGAGTCAGAGATGTATTGTTGTTTGGTCCCTCCAAATAAATGTGAAGTCAATGTCAGAGTCAGAGATGTGTGGTTGTTTGGCCTCGATAAATAAATGTGAAGTCTATGTTAGTGTCAGAGATGTGTGGTTGTTTGGCCTCGATAAATAAATGTGAAGTCTATGTTAGTGTCAGAGATGTGTGGTTGTTTGGCCTCGATAAATAAATGTGAAAAGTTTATGTTAGTGTCAGAGATGTGTAGTTGTTTGGCCTCGATAAATAAATGTGAAAAGTCTATGTTAGTGTCAGAGATGTGTGGTTGTTTGGCCTGTGTGAAAGCGTATTTTCATTTCACTACAAAATAATTATGCAGCAGTCAAACAGCAGTTATGTTTCTTGTAGAATCCTGCACCTCGCATTGCCTGATAGGTGACATCACTACTATGGATATTACAGATTTGATAAAAGTCTGACACTCTTTTTCTGAAAATATATTATTTTATCTTCTCCAAAATGAAACTGAAAATAGAGAATACCTAGCACTTAAATATCCAGAGTCGGTGGATCATAAAATATTTTATGACTGTCAGCCTCAACTCAGACTGACAGCCTGTGACATTTGCTGACATCCTGTCATGTCTAAGATACATTACATTAATACCCTGTATTATATTCTCCGTTATCTTTGTCACATGATTACAACAATACGTCCTGACAGTCAAACTCTGCACAGATTGTGACAGCCCCTGATTACCGTTTTCAATGCAACATTACAGTAAGACATCGTATTCATTATCTTTAACACTTTGCCTCAGCAAAAACTGCCACCCACACTGTAAAAGATTAAATGCTGTCATCTATTTTATGTTGTTTTGAATGAATTTTCAGTATTTTATATTTCAGACACATAAATCACGCAAAGATAAGTATAACTTGACACTTATAATAAAGGACACTGAAAAGTCAAGTTTACATTACATAAAGAAAATAGGAACGCACTACAAAGATAGTTGCTATTGTAGATATGGTCAAAGCTACAGAAAACTACTAACTACACATATCTTGATATAGCTTGATGAGAACTCTGCTGGCTACTTAACTCTCCTGTAAACTTTCATTTGAAAAGTAGTGTTATTTCCTGAACATACTCTAGTTATTGGTAGCATATTACAAGCAACAAACTATGCCGAAACCACGAATATTTGCTGAACGATACACATAACCTGTTCATGAAATCAGTCTTTCCGTCTCGAACTGTACTCCTTCACACGAATAGTCTTTTTTAAAGAAAACTATACACAACCATATATATATATATATATATATATATATATATATATATATTTATATATATATACATACAAAGCCACTGTAGTAAAGTGATAAGAAGATGGTGGACTATTACAAAAGATATAAACATCTTTAATCACCAATGAGGACACAACTGTCTGTTCTCTTTACATCTATCAGTAATCATAGAAGCAAAGATTACTGAATCAACGTAAAGTGATCTAAAGAAAGATGAGCTATTATACAATGTTAATCATTCACTGTACTCAGTTGTTCGGATATGTTTTACTCTCGCATGTAGGTGAAGTTACAAATCACAAACAGTATCACATACAGACACTTGCACTGATTAATTGTAATATAAATCATATACATATGTTGTACATTCTTATTTTTTTCCTGAATGTGAACCCAGAATTAACAGATTCCATAAAAGTCTGATGTGACCATTCACAGAATCCAGGAAAGTATGATATGATCAAGCTCAGAAGTTAGGAAACTCTGATGTGACCATGCACAGAATCCAGGAAAGTATGATATGATCAAGCTCAGAAGTTAGAAAACTCTGATGTGACCATGGATAGACTTCTGACAAGAACAAATGGGTCACAAAAGTGGTTTGTTAAGAGCCGTGTAGCTGATGAGAAAATTGACAGTTTATTAACCAGTGATGTAATCTTAACCTACCAGTGGATTGTTTTAGCCGTTATCTGCCAGGGCATCGATGTCTTCGGTGTTGCTACCAACATCATCAACATCATCTGTTTTGTTAAACAAGGATTCAAGGATCCAGTCAATGTCAGTCTGCTAGGTATGGCTGCATGCACATTTCTGTGTGAGGTGTGAAGTATTTAGCATTTCTGTGTCAGCTGTGATATATATTGTGATATATATTGTGATATATATTGTGATATATATTGTGATATATATATATAATTTTGAGTGAACTGTGAAGTATGACTTTTCTATGTTAAGTATAGCATTTCTGTTTGAGCTGTGGTATATAAGATTTCCTGAATGAACTGTGATACATGACGTTTCTGTATGAGCTGTGATACATAACTTTTCTGTGAGACGTGTGATGTATTGTTTCTGTGTGAGTTGTAATGTGCAATGCTTCTGAATGATCTGTGATGTATGACGTTTCTGATTGTTAAACTATTTAAGACAGAAGTAGGAACAGCTTTATTAATTAATGATCACACAGTTGTCAACTTCCGGTTTTACGCCTAGCGCTTGAGAACCGCTACATTCAGGAATATGGGACACCAGAACCACATGACTGATCTCGACATTTAAGCTGTGTGGAATATTCCCTTTCTCCCAAATTGCGAATATTCCTTCTCTACTAAGTTCTACTCTTTCCTCACCTGTAACTTATATTTCAGGACCCTCTCATTGCACTAGACAGCAAACTATCTACCCCAGTAACATTCATTTATTTACCATTTTCTCGGCTAGTTTACCACTATATCCCTATCTATCTATCTATCTATCTATCTATCTATCTATCTATCTATCTATCTATCTATCTATCTATCTATCTATCTATCTATCTATCTATCTATCTATCTATCCTCTTCACTCCCCCCCCCCCGTCTTATTACCAACTGATCACACCTATTCAACACTCTCCTGAAAGCAACTTCTTGCAAATCACAGCTATGTTCTTCAACTTCTTGCAAATCACAGCTATGTTCTTCAACTTCTTGCAAATCACAGCTATGTTCTTCACTTTTTTTTCAAAGTTTGTTATATCATTCTTATTTGTTTTATATGACTCATGTGAATTTATATTTTATCTTCTTTTCATGTTTCTTTGTATGTTTTGTACGATTAAGAAGTCACACGAAACGTGACTACTTTGTACTTGTTAACTAAAAGAGCTGTTACTATGTTTGTATTAGTTTAAACAATTTCTTGCCACAGCTTTCCTGCCGTGGCTTTGTGTGTGTGTTTGTGGGTGTGTGTGTGTATCTACCCAAATTATTCATAGAATTATCTATGATGTATGAAGTTTTTGAAATGATATATCATGTTTGATGTTTCTGAAAGATTTATGATGTATGATGCCTCTGGATGATGTGTGATGCATTATGTTTCTGAGTAATGTGTGATGTATGACATTTTTTAATTATCTGTGATGTATGTTTCTGAATGATCTGTTATGTATGATATTACTTTGTGCTAATAGTTTCAGAAATCGATTTTTCTTTGCAAGATTGCTAACTAACGTTATTCTTCTGGTAAATACGAGCATCATTGGTTAGTGCAGTCTTAGTTCTTACAGATTTTCTAAAGTCTTATTTCTGACTACATGTTCTGAAGTCTTAATCTGACGATACGTTCTGAAGTCTTAGATCCGAATAAGCGTTCTGAAGTCTTATATCTGATTGCACATTATGAAGTCTTAGATCTGAGAGCACGTTCTGAAAACTTAGATCTGAAGGTAAATGTGAGTACTGCTCACTAGTAGTTGTGCAGAGTTTGATTGATTCCAGCTGATTGTTGTCATTGAAGCAGGTTCTAAGGACTGCAAATGCGCCTCAAACAGCCTCTGGCAGTCAAGTCCAGCTCCTGGCCTTCCCGTGGCAGAACTGTTTAAACTGACAGGAGAAGGGGCGAAGGTGAATATCTGGCGCCTGAAAACCAGATACTTAGGGTAGATGAGTGGCACGTTTGGTAGCTCATCTACCGCTGTTGCCGAGATTTTCAGCTGCTGTGCGTGGAGCGGTGCTCTTCCCGGCCAATGAAGAAATTTGCAAATGAGGTTGCCGCGCAGCATCACTGCGGAAAAGGTGGTAGAAAGGATAAAGCGAAGCAAACAGTCAAATCACGGCACCTCTGGTCTGGAGGTCGGCCACGTCCTGAGTGCAGTCATATCGGGTGAAATGCATGAACCGGCTTGTCCCAGAGGTTAAGACACTGCTGGCGAGACTCCTCAAATGCCGCGCGTGGAGTGAAGCTCCTCCCGGTTAAGGAAGTAAACGCGGAAAAGAAATAAAGGTTGCTGTGCGGAGCCGATGGGAAAAGGTGGTGGAAAGTGAAGTTTAATCGGTATGTCCAGTAGTACAGCTACGAGAGCTATACCACGGCACCTCTGCTCTAGAGGCCGCCCACGTCCGAAATACACCTACACTGGTGAAATATGCCTAAACCGGCACACACTAGGGGTGTAACTTGATGGCTAGACATGTCATGCCACCTCCGCTCTAAAGGTCGGTAACGCCTGATATACACCCATACTGGTGAATTATGCCTAAACCGGCTCATACCAGGGGTGAATCTTGAAGGCTATGCATGTCACAGTACCTCTGCCCTAGAGGTCAGTCCCGTCCCAAACACGCCCATACTGGGATAATGCCTAAACCGGCTCAACCCAGGGGTAGAAGTCACTAGTGGCGAGGATTCGTCCTCCTGGACAAAAGCTCCATCCTGGTCACAACTAGGAAGGGTAGCGGCCACGACCGCAAAATGCTGAAGTCGGAGACACTGGACCAGGGAAGTCTAGATAGGCAACCACCTCTCACCCGGCGGGGATGTTTGCGTATCCTAATCACACTGAGGTTTTCCGGTGAGAAAGTCCAACCCTGGACTGGATGGGCAACCACCTCTCACCCGGCGGTGATACACGGGTATCTCAAAACACGTAGAGGTTTTCCGGTGAGAAAGTCCAACTCTGGCCTGGGTGGGCTACCGCCTCTCACCCAGCGGGGATGCACTGATATCTTAAACACGTCGAGGTCTTCCCGTGAGAAAGTCCAACCCTAGACTAAACTGGTGCAATGAAAACCACGGTGTCACGCAATCCCGCTTCCGAGACCCAGCAAGAATACAGGCTAAAGCACTGTGATACTCTGAACCCCTTGTAGTCCTCTCGTGGATCTCGTGTGGTCTATTTTGGACCACACAGGGGACCACGGGACCTAAAGAGGACCATAGGCGCGAATTCAGTAGGTTCACAGTGCGGTTTTTGGTGGTAGAAATGAACGAAGAAGAAGAAGAAGAAGAAGGCATTGAGGCAGAAACCTCTGGGATTCTATCTTTTACTCGTCTGCTTATAGAATGTAAACTTATTGCTCATCTTTCTGTAGATTTCCACTACTTCCACTGGAATAATGTTCTTTCTTACATTACTATTTTATGTTGTTTTTCGTCTGTTTTGTTATTCACTACACAGACTTACTTGCTCCCAGGTTCATTCTCTCTCAGTGGAAATAGTAATACAGAAGCAGCAACTTTACAGTTGAAATGACTTTAATGATGCACGGGGTGACGAATATCTTGGATCACTGCTAACTAATAATGGAGATACAATGAGGGAAATTAAAAGGAAGACATCTATTGCTCTTCAGAAAGTAAAACAATTAAAGAATCTGTGGAGAGGAGCAGACAGAACTACAAAAATAAGATTTTTAAGGGCATGGATCTTTCCCATTGTAACATATGCCTGTGAGAACTGGACACTTAACAAAACAGCTGAGAAACACATAAATGCCTTTGAATGTAAATGCTACAGAAGAGTTTTCTAAATATCATGGACATAAAAAAGAACAAATATACCTATACTACAAGAGCTTAATATTGAAGAAGGCTGGCTAGTAAAGAGGATTAAAGAGAGAAAACTTAAATATTTTGGACACACTAAACATCATGATAATTTAGAGAAGACCGTATTGGAAGAATGCATAATGGGAAAAAGAAAAGAGGACGACCAAAACGAAGATGGCTGCAAGACATCGTTGAGGATCTGCAAATGGACGCAGCAGCAGCAGGCCATCTTGCTCACAACCGAGAGGCCTACAGGAGTGCTGTTTGGGAGGCAAAGTTCCGCAAGGGACATGCTAATGAATGAATGAATGAATGAACGGGGTGACGATGAGTCAATGAGCGAAATGACGAGAACGACAAAGCATCAGCAAACTCCGTGAACACAAGACTGTACGTCATTTACAATTCCACGACATAACATACGTTCCCGGCAGACGTTTTTCGCCATCAGAACATCCTACCACACACTATTCTACAACTCTTTCTTTAACGACTACATTTCTAACAACCTAAATCTACATCTTGTCCAGACAATACACAAAACACATCTGTCCCTCAGTCATATGATTTCTCTCTAACCTGACCTTTTCCCTGTCATTCCCCATCCGTGACCCTCGTGCAACCCGAGACAAAGCAGATGGACTATACTCACAAACAGATGGTTATTTTAAAAGATAACTCATTTTATGCAAATTTTCCAATTCTCAGATGAGTTATCTACCTTAAATCCTAGCATTCAATATATTGTTATATTACTGTAGAGTTTAGCAAGGAAATGAACAGCAAAGCTAGTTTTATAGTCAGAGAAGAGAAAAGAGCAGATGTTTATACTGAAAGCTTTAATGTGTAATGTTTCAATGAGACATATAAAATATGGGCTTTCTAATGTGGAAACAGCGCAGAATAGGTGAAGTATTATATCAGCACTAACATGTCTTACAAGTCAGGGACATGAAACCTGGCTTATCTTGACCACTTTATGTCTATTTTTGCATTAGCTTCACAGTGTTTTCATAATGAAAATTTAGAGACAATAATCTGTGCTGAAGTTTGGAAGGTAACTGTTCATTTAAAATAACAAACAAACACGTCACATCATGTTAATCTGTGTTAATGTACTTCTACGCCTGTGCTTATCATATTGATCTGTGTTAATGTACTTCTACGCCTGTGCTTATCATGTTAATCTGTGTTAATGTACTTCTACGCCTGTACTTTGCTACTACTCTTTATTCTCCTGAAGTTTACTGTAAACAGTGCTCTTAATATAACAAAACATTCTGTGGTAAATCTGACATTTCTAACAATCGCTTACCTTACTTCTACAAGATTCAGTCATGATACTTTCACTCTTGCTTTCTGCTCGTGGTATGGACGGATGCAGAGAGATAAGTTTCTGGGCTACGTATTAATGAATGAAAAAGGGCTCAAACCAGTTTTTGCCTTCATCATCGGACAGCAGTTTTGCTAATTATTTTCATTATTATCATTAATTTATCATAACAGACATATTACTCGGGTCATGTGATTGGTACAGTGAACTTTTGTTTTCTTTGCCTAGTTTTCCTGCAGTAATTTAGTAAACTATGTTTTCTTCTATCTGACATAAATCAGGTCTGGCCATATCTGACCTTGGTTGCCTGGTAACTCTTATCTGGACGAATGTCTGCTTCACCCCAGCATTTGGATCAGCTGATTTACCCTTTAACCCGACAGAGGTGCAGTACCTAACTAGCTCAATGCCACACACGACATTCGTTCGTATCACTGCCTGGATAACAGCTTTAGTTACATCGGAGAGGTGTCTGTGTATAATAATACCACTAAAGGTTTGAGAGATGTCTGTATATGCCAGTTCCATTAAAGGTATGAGAGATGTCTGAATATGCCAGTTCCATTAAAGGTATGAGAGATGTCTGTGTATAACAATACCATTAAATGTATGAGAGATGTCTTTATATGGCAGTTCCATTAAAGGTATGAGAGATGTCTGTGTATAAAAGTACCATTAAGGTATGAGAAACTGTATGTATATGGCAGTTCCATTAAAGGTATGAGAGATGTCTGTGTATAACAACACTATTAAAAGTATGAGAGGCGTCTGTGTATAACTTAGCCATTAAAAGTATAAGAGATGTTTACTATTATTAATTATATACTAATGATATGAAGTTATATGTTATATAAAACGAATGATAGATATTTGTGTATATGTCTATGTTTTACTTTGCCATGAAAAGTGTCTGAGATGTCAATGCTAAACGGTTATCGAATTGTTGTTCTAATTTGGTTAAGATTCTGGGATAAGAAAATCAAACTGTCTGTACTGTCAGTCAACCAGTGTCTGACATGTCTAAATTTATTTCTCTCACAAGTTTCTACTGTCATCAAGTGTATCTTCAGTTCAATGCATATTTATCCAGCAGATTATTTTTTAATATTAGGATTACTCACATACTAGCACAGTGCCAACATGAACATTACTCACAGACACAGGCAATATTAAACATTTAGATTACTCACAGACACAGGCAATATTAAACATTTAGATTACTCACAGACACAGGCAATATTAAACATTTAGATTACTCACAGACACAGGCAATATTAAACATTTAGATTACTCACAGACACAAGCAATATTAAACATTTAGATTACTCACAGACATTGTCGATATTAAACATTTAGATTACTTACAGACATAGGCAATTTTAAACATTTAGATTACTTACAGACATAGGCAATATTAAACATTTAGATTACTCACAGACATAGTCAATATTAAACATTTAGATTACTTACAGACATAGGCAATTTTAAACATTTAGATTACTCACAGACAAAGGCAATATTAAACATTTAGATTACTCACAGACACAGGCAATATTAAACATTTAGATTACTCACAGACAAAGGCAATATTAAACATTTAGATTACTCACAGACATAAGCAATATTAAACATCTCAAACGTTAGGATTACTCACAGTCAAGGACATTCCCATACATTAGGATTAGTCACAGTCAAAAGCAATCTCGAACGTTAGGATTACTGACAGTCAAGAAGAATCCCAACATAAACCTTCATGCTGTAGGTTCATACAAAGTATTACATATCTTTCTTGTAATGGAAATGACGTCAATATTACTTGTTAGCTTTTGTTTTTCTTACCTTAATTTCTGGTATAAGAACACTTTACACGTCTGGTACAAGAACACTTTACACGTCTGGTACAAGAACACTTTAAACCTCTGATAGTCTCTATCTATATTTTCTTATACTCCACTGAGAATGTCTGGGGATTTATTTACTCCCCTGTCGCATGCATAGTAACTGCGTATGTTAAATTATTCCTGTATTAATTTATTCTGTTGTCGTATATCTAGTAACTGCTTATCCTAAATTATTCCTCTATTAACTTATTCCGTAACAACTGCTAATCTTGAAATATTCATCTATTAATTTATCCTTTGTTGCTTTTTTAACTTAAAAAAAATCAACTTCGTCTTTCTTTTATGAGTATTCAGAGACTATCATCATGTTGCTCGTATTAATTACAGTAATGTCTTGTTTATCACCTCCAACCATTTTTCTCCGCAGGTGAAAGGTATCCTCACAACCAAGCGAGTGTCTCTTGTCGTTATTTCTGTCTATGTCATTCTACTGTCTACGTCTACGCCAGTCTACGTCGTGACGCGACTCGGTAACAGATTTTATCCTGATAAAAACAAGACTCTTATCGGTCTAATGTACTCAGAGAGCAGGGCCAGCGTGGAGAAAGCGTCTTACATCGTCAACAACATTCTCATCCCATTCAGTGCTTTTCTTATCATAATCTTCGGAACAGTTACTCTTGTAGTCTCGTTACAGAAAAAAGCAAAATGGCGGTCAGAGGCCGGTGGCAGTTTTCAAATTGATAAGGTTTCTCATCGTAATCAGAGAGTTTCCAAAATGGTGTTGATAATTTCTGCAATATTCATCGCCTGCTTCTTTCCATTCGGTCTTATATTCGTTGCCATGTCCGTGGAGCCAGAGTTATCTGTCACAGGAAGATATAAACATGTTCTTATTATTGTCGGAGGTCTCGGTCTTGTCCTAGAATCTATCAATTCTGCTGGTAATATTTTTATTTATTTCAAAATGAGCAGTAATTACAGGGACACATTTCGGCAGATTTTTCGGAGAAATAATTTCTCGGAGAAGACTTGACGGTGAACATAACAACAGATGACAATTAGAAAATGTATTTCATTTTTATTTTGTACATACAATACAGCTGTACAGCTGTAAGTTGTCAAGGTCTGAGGAATGTGTACATAAAAGGATGAAAGAAGTGATAGAAAGTTCACAAAGGGAATCATTTTATGACAGTTTTACAGCCACTGTGGACTATGTTATTAAATATAATTATACCATTTTGCCTACTAGCTTATGAAATGTTAAAATTGTCAAGAATGTCATGTCTTTATGCATGGGAATAATTCTCTGTAATGATACTCACGGTATGCCATATTTTCCACATATATTTCTTCTAAGAAGGCTTCATAAACCGTTGGTAACAATATTATTGTAGTTTAAATATACGAACTGAAATAAAAAATAATTATAATGTTAATATAGCATACGATGTTGTGTGAAATATATGTTCCTTAAAATTTTCAGTTGTTATTTCTTCCGTTATCTTGTATGAATAATCATAACTTTTAATCTGTAAATATAACATTGCTTTGGTGTCATCTCCTGGACATCGTTCCTACCAGACAATCGGCAATGAGATCACTTATCTTAATCTCACAGTCTTTGAAAGATATATTGAAGTTCTTGTTTGCCTGAAACTGATTTTATGTTTTGCTTTGTTTAATAACCCAGTGATAACTTCTTGTCTGTTGTCTGCCTAATTTAAAATGAGCAGTAATTACAGGGACACATTTCGGCAGATTTTTCGGAGAAATAATTTCTCGGAGAAGACTTGACGGTGAACATAACAACAGATGACAATTAGAAAATGTATTTCATTTTTATTTTGTACATACAATACAGCTGTACAGCTGTAAGTTGTCAAGGTCTGAGGAATGTGTACATAAAAGGATGAAAGAAGTGATAGAAAGTTCACAAAGGGAATCATTTTATGACAGTTTTACAGCCACTGTGGACTATGTTATTAAATATAATTATACCATTTTGCCTACTAGCTTATGAAATGTTAAAATTGTCAAGAATGTCATGTCTTTATGCATGGGAATAATTCTCTGTAATGATACTCACGGTATGCCATATTTTCCACATATATTTCTTCTAAGAAGGCTTCATAAACCGTTGGTAACAATATTATTGTAGTTTAAATATACGAACTGAAATAAAAAATAATTATAATGTTAATATAGCATACGATGTTGTGTGAAATATATGTTCCTTAAAATTTTCAGTTGTTATTTCTTCCGTTATCTTGTATGAATAATCATAACTTTTAATCTGTAAATATAACATTGCTTTGGTGTCATCTCCTGGACATCGTTCCTACCAGACAATCGGCAATGAGATCACTTATCTTAATCTCACAGTCTTTGAAAGATATATTGAAGTTCTTGTTTGCCTGAAACTGATTTTATGTTTTGCTTTGTTTAATAACCCAGTGATAACTTCTTGTCTGTTGTCTGCCTAATTTAAAATGTTCAGTAATTGAATCGTCCCACGTATGAGCAGTAGAATAGTGCTTTCAAAACTTTACAAATCGTGTAACACAACAGCAACAAGAACAGCTAGAAACGATATCTGTTGTCACTGTTTTTGCTAAGGTTCAGACATGATACATACTTGTTTCTGAAAATGCGTGTTCCTTCTCGTAATATTGTTCAGATATTGTCTCATACACGAATAATTCAAACCAGGGAATACGCTGTTTTTGGAAGTTAATTTCCAGATATCTTGGAACAAAACCTTTGTCAATCTTCAAACAGCCACGCCAAAAGTTAAACAAACATACCTTATGATAATATTCTCCAAATAGATGGGAGATAAGCAGTATTAGTACTCAGGAAACAATTAATAGAGTGAATACCCTTGGTTGAAAGGTAACTTAGTTGAGGGTGTAGGCAAGGGTCTTGAGATAAGCCTGCGACATGAAAACAGAGTGTAGGCAAGGGTCTTGAGATAAGCCTGCGACATGAAAACAGAGTGTAGGCAAGGGTCTTGAGATAAGCCTGCGATATGAAAACAGAGTGGGTAAAGTTATGGTATAAATACCACTCAAGATCAGGTTCGAGGGTCAGCCTTAATATGTTTTGGATGTGGAGAGTGATTTACTTGGTTTGGATGTGGAGAGAGCTTTACCTGTTTTGAGTGTGGAGAAAGCCTTACCTGTTTTGGATGTGGAGAGAGACTTACTTGTTTTGGATGTGGAGAGAGACTTACTTGTTTTGGATGTGGAGAGAGACTTACTTGTTTTGGATGTGGAGAGAGACTTACTTGTTTTGGATGTGGAGAAAGACTTACTTGTTTTGGATGTGGAGAGAGACTTACTTGTTTTAGATGTGGAGAGAGACTTACTTGTTTTGGATGTTGAGAGTGACTTACTTGTTTTGGATGTGGAGAGAGACTTACTTGTTTTGGATGTGGAGAGGGACTTACTTGTTTTGAATGTGGCGAGAGACTTACCTGTTTTGGATGTGGAGAGAGATTTGTTTTGGATGTGGAGAGAGACTTACTTGCTTTTGATGTGGAGAGAGGCTTACTTGCTTTGATGTGGAGAGAGCTTTACTTGTTTTGGATGTGGAGAGAGACTTACTTGTTTTGCTTAGATAAACATGACTATGTTTTGGATAGAATGTCTTGTTTTGGATAGAGTAATTTGGTAGTAACAGTTTTTGGTAGAGGAAGTTTAGGTTAGTTTTTTGGTTAAGATGAAGTGGTTATTTTTCAGAGAATTTGACGAGTTTTGTTGTTAGAGGACATTTTTTTCTGATGGAATTGTTGCAAGTACGTTTTTTTTGTTGCAAGTAAATTGTTAGGTTTCTTTCCACATGGTGTTGAATATTTCACGCCGGGAATTGTCATTGTATTTGTCTTTCCAACTGACAGGCTACGTTTCCATCCTCATAATATCATCTATCATTTTCCCCATTAATAAATGCGGTATCCATTATTTGTGAAAACAGCAGCTTGCTTAGGTTTCTCGTGGAATGTTATATGTTGGTGAAGTTGATTGACTGCAGGTTTCAATGTAGTACAGTTATTACTTTCTGTTTGCTGTTAACTTGTTGGAAACTCTGTGGTGACGACGTGTGCAGTCTTGTCTTGTATCGCGGCACCTTCAGCCTCTATCAATGTCAGATTTATATCATGTCAGAGTAGAGATTTTCAGCTATTTTCAGTGTTAAGTTAAAATGCAGAATCAGCTTGGAAATCTGTCAGATTCATAGGGTCTTGATCAGGACAGGCAGAGATCATCAGTGAGCAGACTTCAGTTATCATCCAGTGGGCGATACTCACCTGTGTGAGTGAAGTGACTGATGTTTTTGGAGTAGGAGCAAACATCATCAACATCTGTTTTATGAGACAAGACTTCAATGATTCAGTCAATGTTAGTCTCTACTAGGATGATTTTGACTGGAGATTTTGTTTGACATAACTCAAGCCTGACTAATATCTTCACATCCATGATAGCGGAGATTGTCTGTTAATTTCTGTTAAAGCAACAACTATTAGTTTCTGTGAAGTAACAGCTAACTTTCCCAGGAAAGATTTACTAATGGGCCAGCCTATCAACTTCTTCACTCTCCTGAAAATAAAGTTATTTTTTTTCTTTCACTTATTTATTTTTTGTCTTTGGATTGTAAGAAAATATTGCAGCATAAAAAACGTGTTGATGCTGTATATATATCAAAGAATCTTTCATCAAAGCCTGTAGAATTACTTTTTGTGAACTTTTTTAAAAGGCAAGTTGATATTCATTATGATTTGAATTTTACAAAGAAGTTTCTGACGTTTGTAGCAAGGAATCTGAAATTGGCTTTACATACATCACAAGAGTCGGATCAGAAGAGCTGACAGTTTATTTCATGCCTTTAGGCGTTGTCTCCTCCTGGCGGCGCGATCTGTCTGGTTTTCTAGTTTGTGTAGACAGTTGTAATCCACTCCCAATCCTAATCGCACAGTCTGTATGTAAGGCAAGGTCATGGTGACTTTGTCCAAGAACTGTTGAATGAGAAGATCAGAAGAAAAAGAGATAATGTTCATATACGTCCTTCATTCATTTCAATGACTTAGACCTTGTCAAGCTGCTGGTTTAAAGTCTGGAACTGATTCTGACTCTCAGTTTAGGACTATGACATGTCTGCTACTGGAAACACATCTTGTTAGAGTCGATCCACTTCTTAGTTTAGGACTATAGCATATCTGCTACTTGAAACACATCTTGTTAGAGTCAATCCACTTCTTAGTTTAGGACTATAGCATATCTGCTACTTGAAACACATCTTGTTAGAGTTCATCCACTTCTTAGTTTAGGACTATAACATAGCTGCTACTTGAAACACATCTTGTTAGAGTCAATCCACTTCTTAGTTTAGGACTATAGCATATCTGCTACTTGAAACACATCTTGTTAGAGTTCATCCACTTCTTAGTTTAGGACTATAACATAGCTGCTACTTGAAACACATCTTGTTAGAGTTCATCCACTTCTTAGTTTAGGACTATAACATAGCTGCTACTTGAAACACATCATGTTAGAGTCCATCCACTTCTTAGTTTAAGACTATAACATAGCTGCTACTTGAAACACATCATGTTAGAGTTCATCCACTTCTTAGTTTAGGACTATAACATAGCTGCTACTTGAAACACATCATGTTAGAGTCCATCCACTTCTTAGTTTAAGACTATAACATATAAACTACTTGAAACACATGTTGTTAGAGTTCATCCGCTTCTTAGTTTATAACTATGACGTATCGGCTACTGGAAACACATCTTGTTAGAGTTCATCCACTTCTTAGTTTAGGACTATAACATAGCTGCTACTTGAAACACATCTTGTTAGAGTTCATCCACTTCTTAGTTTAGGACTATAACATATCTGCTACTGGAAACACATCATGTTAGAGTCCATCCACTTCTTAGTTTAAGACTATAACATATAAACTACTTGAAACACATCTTGTTAGAGTTCATCTACTTCTTAGTTTATAACTATGACGTATCGGCTACTGGAAACACATCTTGTTAGAGTTCATGTACTGATAAAAAAGTTTATTCATGGTGTGGAAAAGAAAACAACAATGATCTGGTAAATCTCCAGAAAATTGACAGAGAATTAAGTGTTGTCAACATGGAGGCATTAAGCAGATAATTACTGGAAGTCGATGAAATGTGTGATAGCGATGAAGTTGAATAATGCAAATAATACATTGCTATAATAATGCCAGAATCAATAAAGTGATGGAGGCTAAACTGATATACCGGAATGTAAGCTGCAGGGTAATGAGATAAAGTAAGTTGCAAGGTAATGAGATAAAGTAAGTTACAGGGTAACGAGATAAAGTAAGCTTAAGAGTATTGAGATAATGTAAGCTGCAAGGTAATGAGATAAAATAAGTTGCAGGGTAATGAGATAAAGTAAGTTACAAGGTAATGAGATAAAATAAATTGCAGGGTAATGAGATAAAATAAATTGCAGGGTAATGAGATAAAGTAAGTTACAAGGTAATGAAATAAAATAAATTGCAGGGTAATGAGATAAAATAAATTGCAGGGTAATGAGATAAAGTAAGTTACAAGGTAATGAAATAAAATAAATTGCAGGGTAATGAGATAAAGTAAGTTACAAGGTAATGAGATAAAGTAAGTTGCAGGGTAATGAGATAAAGTAAGTTACAAGGTAATGAGATAAAATAAGTTGCAGGGTAATGAGATAAAGTAAGTTACAAGGTAATGAGATAAAATAAGTTGCAGGGTAATGAGATAAAGTAAGTTACAAGGTAATGAGATAAAATAAGTTGCAGGGTAATGAGATAAAATAAGTTGCAGGGTAATGAGATAAAGTAAGTTACAAGGTAATGAGATAAAGTAAGTTACAAGGTAATGAGATAAAGTAAGTTACAAGGTAATGAGATAAAGTAAGTTACAAGGTAATGAGATAAAATAAGTTGCAGGGTAATGAGATAAAGTAAGTTACAAGGTAATGAGATAAAGTAAGTTACAAGGTAATGAGATAAAGTAAGTTACAAGGTAATGAGATAAAATAAGTTGCAGGGTAATGAGATAAAGTAATCTAGAGAGTGATAAGATAATATAAAGCATAGAGTCACAGAATGATGTAAGAAGGCTGGCTAGTAAAGAGGATTAAAGAGAGAAAACTTAAATATTCTGAACACGTTAAGCAGACTGTAATAAGATAATGTGAGCGAGAGGTATGCTAGGTCAGGTCAAAGAGCTCTGAGATAGTACCAGCAATAGGGACTCTCAGGAAACCTGCCAGTTACAATGGCTGGGTCAAATTTGAATATTTTAACATATTTAAATGTAACAGTGATGATGTATGTGTGTGCTCACACAGTGATGATGTATGTGTGTGCTCACACAGTGATGCTTTCGTGTCCGTGATCAGTGAAGATGACATGTGCGTGCTCATTAAAGGTGACATGTGCGTGCTCAGTAAATGTGACATGTGCGTGCTCAGTAAATGTGACATGTGTGTGCTAAGTGAAGGTGACATGTGTGTGCTAAGTGAAGGTGACATGTGTGTGCTAAGTAAAGGTGACATGTGTGTGTTAATTAAAGGTGACATGTGTGTGCTAAGTGAAGGTGACATGTGTGTGCTAAGTAAAGGTGACATGTGTGTGCTAATTAAAGGTGACATATGCGTGCTCATTAAAGGTGACATGTGTGTGCTCATTAAAGGTGACATGTGTGCTCAGTGACATGTGTGTGCTCAGTAAAAGTGACATATGTGTGTTAAGTGAAGGTGACATGTGTGTGTTAAGTGAAGGTGACATGTGTGTGCTCAGTGACATGTGTGTGCTAAGTAAAGGTGACATGTCCGTGATCAGTGAAGATGACATATGCGTGCTCATTAAAGGTGACATGTGCGTGCTCATTAAAGGTGACATGTGTGTGCTCATTAAAGGTGACATGTGTGTGCTAAGTAAAGGTGACATGTCCGTGATCAGTGAAGATGACATATGCGTGCTCATTAAAGGTGACATGTGCGTGCTCATTAAAGGTGACATGTGTGTGCTCATTAAAGGTGACATGTGTGTGCTAAGTAAAGGTGACATGTCCGTGATCAGTGAAGATGACATATGCGTGCTCATTAAAGGTGACATGTGCGTGCTCATTAAAGGTGACATGTGTGTGCTCAGTAAAAGTGACCTTTGTATGCTAAGTGAAGGTGACATGTGTGTGCTATGTGAAGGTGACATATGTGTGCTCAGTAAAAGTGACATGTGTGTGGTCGGCGATCAGTGTATATTTTTCTACAGTGATGACATTATAGAGATTTCTGTGTAGCATCTGTATGGTCGTTTTACACGTACCATACAAGGATCCACAATTAAGTTAAGTCATGAGATTAATTACATAAAAAATAAAATAAATAACGGCAGAAAATATAACCTGTATTTTATTAAAAGTAAGCCCCTTGTGCATTGATACAGCGAGTGACATGATCTAACAAACACTGGAACGACCTCTGCAGTTCTTCTGTTGGTATGGCCAACTAGATGTAACTAGCTGTTACTACCCTTTTTATGTCATCAGTATCGTCAAAGAAGCATCCTTTCAATGGTAACTTTAATTTTGGGAATAGAAAATAATCGCATGGAGACAAATCTGGGGAAGAGGGTGGATGGTTGAGAACACACACTTGTTTTGGGGCAAAGATTCCTATACAACTACCTCCCGGTGAGCCGGTGCATTATCATGAAGAAGGAAAAAACTGCCAGGTGTTGAATACTTGGGTCGGACTCGGAGAATCCTTTTCAATAGGCGTTTCAAAATACTTAGATAAACTTTGGCAGTGACAGTTTGTCCCTCTGGAATAAATTCTTTGTGAATAATTCCTTTGCTGTTGTAGAAGCACACCAACATTTTCTTCACGTTCGACTTTTGAAGACGATTTTTTTTTTGCCTTTTGGTGATGATGATGACTTCTACTGAGAACGTTGGCATTTAGTTGTGGGATCATAGCGGAAAGTTCATGTTTCATCCTTTACAACAATCAAATTTAAGAAATGTTTATTTCCGCGACATGTTTGATGATGTATGTGTGTGCTCACACAGTGATGCTTTCGTGTCCGTGATCAGTGAAGATGACATGTGCGTGCTCATTAAAGGTGACATGTGCGTGCTCAGTAAATGTGACATGTGCGTGCTCAGTAAATGTGACATGTGTGTGCTAAGTGAAGGTGACATGTGTGTGCTAAGTGAAGGTGACATGTGTGTGCTAAGTAAAGGTGACATGTGTGTGTTAATTAAAGGTGACATGTGTGTGCTAAGTGAAGGTGACATGTGTGTGCTAAGTAAAGGTGACATGTGTGTGCTAATTAAAGGTGACATATGCGTGCTCATTAAAGGTGACATGTGTGTGCTCATTAAAGGTGACATGTGCGTGCTCAGTAAAAGTGACATATGTGTGTTAAGTGAAGGTGACATGTGTGTGCTAAGTGAAGGTGACATGTGTGTGCTCAGTGACATGTGTGTGCTAAGTAAAGGTGACATGTCCGTGATCAGTGAAGATGACATATGCGTGCTCATTAAAGGTGACATGTGCGTGCTCATTAAAGGTGACATGTGTGTGTTCATTAAAGGTGACATGTGTGTGCTAAGTAAAGGTGACATGTCCGTGATCAGTGAAGATGACATATGCGTGCTCATTAAAGGTGACATGTGCGTGCTCATTAAAGGTGACATGTGTGTGCTCATTAAAGGTGACATGTGTGTGCTAAGTAAAGGTGACATGTCCGTGATCAGTGAAGATGACATATGCGTGCTCATTAAAGGTGACATGTGCGTGCTCATTAAAGGTGACATGTGTGTGCTCAGTAAAAGTGACCTGTGTATGCTAAGTGAAGGTGACATGTGTGTGCTATGTGAAGGTGACATATGTGTGCTCAGTAAAAGTGACATGTGTGTGGTCGGCGATCAGTGTATATTTTTCTACAGTGATGACATTATAGAGATTTCTGTGTAGCATCTGTATGGTCGTTTTACACGTACCATACAAGGATCCACAATTAAGTTAAGTCATGAGATTAATTACATAAAAAATAAAATAAATAACGGCAGAAAATATAACCTGTATTTTATTAAAAGTAAGCCCCTTGTGCATTGATACAGCGAGTGACATGATCTAACAAACACTGGAACGACCTCTGCAGTTCTTCTGTTGGTATGGCCAACTAGATGTAACTAGCTGTTACTACCCTTTTTATGTCATCAGTATCGTCAAAGAAGCATCCTTTCAATGGTAACTTTAATTTTGGGAATAGAAAATAATCGCATGGAGACAAATCTGGGGAAGAGGGTGGATGGTTGAGAACACACACTTGTTTTGGGGCAAAGATTCCTATACAACTACCTCCCGGTGAGCCGGTGCATTATCATGAAGAAGGAAAAAACTGCCAGGTGTTGAATACTTGGGTCGGACTCGGAGAATCCTTTTCAATAGGCGTTTCAAAATACTTAGATAAACTTTGGCAGTGACAGTTTGTCCCTCTGGAATAAATTCTTTGTGAATAATTCCTTTGCTGTTGTAGAAGCACACCAACATTTTCTTCACGTTCGACTTTTGAAGACGATTTTTTTTTTGCCTTTTGGTGATGATGATGACTTCTACTGAGAACGTTGGCATTTAGTTGTGGGATCATAGCGGAAAGTTCATGTTTCATCCTTTACAACAATCAAATTTAAGAAATGTTTATTTCCGCGACATGTTTTGATGATGTCTTTTGCGTACTCAACACGCTGATGTTTTTGGTCATCAGACAACGAATGTGGTACATGTCGGCTCGCATCTGTTTTTCTTGTCTAAATCTTCCACTAAAATATTACGAATGGTCTCAGTTAACACCAAATTCATCTTCCATCAGCCTCACAGCCAAACAACGATCTTCTTGTATCCGTTCTCTGACTTTTGTACTGATTTCCTCATTAAGAACAGAAATTGAGCGTCCATGTCTAGTTACATTTGTAATCGTTTCCACACCACTTTGAATCGTGAATACTCCCTGAGTATCTGCGCACGAGATACAAATTTTCTCCATAAACTTGTCGTATCCATTAAACTGTCTCAATGGCACTTTTTCCGAGTTTTAAACAGAATTTAATGTTAGCTTTTTGCTCCATGCTGGTTACGTAACAATGTACCTCTGACTAGGTAAAAAAATGAAAGCTTGTTTGTCGTCTGATTATCGAGGGCGATGAAAGGTTGCCTTATCATAGATGAAGGTTGCCTCTTTGGATCCGATGCGCTGCTTAATAGATGGCTTTTTGTCTTGACCATAATAAAATCAGTCTCATTACTTAATTGTCGGACCTTGTAGAAAGCTTGTTTATAGAACAACCTACAGTCATCAAACACTCGTGTCAGTACTTGTAATAACCGGGTGAAATGACAGAGCACAATGTGGCATATAAATCTGAAAAAAAAAAACATTTCAAGACACGAGAAAACACAAAAATAAGAATAATAATCTGGGTATGACCTAGAGAATGACCTGCAGGACAAGAAACAGTCTTCAAATGTTTTCTTTTTTACCAAGTAACCCTTGTTATTGTGTGTGTGTTTACACTTCTGGTTATCTGTTTCTAAAGCCATTCTGTTACTCTGAATTTCACAGATTCGCTAAATAGATGTGAAATCTATGTTGCAGTCAGAAATTTGTGGTTGGTTGGCCTAGCTAAATAAATGTGAAGTTTATGTCAGTGGCAGAGATGTGTGGTTGTTTGGCCTCAGTAAATAAATGTGAAGTCTATGTTAGTGTCAGATATGTGTGGTTGTGTGACCTCGATAAATAAATGTGAAATCTATGTTAGTGTCAGAGATGTGTGGTTGTTTGGCCTGTGTGAAAGCGTATTTTCATTTCACTACAAATTATTTATGCAGCCGTCAAACAGCAGCTTTGTTTCTTGTAGAATCCTGCACCTCGCATTGCCTGTATACGTGACATCCCTGGCATTGCCTGTATACGTGACATCCCTGGCATTGCCTGTATACGTGACATCCCTGGCATTGCCTGTATACGTGACATCCCTGGCATTGCCTGTATACGTGACCTCTCTCTCTGTCTCTGAACCTTAAGTGCCCAGGGCACATGGGGCTTCCGCAAGGGTTTTCCACAAATGCCTGTCCTTTGCCTTTTTTTCTGCTCTTGCCCAGGTGAGCCCTCTATTGCTCAACATCCTCTCTGTTGTTCTTCTCCATGTCTCTTTTGGTCTACCCTTACTTCTGTTCCCCTGTGGTGTCCATCTTAGTGCTATTTTTGGTAGTGAGTTGTCAGTCATTCGGAACACATGTCCCAACCATCGCCTCACGACTATGAATCTTACAGATTTGATACAAGTCTGACAATGATATGTTTCTGATAATGTATTTTATGTTCTCCAAAATGAAACTCAAAATAGAGAATATATAACAACTAAGTACCCAGAGTCTGTGACTCATAAAATATTTTGACTGTCAATATTTTGACATGTGATGACATCATGTCATGTCTGAGATACATCACACTAATATCTTGCATTAAATTTTCCATTCTCTTTGGCACATGATTACAACAACCACAGTGGCACAACATCTATTACAGCAGATAACTGCCACATACACTGTAACAGCTTAACTGCTATCATCTATTATATGTCGTTCTGTATTAAATTTCATTATTTTATATTTCAAACAAATAAATCGTGCAAAGATAATTATAACCTGAAGTATGGGCATGATCTCTATGTCCGTGGATGTATAGATCTGTGAGATAGTTAAACACTGTCTCTCTGTCTCTGTGTATGATTGATCTCTAAGTAGTTAAACTCTGAATCAGATTAGATCAGGTTCTTCCAAACTTTATTGATCATCACTACACAAACGATCAAGGAAGTCTGGCCTTGACAACACGAGATGTTTACTGAATGGAGACGGCGATAATGTTGGCGACAACGAGTATGAGTAGCTAGGATGAGCAGAAACAACAATTCTTGTTTGGGGGGAGTTCAGCAACATAAAAGTTAGATGATAAATCTACCATAAATCATAATAAGTCATACATCTACTGACAATCAACCAATCCGGACAAGCATAACATCAGTCGACAAGACACATTCTGCAGAATCCAATACAGTTCGCATTTCTAGACAGAACAACAACTTCATATCCACACAGCTCAAGATACAAACACACACAGCTCAAGATGCAAACATACACAGCTCAAGATACAAACATAGACAGCTCAAGATACAAACATAGACAGCTCAATATACAATCATACACAGCTCAATATACAAACATACACAGCTCAAGATACAAACATACACAGCTCAAGATACAAACATACACAGCCCAAGATACAAACAGACACAGCTCAAAATATAAACATACACAGGTCAAAATACAAACATACACAGCTCAAGATGCAAACATAGACAGCTCAAGATGCAATCATACACAGCTCAAGATACAAACATAGACAGCTCAAGATACAAACATACACTACTCCAGCAACCTGTACTCTAGCTCCCTACGTTCTGAAAATCTGATACTACCTAGAACCATGGACTACCTGAATTCCTTGTTACAAGGGACACAACTTAATAACGCTAGCACTGGAAAGAAATACTCACGTGCTTCACCCTAACATAAATATGGAACTGGACAACACATTCTACTTGTGCTGGTACATTGAAACTTATGATATAATTAAGTGCACTGAAAAGGCAGTTTTCATCATGTACAGAAAATAGTAACGCACTACAAAGATTGCTGCTATTGTAGATATGGTCAAAGCTACAGAAAACTGACTACTAAATACACATATCTTGATATAGCTTGATGAGAACTCTGCTAGCTACTTAACTGTCCTGTAAACTTTGATTTGAAAAGTAGTGTTATTTCCTGAACATACTCTTTTTATTGGTAGCATATTACACGCAACAAACTATGCCGGATCACAGATATTTATTTAAGTATACAAAGCCTACAAACAACCGATGCACATAACTTGTTCATAAAACGAGTGTTTCCGCCGAGAACTATACTCACTTCTCATTATACAAATAATTTTTTAAAAGTATAGTATACAACATAAAAAGAAAGAGAGGAAGACCAAGGCGAAGATGGATGCAAGACATTGTTGATGATATGCAAATGGATGCATCAGTAGCAGGGCATCTTGCTTACAACCGAGAGGCCTACACGAGAGCTATTAGGGAGGCAAAGTTTCGCAAGGGATATGCAAATGAATGAATAAAGATATATATATATATATATTATATATATATATATATATATATATATATATATATATATTATGTAAGCGAAGTTACAAACTACTGATTATATTAAATACAGACATTTGCCCTTGGACTTGTTAATTATAATACACATTTAATATACATATGTGCTACTTGCTGTGAGATTTTTTTATTTATGTCAAACCCATAGAATCCAAGAAAGTCTGATGTGACCATGCACAGAATCCAGGAAAGTATGATATGATCAAGCTCAGAAGTTAGGAAACTCTGATGTGACCATGCACAGAATCCAGGAAAGTATGATATGATCAAGCTCAGAAGTTAGGAAACTCTGATGTGACCATGGATAGACTTCAGACAAGAACAAATGGGTCACATAAGCCGTTTGTTAAGAGCCGTGTAGCTGATGAGAAAATTGAGAGTTTATTAACCAGTGATGTAATATTAATCTACCAGTGGATTGTTTTAGCCGTTATCTGCCAGGGCATCGATGTCTTCGGTGTTGCTACCAACATCATCAACATCATCTGTTTTGTTAAACAAGGATTCAAGGATCCAGTCAATGTCAGTCTGCTAGGTATGGCTGCATGCACATTTCTGTGTGAGCTGTGATGTATGATGTTTTTATGTGAGTGATAAAGTATGACGCTTTGACAGATCTGTGATGTATAATGTTTCTTAATGATCTCTGATGTACGATATTTCTTAATGATCTCTGATGTACGATGTTTCTTAATGCCCTATGAAGTGTTCTATTTTGTAATGATCTGTGATGTATGATGTTTCTGAATGCTCTTTGATGTGTGACCTTTCTGAATGATTTATGACTTATTATGTTTTTGAGACATATGCATGTCAGACCTGGACACTTAACAAAACAGCTGAGAAACACATAAATACCTTTGAATGTAAATGCTACAGAAGAGTTCTTCAAATATCATGGACACAAAAATGAACAAATATATCCATACAAGAACTTAATATTGAAGAAGGCTGGCTAGTAAAAAGGATTAAAGAGAGAAAACTTAAATATTTTGGACACATTAAACGTCATGATAATCTAGAGAAGACCGTCTTGGAAGGGTACATACTGTGAAAAAGAAAGAGAGGAAGACCAAGGCAAAGATGGCTGCAAGACATCGTTGATGATCTGCAAATGGATGCATCAGCAGCAGGGCATCTTGCTTACAATGGAGAGGCCTACAGGAGAGCTGTTAGGAAGGCAAAGTTCCGAAAGTACATGCACATGAATGAATATCTTTCTGAATGATTTGTGATGTATGATGTTTCTAAATGATCTGTGACGTATGATGTTTCTAAATGATCTGTGACGTATGATGTTTCTAAATGATCTGTGACGTATGATGTTTCTAAATGATCTGTGACGTATGATGTTTCTAAATGATCTGTGATGTGTGTTTCTGAATATCTGTGATGTATGATATATCTGAATGATCTGTGTTACTTTGTGCCTAATGGTTTCAGAAAACGATTGCCAAACATCAAAAGATATCTCAGTAGGGCTTTCTGCTGGTAAATATCGGCATCATACATCAATTAGTGCATTCTTTGTTATGATTTTACTTTCTGAAGTCTTATATCTGACTACAAGTTCTGAAGTCTTATATCTGACTACAAGTTCTGAAGTCTTACATCTAACTACAAGTTATGAAGTCTTACATCTGACTACAAGTTATGAAGTCTTTGATCTGAGTGCACGATCCCGCGTCTCAGATTTGAAGTTTTAAATAAGAGTGCATTGTTCTAAAGTCTTAGATCTGAGTGCATGTTCTAAAGTCTTAGATCTGAGTGCATGTTCTAAAGTCTTAGATCTGAGTGCATGTTCTAAAGTCTTATATCTGACTGAACATTCTGAAGTCTTAGACGTGACAATATATTCTGAAGTCTTCGATCTAAATCCAAATTTTGAGGTCTTTTATCTGACTATACAATATGGAGTCTTAAATCGACATACTGAAATCTTAGATTTGACTCTACTTTCCGAAGTCTTAGATCGGACTCTTCATTTATTGTCTTAGATCTAACTATATTCGGAACTATTACATACTGCACTTTCTGAAGTCTTAGATGTGACTATGCACTCTGAAATCTTAGATCTAACTAACATTCTGAAAGCTTAGACCTGACTGCACCTTTTTGAAGTCTTAGATCTGATTATACCTTGTGAAGTCTTATATCTGATTATACGTTCTTAAGTCTTAGATCTGGCTATACATTCTGAAGTCTTAAGTCTGAATTGATTTCAACTGGTTGTTGCTATTGTAGAGTTTAGCAAGGAAACGAACAGCAAAGCTAGTTTTATTGTCAGTTAAGAATGAATGAATGAAGCTGAGCTCAAACCAGTTTTTGCCTTCATCATCGGACAGCAGTTTTGCAAACTATTTTGATTATTATCATTAATTTATCATAACAGACATATTACTCGGGTCATGGGATTGGTACAGTGAACTTTTGTTTTCTTTGTCTAGTTTTCTGCAGTAATTTAGTAAACTATGTTTGCTTCTATCTGATATAAATCAGGTCTGGCCATATCTGACCTTGGTTGCCTGGTAACTCTTATCTGGACGAATGTCTGCTTCACCCCAGCATTTGGATCAGCTGATTTACCCTTTAACCCGACAGAGGTGCAGTACCTAACTAGCTCAATGCCACACACGACTTTCGTTCGTATCACTGCCTGGATAACAGCTTTAGTTACATTGGAGAGGTGTTTGTGTATAACAATACCACTAAAGGTATGAGAGATGTCTGTATATGCCAGTTCCATTAAACGTATGAGAGATGTCTGTGTATAACAATACCATTAAGGTATGAGAGACGTCTGTATATGCCAGTTCCATTAAAGGTATGAGAGATGTCTGTGTGTAATCCATTAAAACTATGAGAGATGTCTGTGTATAACAGCAACATTAAAGGTATGAGAGATATCTGTATACACCAGTTCCATTACAGTTATGAGAGACTTCTGTATATGCCAGTTCCATTAATGGTATGAGAGACTTCTGTATATGCCAGTTCCATTAAAGGTATGAGAGATATCTGTGTGTAATAAGTCCATTAAAACTATGAGAGATGTATGTGTGTAACAGATCTCTTGAATGTATGAAAAAAGTCTGTATATAACAACACTATTAAAGGTATAAGAGGTGTTTACTATTATTAACTGTACTATTGATGTGAAGTTATATGTTATATAAAACGTATGATAGATATTTGTGTATATGTCTATGTTTTACTTTGCCATGAAAGGTGTCTGAGATGTCAACGCTAAATGTTACATTTTTGTTCTATCTTAGTTAAGATTCTGGGATAAGAAAATCAAACTGTCTGTACTGTCAGTCAACCAGTGTCTGACATGTCTGACATTTATTTCTCTCACAAGTTTCTACTGTCATCAAGTGTATCTTCAGTTCAATGCATATTTATCCAGCAGATTATTTCTTAACATTAGGATTACTCGCATAATAACACAATGCCAACATTAGGAATAATAACATAATAGGACAGTATCAACATTAGGATTAACCACAGACAAAGGCAATCCGAAAGATTAGGATTAATCACAGACAAAGGCAATCCCAAACATTAAGATTAATCGCAGACAAAGGCAATCCGGAACATTAAGATTAATCACATACTAAGGCAATCCGAAACATTAAGATTAATCACATACAAAGGCAGTACTAAACATTAAGATTAATCACAGACAAAGGCAATCCTAAACATTAAGATTAATCACATACTAGTACAATCCCATCATTTTCTAATGTTACAGACAAAGACAATCATGATGTTATGATTAATCAGATATAAAGACATTCTCAATATTATGATCGGTCACATAAAAAGACAATCATAAACATAAGACTGCCTACTCTGCGATCATGCACAGACAATCATAAACATAAGACTGCCTACTCTGCGATCATGCACAGACAATCATAAACATAAGACTGCCCACTGTGGGATCATGCACAGACAATCATAAACATAAGACTGCCCACTGTGGGATCATGCACAGACAATCATAAACATAAGACTGCCCACTGTGGGATCATGCACAGACAATCATAAACATAAGACTGCCCACTGTGGGATCATGCACAGACAATCATAAACATAAGACTGCCTGCTGTGGTATCATGCAAAGGACTACTGCTCTTTCTTATAAAAAAAATGACGTCACCATTACTTTTCACTCTCTTTTTCTAGAAAAAATACGTTTCACATCTTTGACTATCTCAAGCACTATACTGAAGTTTGTGTTATCTACCTTCTCATTGTCTTCAACCATTTTTCTCCGCAGGTGAAAGGTATCCTCACAACCAAGCGAGTGTCTCTTGTCGTTATTTCTGTCTATGTCATTCTAGTGTCTACGTCTACGCCAGTCTACGTCGTGACGCGACTCGGTAACAGATTTTATCCTGATAAAAACAAGACTCTTATCGGTCTAATGTACTCAGAGAGCAGGGCCAGCGTGGAGAAAGCGTCTTACATCGTCAACAACATTCTCATCCCATTCAGTGCTAGTCTTATCGTAATCTTCGGAACAGTTACTCTTGTAGTCTCGTTACAGAAAAAAGCAAAATGGCGGTCAGAGGCCGGTGGCAGTTTTCAAGTTGATAAGGTTTCTCATCGTAATCAGAGAGTTTCTAAAATGGTGTTGATAATTTCTGCAATATTTATCGCCTGCTTCTTTCCTTGTGGACTTGTATTCGTTGCCATGTCCGTGGAGCCAGAGTTATCTGTCACAGGAAGATATAAACATGTTCTTATTATTGTCGGAGGTCTCGGTCTTGTCCTAGAATCTATCAATTCTGCTGGTAATATTTTTATTTATTTCAAAATGAGCAGTAATTACAGGGACACATTTCGGCAGATTTTTCGGAGAAATAATTTCCTGGAGAAGTTCAGAGAACCCACAGAACATCACATAAATTAAACTTGGCTCTGCACATTTAACAAGTAACTTCTTTTTTTCTTAAATTAACTATAAATAAACGGTTTGAGTTGTAGAATTTATGAGAAACAATGTAGACAGTGATGAAAAAAATTGAGAGAAAGATGAAAGGATGCAGACACAACTAAGATACAAAGACATTTATAAGTCAACCGTGCGAGATTTTTCAATAAGATCTCTAGAACCAGGAAGAATTAGTTGATCTGTGACTTTTAGAAGTGGAAGAATTAGTTGATCTGTGACTTTTAGAAGTGGAAGAATTAGTTGATCTGTGACTTTTAGAAGTGGAAGAATTAGTTGATCTGTGACTTTTAGAAGTGGAAGAATTAGTTGATCTGTGACTTTTAGAAGTGGAAGAATTAGTTGATCTGTGACTTTTAGAAGTGGAAGAATTAGTTGATCTGTGACTTTTAGAAGTGGAAGAATTAGTTGATCTGTTACTTTTAGAAGTGGAAGAATTAGTTGATCTGTTACTTTTAGAAGTGACCGCCTGAGTGTACTGACATGACCGCCTAACTGTGTTGGCGTGACCACGTGGCGACTGTGTTGACGTGACCGCGTGGCGACTGTGTTGACGTGACCGCGTGGCGACTGTGTTGACGTGACTGCGTGGCGACTGTGATGACGTGACCGCGTGGCGACTGTGTTGACGTGACTGCCTGACTCTGTTGGAGCAAATGCATGTCTTTGTGGACGTGATAGCGTAACTTGGTGGGCGTGTCTTCACGACACTGTGGGCGTGACTGTATACTGTTGCAGTGTTATTTATGAATAAAGGTGTCCTAACAAACGCTGGAGACGCACTCAAAACTAACCAGGTTTGGATGAAATGAGAGTTTGGACATTTTTCTGTGTAAATATGCGTGGAAAACCTGCACTTCTAATACACTGCAGTAGAACAGTTTTGACTGGGAGATGATTTTGCATATCACGTGACGGCGGGGAATTTCTTGGAAATCTGTCCTAGGATGAGGACCAACCGTGAGTTCTTAGGGAACCTGAGTTGTTTGACCTGTTCTCCCTACACGACCATATTGTCTTGCTGAGTTGTTTGACCTGTTCTCCCTACACGACCATATTGTCTTGCTGAGTTGTTTGACCTGTTCTGTCTACATTACCCTCTTGTCTTGCTGAGTTGTCTGACCTGTTCTGTCTACATTACCTTCTTGTCTTGCTGAGTTGTCTGACCTGTTCTGTCTACATTACCTTCTTGTCTTGCTGAGTTGTCTGACCTGTTCTGTCTACATTACCTTCTTGTCTTGCTGAGTTCTCTGACCTGTTCTGTCTACATTACCTTCTTGTCTTGCTGAGTTGTCTGACCTGTTCTGTCTACATCACCTTCTTGTCTTGCTGAGTCGTCTGACCTGTTCTGTCTACATCACCTTCTTGTCTTGCTGAGTCGTCTGACCTGTTCTGTCTACATTACCTTCTTGTCTTGCTGAGTCGTCTGACCAGTTCTGTCTACATCACCTTCTTGTCTTGCTGAGTCGTCTGACCTGTTCTGTCTACATTACCTTCTTGTCTTGCCCCTTGCTAAAAACTTCTTCTGATGTGTTTTATTTTTTTTAACAAAGTATGTTTATCAGGATATACAACCCTGGAATAGTTTAACAGTTGTAGTGTTATGTGTGCCACAAACAATACATCACAAAATTTAACAATACTTTAACTAAATTTTAGCAGAATTACTTCTTGTTATCTAATTTCTGCTGAACTACACAGCTGGCAAGAACTTTACAAGTGATTGTGGATGGTCTGAACAAGAGGAGAACCACTGAATTTAGTTGTCTAGTGTTTACAATTATAATATTAAAATGTTGACTTTTAGTTGTTTAACTTATCACATTCTAGTTATCTATATAACGAACGCGCACATTTCCAGACTCAAAGACACTAGAACAACCATAACAATTTAGTCGGCACAACCAGACTCACAGACACTATAACAACCATAAAAATTTAGTCGGCACAACCAGACTCACAGACACTAGAACAACCATAACACTTTAGACGACACAGACTCACAGACACTAGAACAACCATAACACTTTAGACGACACAACCAGACTCACATACGACACTGTTGATAATCATGAGAGGCAAGAGACACGTTGGTGTAGTGACATTTCTACGGTAAATTTGTTAATGAAGAAAATGAAGATGACGTAGATGAAGATGAGGAAAACTACTGCCACACGGCAGTGACAAACTGACATAAAGAGGACATCTTCCCGGACAGGAGCTTGCTTTTCGTAGGTGAGTGGCTAATAAACAAAAGACTAGCTAACTAAAATTCATATTTACAATTACAGAAATCCCAACTATGACAAACTCCGCACAAACACAGTACACAAACTTGCAAAAGTTGTAAACCCTTGAGAAATCTTTGACCTAAAAAGGACAACTACGGACTCTCTGCATCTAAGAAACACTAACTGTTTGTCTTAAAAAAGAACAAATGAATAACAACTGTCTACTACATTCTAACGAACAACAGCTGGCCTGTCTCAAAAAACTGTGCAAGTTCTACATTCTAATTAGATTGAACTCAAAACCTACACTCCTACTGAAAAACTCTCTCTCTCTCTCTCTCTCTGAAATTAATTTTATATTCTCCCCACGGTCTACAAATCCCGTGAAACTTTGACTTTCCCTTCACGCAGGCCGCACGAGAAAGCTGTTTTTACTTTCTCTAAAATTTACGTGCGACGGTGAACTTCTCCCTGATTTACCTCATTTAGCTGAACTTTTGACACTGAGTTTCTCATTTGTACCTTTGAACTTCTGGCCTAAGGTCAAAATGTGAAACGTCAACGGTCAATTCCTTAAATTACACCAGTCATTTACCTTCGACCAAGATTAAACTTTCCTAAGACTTATACTTTCACATATTTACACAAAATACTGTTACATTTAACCTCCCTTCCCTAAGGTAGAGATCTGTCTATCAGAACTCTAACAAAAATACTAAGTATAAAACAGTCAGCACAAAAAAAAATGCTTATCAACCTATGGGATAATCGAATCCACAATAAGTACAATACAGTACGTATAACAGTTGTGCAGCGTGCAGCAAAATATACAAATATTTAGAAGCTTTTTAATATCAGCTCTAACTGACACCATTGTCTTGCCTAAGAAATAGGACAGGAGCAAAGGATCTACTCCTTATACAAAGAACACTATCTGACTAGCTTGGAAATATATATAAATGTAAAACTACACAGATGGAGGAGCAATCGTATCAATTATATTGATTAGCACGTGTTCAGTGAACTTGTTCTCTCATTCAACTCTAGGGAAAGGAACCTCTGCATAAGTGCTGTGGTACATTTTTATTGTAAAGTTATAAAGTTCTACACCCTCCAGAGTCTGTCCTATTGCCACAAATAGCTTACGATCAGGGACGTACAAGTGATCTTCTGTGAAACGCAGTCGGCGCTAGTTGATGTCATGTCAGGAAAGTAATCTTCACTGTGAGGACAGTGATCCTTCTGAGACTGATGACAGATGTCTATACTTCAGAGACTGATGACAGATGTCTATACTTCAGAGACTGATGACAGATGTCTATACTTCAGAGACTGATGACAGATGCCTATACTTCAGAGACTGATGACAGATGTTTATACTTCAGAGACTGATGACAGATGTCTATACTTCAGAGACTGAGGACAGATGTCTATACTTCAGAAACTGAGGACAGATGTCAATACTTCAGAGACTGAGGACAGATGTCATACTTCAGAGACTGATGAAAGATATCTATACTTCAGAGACTGATGACAGATGTCTATACTTCAGAGACTGATGACAGATGTCTATACTTCAGAGACTGATGACAGATGTCTATACTTCAGAGACTGATGACAGATGTCTATACTTCAGAGACTGATGACAGGTGTCTATACTTCAGAGACTGATGACAGATGTCTATACTTCAGAGACTGATGACAGATGTCTATACTTCAGAGACTGATGACAGATATCTATACTTCAGAGACTGATGACAGATGTCTATACTTCAGAGACTGATGACAGATGTCTATACTTCAGAGAATGATGACAGATATCTATATGCCTCTCCTATTTCCGCCTATGTGGAGGTCTAAAGTCCTCCACCGAGACGCGGGGACATCCACCCCCATGTAGTGGTCTGAGGGTTGAACCCCAGCATCCACTCTCCGCTGGATTTGCTTCGGGAACCATGGCGGAACATTTGGAACAAAACGAAGGGGAGGTGGAAGGGAACATCTCTCTCTAGTGGGACGCGGCGACTTGGATCGAAAATGATCATGAATATACTGCTTCTGGAAGGTCCCAATGCTTCTGGAAGGTCCCACTGCTTCTGGAAGGTCCCACTGGGCAACAAGACATTGATGGCGACGTCGTGTACTAAGGGACACGAGATATTTGTCCCATATCTACTCTCAGCTTCAACTGACAGGGACATGGCAGGTCAGTCTGAAGTGAGCAATCCACCACAGGTGGGGTGTCTGCCTGGGAACATGCCTCAACTACGCCCACTGACCTGTCATCATAAGTCTCAGTCCCCTGCGGCTGAGTTGGGTCCCTGGAAATAACTTGCAATGTTGTAATGGTATTGAAACAGGGATGGCTTGATTCCTTGCACCCGGATGAAACAATATCTGGAGGTCCATGGTGCGGAGATTAGTAAACCACCTCTGCAACGTCTGAATGTCTGACACGTCTTGGTGAGGTCAACTATAGGACTTACGATTTCCAAACAATGGGGAACCAAACGTCTCCAGAAAATAGCTCACCTCTTTCACGTTAAATGGAGACGGCATTTCGGTTATGACTCTGACTTTCTCAGGACCAGAGATACGCCTGACTGACTGGTGACATAACCGCGCTACTTTGCCTCAGAGCCCACAAAGTGGCATTTCGTTGGTTTGATCTAGACCTTATGTTCACTCAAGCGGTCAAAAAACCGTCTGAAGATGTGGAACATGATCTTAGATCGTTCTATCACTGAACACCAGTATGTCATCAATACAGGCTCGTGCAAACTTTCACAAGCCTTGCAATACTGTGCCCATGTGTTCCATGAAGGTAGTTAGTGCCCAATTTAAGCCAAAGTTCACGAAGATGAATTTGAAACCGCCAAGATGACAGATAAAAACTGACTTTTTCTGTGCATCTTCAGTAAAGGGAATACACAAAACGCCACAATAAGCATCCAAAGTGCTGACAAACTCGGCTTTACCTATCGTGATCAGAATGTCCTCACTACGTGGCGATATATTCGACAAAGAACGCGTCACAGCACTGAGTACATGGTAGTCACAACAGAAACGATGCGTACCATCTTTCTTAGTCACCAAGACAACCTGTTATGACCGCTCTGAAATAATTCCGTCACACAACATATTCTCGACGGCTTTCTCGATCACTTCTCTACCCGCCAAAGGAGTACGATAAGGTTTCCTGGAGATTGGCGGAGATCAATCAATCTCCATCTGAACTGTCGATGTGTGAGAAATCTCGGAATCAGTCAAGGAAAAGACATCTGTATTCTGTGCCAACAAACTGGAAATAGTGTTCCTGTGCACATCAGGGCACTGAACCTGTCGAACGATAATCTCAGAACGACCTTCAGTTGTTGACTCTACAGTTTCAGATTCTTGATCAACAGAGTTCACTGACTCTGTAAGTGAAGAAAATCTGCCCAGAACACATCCACGTTTTCGTTTGCTGTAAACACTTGAATGGTTTATTACTGTCATTACTGGATATTGAGTCCACCAGGTCTATCTCAGGCAGAAATAAAATTTCGTGCACGGCATGATATTTATGCGTGAGCGTCCGTGCTGGCCTCAGCTTAGAGTGAACATTAGTGTAAGCTACTACCCTACACGTGTCATAGTCTAAAGGAGGGTCATTCTCTCAGGTGCTTTCCGCTTTAGCACATAAGTATTTAGAACAACAAAAACTTGAAACATACTGACCGTTGTCAAGGGCAACAGGTTTCATTTCCCGTATGAGAGACCTGCTCCGCAGGGTATCCAAATATGGTACAAAAGTTGCTTTAAAATCTAGTAAGGAAAATTCCAGCTTACTTCTCCTGAGATTGGCTCACATTGTAATGGTATATCAGACTTAAGTCAGGGATTGGTGGTTGGTCCCAGCCTAGCTTTACATTGTAACGGTACATTAGACTTACGCCAGGGAATGGTGGCTGGTCAGAGCCTAGCTTTACATTGTAACGGTACATTAAACTTAGGCCAAAGACAGTTGGCTGGTGCGAGCCTAGCTTTACATTGTAACGGTACATTAGACTTACGCCAGGGAATGGTGGCTGGTACGAGCCTAGCTTTACATTGTTAGGTACATTAGACTTAGGTCAGGGAATGGTGGCTGGTCCCAGCCTAGCTTTACATTGTAACGGTACATTAGACTTAGGCCAGGGAATGGTGGCTGGTACGAGCCTAGCTTTACATTGTAACGGTACACTAGACTTAGGCCAAAGACAGGTGGCTGGTGCGAGCCTAGCTTTACATTGTAACGGTACATTAGACTTAGGCTAGGGAATGGTGGCTGGTACGAGCCTAGCTTTACATTGTAACATTACATTAGAATTAGACCAAAGACAGGTGGCTGGTGCGAGCCTAGCTTTACATTGTAACATTACATTAGAATTAGGCCAAAGACAGGTGGCTGGTGCGAGCCTAGCTTTACATTGTAACGGTACATTAGACTTAGGCTAGGGAATGGTGGCTGGTGCGAGCCTAGCTTTACATTGTAACGGTACATTAGACTTAGGCTAGGGAATGGTGGCTGGTACGAGCCTAGCTTTATATTGTAACGGTACATTAGACTTAGGCTAGGGAATGGTGGCTGGTGCGAGACTAGCTTTACATTGTAACGGTACATTAGACTTAGACCAAAGACAGGTGGCTGGTACGAGCCTAGCTTTACATTGTAACATTACACTAGACTTAGACCAAAGACAGGTGGCTGGTACGAGCCTAGCTTTACATTGTACCATTACACTAGACTTAGACCAAAGACAGGTGGCTGGTACGAGCCTAGCTTTACATTGTTAACATTACATTAGACTTAGGCCAAAGACAGGTGGCTGGTACGAGCCTAGCTTTACATTGTAACATTACATTAGACTTAGGCCAAAGACAGGTGGCTGGTACGAGCCTAGCTTTACATTGTACCATTACACTAGACTTAGAACAAAGACAGGTGGCTGGTACGAGCCTAGCTTTACATTCTAACATTACATTAGACTTAGACCAAAGACAGGTGGCTGGTACGAGCCTAGCTTTACATTGTAACATTACATTAGACTTAGACCAAAGACAGGTAGCTGGTACGAGCCTAGCTTTACATTGTAACGGTACATTAGACTTAGACCAAAGACAGGTGGCTGGTACAAGCCTAGCTTTACATTGTAACATTACATTAGACTTAGACCAAAGACAGGTGGCTGGTACAAGCCTAGCTTTACATTGTAACATTACATTAGACTTAGGCCAAAGACAGGTGGCTGGTACGAGCCTAGCTTTACATTGTAACATTACATTAGACTTAGACCAAAGACAGGTGGCTGGTACAAGCCTAGCTTTACATTGTAACATTACATTAGACTTAGACCAAAGACAGGTGGCTGGTGCGAGCCTAGCTTTACGAGCTGCCATACTGACAGGTGAATTAAAAATAAAGTTTCTCTCCTATATCGGAAATCACGTGACCATAACATGAGAAACAAACAGAAGTTGTATGTCAGGAAAGTGCGCACGATTTCCTTCTTCATGTTGCACATAGATAGTTTGTTTCGTCGAAATATGATGGGAATTTCATATTTTTTACACAATTTCATATTTCTTACAAAGAATTTCATATTTTGTACAAGGAATTTCATATTTTTTACAAAGAATTTTATATTTTTTTAAAACAAAATTTCATATTTTTTACAAAGAATTTCATAGACTTGGAAAGTTAGAGACGTCTTTGCCGAGAGCCTCAGAACCGTGATATATGACTCTTTCTTTACAAATTCAGAGTGTTCAATGATAGAAGCCACTCATGTCATTTGATATTCATTAAATCAAACTTGCAAGACAAGAAATATGCGTGAAAACTAGCTTTCTTCATGCCAAATATATAGGGCAATACATATCAGTGATCATTTATATCATGACAATTCATTTAAATGCAAGAAATGATGGTGCATCGTTCTCTTATAAAGTTAATATGTCATATATTAGTATAAACATGAACACGTCATGAGAATCATTAAAACTTTGAAAACAATGAAAATAGGAGACCATAATATCAGTAATCTGATACATGCGGATGATATTAATAATCTGATACATGCGGATAATATCAGTAATCTGATACATGAGAATAATATCAATAATCTGATACATGCGGATAATATCAATAATCTGATACAGGCGGATAATATCAATAATCTGATACATACGGATGACAACAGTCTGAAAGCAGAAAGTGAAAGCAGCATAACAAAGCTTGTGAATAAAATGTTAAAGAGACAAGACGAAGTTTGTAGATAACAGCAACAAGAGGGAAACATTGGCAATATTACAAAGATTAAATGTTTAACTCTTTCTACCCTTTCTACCATGGCGGTACTCACAAGTACCACTTTTTAAAAATTGTAATATTTCATAAACGCAAACAGCATTTCTTATGATACTCGAAGGAATATGTATAACAGCATTTGTATCCTGTAACTTTCTTGGTGCACTGACCAAGTGGCACTGAAAAAGAAAAGCATCTGAATTATTTTGCAACACCAAGGATCAAACAAGATAGAAAAACTTGATCATCGACGCTGTCCTGCATGAAATAATCATAATAATAATAATAGGTTTAAACTTGCTCAGTAAGGTATAGAATAAGAATATGATATAAAACCCAAGGCATAAAGTTCTAGTACAAATTTCAAGTATAACATTCTGCTAAAATATTCCGTCCGATGTAATACTGAGATCAAATATTCAAATAGTCTAGTAAAATATTTTGTCAAATATAATCACAAGAGCAAATCGCCCCAGACTGTATCTAAGTCTGACTTCAGTAGACACGAGCACTATCGTCAGAAAGTCCGGAAATAAAGATGGTAATGTTAATTTTCTGAAAGTGTTAATGATTAAAATTGTTCGTCTATTGTCGTAACATCTTGTATAAAAGTTGCCTGACTCAGGCTGTCAAGGTCAGTAAAACTATAATGCACTTATCTTACAAGGAACGGAGCAATCTACATAGAAAACATTACCATTCCAGTACTCTGTACTAATCTGCCGACTTTCACTCTCAGAAGCTCTTGAGTAATCTCATTATCTAATTTAGTAATATCATTATCTAATTTATTAATCTCATTACATAATTTAGTAATCTCATTATCTAGTTTAGTAATATCATTATCTAATTTAGTAATCTCATTACATAATTTAGTAATCTCATTATCTAATTCAGTAATTTTATTATCTAATTTAGTAACCTCATTATCTAATTTAGTAATCCCATTATTAATTTATGCCATCCAGTTAAAACTGTAAGCTATGTTGAACTGCTGTCACTGTGACAGTTTTTACACATCATCCAACTGACAGTTTAGCCATAGATGTCCAAGGACGCTTAGAAATGTCCTTAAAATATTGATGAAAACGATCTCCTAAGCGTAAATCGGTCTCTCCTATATACTTCATATCACAAAGTTTGCACATAATAGCATAAATAACATTGCGTGAAGTGCAGGTGAAGCCTTCCTGAACTGATAACTTAAACGTAGGGAAGGAGATCCGGCTAGCCTCGACAACAAATAGACAAGTGTTGCATCTACGACGTCCGCAACGTCTGGTACTATAAAAAGTGTCATCTGTCTTAAGGCGACTTCGAACTGAAAGGTCCCTGAGGTTCTTGTCCCGTCTGTAGGCCACCAATGGGGGTTCCCCAAAGAGTTCACGTGAATCAGCGTAGGTCTGCAGGAGATGGAGATGGCGAAACAGTATGTTTTTAACTGTCACATTATGAGGGTGGTGTGTGAGTACCAGTTTAACTCTGTCCTAGATACAGTGCGGTTTAGGAGTGAGAGCCTGTTTCTGCGATATATGGCTGACGCGGTTCCAAGATGACGAGAGAACATGTTCTGGATAGCCGTGTTGACGGAAGAAATCTAGCATTTTATGGCCTTGATCATGGAAATCAACATCCTCAGTGCACAAACATCGCAACCCGAGAAGCTTGTAAAAAGGAATAGAGTCCTTACACGATCTGAGATTGGAGGAAGAGTACAAGAGATAGCCGTGAGAGTCTGTAGGTTTATAGTGGAAAGAAGTAGTAAGAAAGTTAGCAGAAGTAGCAAAGACATGGGAGGTGAAAGAAATGACAGGATTGTACTCCTTAACAAAATAAAGAGGAGCAGTTCTTGCCTCAGAAAGTTTTCTAAGAACAGGTCCCAGGTGCGCCCAAGTGGGTGTCACATGAAACAAGGAGGAAATAATTGTTGTACAGGTTGCTACACCGGTCTGTCACACAAGATACCTGGACATTGATCAGTAAACCAGAATGAAGTCCACAGAGGAATATTATTTGCTGCAACAACCCACTATACTATCACTAGAACGATTTAGTGATACAGCTTCTTAACTTGACTTGTTTCTGTACTTACCTGGCTTCTGTACTTGACTGGTTTCTATGATATTCTCAGAGAAACTAACACAACCCTGGCATTCAACTCCACCTAAACGACAGAACATAACTAAACTTGGCAGTCTCCTAACATAACTAAACTTGGCAGTCTCCTAACATAACTAAACTTGGCAGTCTCCTAACATAACTAAACTTGGCAGTCTCCTAACATAACTAAACTTGGCAGTCTCCTAACATAACTAAACTTGGCAGTCTCCTAACATAACAAAACTTATCAACAGTGAGGGTTTCAACAAAGCCAGTGGTGTAGTTTTTATATTCAGACAAAACGAGTTTATTGATGGGTAAAACAAAGGATGGAATTATGAAAACGCAGCCCATCAGGCTGGTAAGAAGAATACAATGACAGTTTACACTGACAACTTCCAGAGTGAGAAAACTTTACTCCATATGGGGAGAGAAAACCTTACATTATTACTTGTACACAAAACTCTCAAAGTTTCCCGCGCTGGTTTCACGCGCTGGTTTCCCATGCTGGTCATGTCCCACGGATAAGAGAAATGCTGTCATATCAGAAATATCGTTGCCAGGTAAAGTTCTATCTTGGCCATGAGTTTGCTGTCCTCTGTCTTTTCAGATACTCATAAGAAAACAAAGTCACGTGGTTATGGTGAGTAATATTTCTCAGCTTTTAGTCTTTCTTTGGGTCTCAGTTGTTTTAAGTAAGCTATTTCTGGGAAAACATTGACTATTATAAGAATGTCTTCTTCCTAGCTTCGACATTTTAGATCTCTGCACCTTGCTTGTAGAACAAAGTCATAGTTTGGATACAAGTTTGTTTTGTTTTTTTTAATAGCACTGAAAGTCTAAAACTGAAACGGGGGCTGAAAGATTGTGCTGTGACTATTATATTGTGGGAAATAACTGATACTGATTTATACCGGGGGCCTAGGTGGCTGAGTGGCTCGGTCTACCAATCTGGTGGTACCAGGTTCAAGTCCCAGCTGTGGGAGTTTTCTGGCACACGCAAAGAAGTCCCCGGGGTGGACCCAGCCTCTAAAAACGGGTACCAGAGAAATCGGGGAAGGTAAAGCGGCCAGGCGTGATACTGACCACATCACACTCTCATGTGCCGAAGGTTACAGAAAATACTGGCCTAACACCGTATTCCTAGCATGCCTTAAATACGGGACTAACACCGTATCCCTGGTATGTCTTAAGGGCATGGAAACGGGATTTTTACCTTTAGTTTATACTGATTGTGGACAGTTGTATGTGATCTGGTCTCTAGCATTTACAAGACAGATCCCTTCTCTACTTCCTCCTTTGTTCTCGTCTTAAGAGTTAGTTGACTGAACTCATTCAAACAGCCTACACCTATGGTCTCATTCATATTTCCTACATCTATGGTCTCATTCAAACTGCCTACACTTATAGTCTTATTGAAACTGCCTACACTTATAGTGTCATTCAAACTGCCTACACTTATAGTGTCATTCAAACTGCCTACACTTATAGTGTCATTCAAACTGCCTACACTTATTGTCTTATTCAAACTGCCTACACTTATAGTCTCATTCAAACTGCCTACACTTATTGTCTTATTCAAACTGCCTACACTTATTGTCTCATTCAAACTGCCTACACTTATTGTCTTATTCAAACTGCCTACACTTATTGTCTTATTCAAACTGCCTACACTTATTGTCTTATTCAAACTGCCTACACTTATTGTCTTATTCACACTGCCTACACTTATTGTCTTATTCAAACTGCCTACACTTATTGTCTTATTCAAACTGCCTACACTTATTGTCTTATTCAAACTGCCTACACTTATAGTCTTATTCAAACTGCCTACACTTATTGTCTCATTCAAACTACCGACACTTATTGTCTTATTCAAACTCATCATCATCATCATCAGGTGCCGTGCCGACTGGCGTTGGCTATTATGCTTCTCCAGAGTACCCGACCCTTCATGCAGGCCATCAGTTCAGTTGGTGATCTCCTCTCACACCATCCCGTCAGACTGTCCAGTATCATTTCTCTTGGTCTTCCTCTTGATCTTCTTCCTTCTATTTTTCCTGTTGTTATAATATTTTCAATGCCCCCTCTTCTCATTGCATGTCCTATGAAAGTACATTGTCTCTCTCTTATCTTTCTGACAAGGTTTTTTTGTCTCTCCAGCTCTTCTCATACATTCTTCATTAGTTATTTTTGCTGTCCAGGGGATTCGCAACATTCTTCTAACAAACCACATTTCTGCTGCTTCCAATGATTTTTGTGCAGACTTGCCTATTGTCCATGATTCACTTCCATATAACAAGATAGGTCCAATATAGCATTTTAGGACTCGTTTTCTAACATTCAATGATAAAGATGTGTTAGCTAATATGTTTCTCATTCTCTGAAATGCAGTCTTTGCTTGAACTATTCTGTTCCTAATTTCTGTTGTGCATTTCCCATCTGAAGTTATTACTGCTCCAAGGTATTTGAATTTCTGCACCTGCTTTAGAATGGTTCCGTTTAATTTTATACTGCATGCTGGTTGATTCTGTTTCTTAGATATAACCATAGTCTCTGTCTTTTTGATGTTCAAAGTAAGGCCTTTCTGTTCACTTTCTTTGGCGACTTTATCCAAGAGATTTTGCAGGTCTTGTTGGTTCTCAGCTATCAGTACTGTGTCGTCAGCATACCGAAGGTTGTTAATATTGTATCCTCCAATTTTTATTCCTGGTTCTGTGATGATTGTTCTTAGAATATTCTCGCTATACAGAGAAAAAAGGTCTGGAGATTGTACACATCCTTGTCGCACCCCTTGTTTTATAGGTTGATATTTTCCAATTATATTTTCAACTCGAACTGCTGCTTCTTGCTGCCAGTATAGATGTTTTACAATCCTCAAGTCTTTGCCGTCTATATTGATGTCTTCAAGCCCATCAAAGGATTTTATGCCTGTTAACTTGGCCTCTCTTAATAATGTTCTCTTCAGAGTTTCACGTGGTCTGCCCCTTTTTCTTCGGCCTGTTGTGTTCCACTTGATAGCTTGTTTTGGGATTCTCTGATCATTTCTTCTCATCAAGTGGCCAACATATGTCCATCTCCTTTTCCTGATCACCCGTGAGACTGGTTGTTGTTCAGTCATCTGTCTTATCTCTGCATTGTTCTTGAATTCATTCCACTTGATGCCGAGTATTTTCCTTAGGCATTTGTTTTCAAAAGAGTCTAATTTCTTTTCTATTTCTTTAGTTGTTTTCCAGCTTTCGCATGCATAAATGAGGGTGGATATTACATTTGAATTGAATAGTCTTAACTTGGTTTTTGTGCTTATAACTTTTGAATTCCATATGTTCTCAAGATTCTTGAAGATTGATGCTGCTTTTGCAATTCTGATCCTAACTTCCTTTCTAGTGTCACCATCCTGGTCTATGTAGCTGCCAAGGTATGCAAATTGATTGACTTCTTCAATATCTGTCCCTTCTATGTGTATTTTTCCATTTTGATTGATGGGAATTTTCATTATTTTTGTTTTGTCCTTGTTAATTTCAAGTCCTATTTTGCTAGCCAGTGAAGATAGGCTATCTGTTTTTTCTTGCATGGAATTCACATTATTACTGATAAGAGTTATGTCATCAGCAAAATCAAGATCTTCTAGTTGGGTCCCATGTACCCAGTCAATACCTGTGTTACCTGTGCAGCATTTTTTCATTATGAAGTCTATTGTAATCCCAAAAAGTAAAGGAGACAGTATACATCCTTGTTTCACGCCTGTTTCAATCTGGAACCATTCACTCATCCCTTCTTCTGTCTTGACCCTTCTTCTTGTCAAATGCCTTGGTGTAATCAATGAAGCATAAGTAGAGATCTTTCTGTACTTCTAAAGCTCTTTCTGTTAGTGTTCGTAAAGCATAAATGGCATTGTGTGTTCCCTTTCCTTCAACAAATCCAAACTGTTCATCTTCTATTTCCATTTTTATCTTTTTCCTTGTTCTTCTCATAATGATTCTCAGAAGTAGCTTCGTTATGTGACATGAGAGGCTGATAGTCCGGTGGTCGTCACATTCCTTTGCACCTGGTTTCTTTGGTAGTGCTATAAACGTGGATTTAATCAGGTCACTGGGAATATAACCGCTGTTGTAAATATCATTCAGTAACTTGGTTATTATTTTTATTCCTGTCTCCTCTAGTGCCTCTATTTCTTCTATTGTTATATTATCAGGCCCAGTCGCTTTTCCTTTCTTCATGTGTTTGATGGCATCTATGATTTCATCTTCAAGTATTGGCGGTCCATCACAGTTTTCAGTATCTGGTGTTAATTCTGTTCTTTCTCCTCCATATTAGCTCACCGATATACTCTGTCCACCTGTCCACAATGTCTTCTTTTCCCATTAACATTTTACCTTCTTTCGATTTCAGGCATCCTGTGGTATATTTTGTTTTCCTGCCTGTGAGTTCATTAATTCGGTTATGCATGTTTTTGCTGTCTTTATTATGAGCGTCCTCTATCTGTCTGCACTGTTCATTTAACCACACTTCTTTTGCTTCTCTGCATTTGCGTCTTATTTCTTTATTTATCGTGCTATATTTTTCCTCGTTATTTTTACTCCTCCTCCTCTTGTCCATCAGTCCTAAGATGTCGTCTGTCATCCATTTATTTTTAGGGGCTTCTTTTTTCGGTGGTATTATCTCCTTAACAGTTTGGTGGATAGAATCTCTTAACATTTCCCATTGTTCATCTATACTATTTATCTTTGCTATTGCATTGTATCTATTTGTTATAATAACTTTGTATTGTTCTCGCAGTTTTTGGTCATTTATGTATTCAGTTTGATGTTTCTCACTTTTCTGCCTGCTTTCTTTAGCTTTATTCTAACTTTTCCACAGAGTGGATCATGGTCACTATTACAGTCAGCTCCTGGCATGGTTTTTGTTGTCAGTAATGCATTGCGGAATCGTTTGTTGATTAATATGTAGTCTATCTGGTTAAATGTCTTTTTGTCTGGGCTGCACCACGTTGCTAGTCTTCGAGGATGTTGTTTAAACCAGGTGTTTCCTACAACCATGCTATGTATTCTTGCCCATTCAATTAATTTATAACCTCTGTCATTCCTCTCTCCCAGTCCATAGTCACCAACGATGTCCGAAGTTCTTCCTTTACCAACTTTGGCATTAAAATCTCCCATGACTATGGTAATTTCATGTGACTTTGTGTGTTTTAGTGCTGTCTCTATGTCATTATAAAATATCTGTACATCTTCCTCAGAACTTTCAGATGTTGGAGCATACACTTTTATAATATTTATATTTATTGGTTGTCCTTTCAGTTGGGCTAGCAGTTATTCAAACTGCCTACACTTACTGTCTCATTCAAACTGCCTACAGCTATGGTCTCATTCAAACAGCCTACACTTATTGTCTCATTCACACTGACTGCCTACAGCTATGGTCTCATTCAAACTGCCTACACTTACAGAACTTCTCGTTCTGAAAAGGCGAGCTGAATAACATGTATTAACTTTGTAAGATTTGTATTTTTACTGAGATTTACTGGAGAGTGTAAGATTTCTGTGAGGGATTTTTCTGTTGATGTCATCATCATCCTGCGCCATATTCCTGGTAAAGCACAGCCATGTTGCTCCATTTGATATTCTATTGAAACCGATGACAAACGGTGCACGCCATCATGGTCGACTTTCCTCTATTCTCATTCAATCACTGTTTCTATTTTGTTCTTACTTCTGTTTCTATTTTGTTCTTACTTACTTCTGTTTCTATTTTGTTCTTCCTTACTTCTGTTTCTATGTTGTTCTTTCTTACTTCTGTTTGCCCGCATTTTGTGCTAGTCTTTCTTACGAGTAGAAAACATGAAGGCTGATTTAATTTTTTTATCTATTTTTTCGTGTTTTTATTTGTTGTATTGTTGTTGTATGGTTGTGGTATAGTTAGTTGTTGTATGGTCCTTGACAAAGCCATGCGACGAGTGTTTGTGTTTTAATGTGTTCCTCAATACGTGTTCATATTATTTTATGCTACTCCTGGCTGTGTCCGATTTCCTGAATTTTTTTTCTTTATGAAAGTGAGCCCTTGTTAACTTTAATTACTATTGATAACTGAGTGGCTGTATGTGTAGCTGTATATGTTTCCTTTAATTGCTACTGACAACTACATGACCGTATGTGTTAACTTTAATAACTACTGACAACTAAATGACTGTGTATGTGTTAACTTTAATTATTACAGACAACTAAGTGACCATATGTGTTAACTTTAATTATTACAGACAACTAAGTGACCATATGTGTTAACTTTAATTGCTACTGACAACTAAGTGACAGTATGTGTTTCCTTTAATTGCTACTGACAACTAAGTGACTGCATATGTTAACTTTAATTACTACTGACAACTTAATGACTGTATATGCTTACTTTAATTACTACTGAGAACTAAGTGACTGTATGTAATGTTAACTTTAATTACTACTGACAACTAAATGACTGTATGTGGTAACTTTAGTTACTACTGACAACTAAATGATTTTATGTGTTAACTTTAATTACTACTGATAACTAAATTACTGTATGTGTTAACTTTAATTACTTTTGGCAACTGAGTGGATGAGCCAGACAGAGACAACGGTAATGAAATAAGAACAATAATATAAGATTTATTTAAAGCAGCATCAAATAAGAACTATAAATGTTACACTCCTTAATAACATTATGTTTCCAGTAAGATCAGAACATCAAGTAAGCGATATGTTTCCAGTAAGATTAGAACATCAAGTAAGCGACATGTTTCCAGTAAGATTAGAACATCAAGTAAGCGACTTTCTACTTTGGCCCTATCTCTGACGTCACACATACGTGAACCAGCTGACGAAATACATGCCTGTATCTACTGCTCATGTGGTAGTAGAAGAAGATATTGACAGACGAGTTGATGGACTCCAGGACAAAACCAAGGCCTCCTATAAGTGTCAGAAGATTCCAGTATTTACCGCCGACAGAAAATCCGGGCTCCAGTGCCATCGCCATGAAAGCCGTACTCACCGGAATAAAACACAGAATAAAGATGCCGGAAATCATGACCACCATTTTAGCTACCTTCCGATTCCTGTCAGACACAGAATCAGTTTGGTTAGCACGTGTGCAGTCTTTTCTCCACTTAGCTTTGTTATGTAACGTAATTACTAACGTTAGTGTACAAACTGTAATAACGACAAAAGCACTAAATGAAATAAAAACGTTGTTGGTAATAAACGAAATGCTCTCAACTTGCTCCCTATCTGGGCCCACAACTAGACCATAAACAGTTCGGTTTGTTCCAGGTACAGTTTTCATGTCCAGTCTATTGACCATATAAACTGGCATTCCGCTTGGTAGAAGGATGACGAAGACGATGATGACAACAAGAGACACTCGACGTGGTGTGACAATACTTTTAACCTGTGGAGATTCCCAAAATATGTTCATGTCTAGGGCAAATAAAACGTTGACTACTCTTATATCTTGCAATAAAGATGAGACAGTCCATATTTTTATCACTAAGTCTAGTTCTCAATTTTATGACAACGTGATAAAATAAAGTCTAAAAGCAGAAAATGGTATCTCAGATTCAAAAATGTTTGGTGGGATCACACTGAAAGATTACACAATTAAGTGATCTTTTCTGTCACCCCAAACAACTGCAACTCTTGAATCAAGACTTTACCCAAACTCTGTTGTCTGGCATCTCAAACAACTTTTGAACGAAGGGTCTTAACCTTTTCTATTCAAGTGCTAAGAGATAAAGACTTTTCTCTTCGATGAAAGTGTAGCTTTCACTTTGTCCGTGGGTGACTTAGATCGCCGAATGTCTAGACTTAGATCGCAAATTTCTAGAATTTGATCACCAAATATCATGACTTAGATCACCAAATGTCATGACTTAGATCGCCAAATGTCATGACTTTCTTCACCTTTCGCTTGTGAACTGCTAGATGATGATTCACATCCTTTTTCTGCCTTTTCTAGTCTTATCACGTTTATGAGTATTCAGAGTTCTGGCTGAGTCCAGCTGATGTAGTATTTCTTATTTCATGAATCTGGTGTATTATAGCATGATTGCCCCCACAGACTGTGATTATCTCCGCAGACTGTGATTATCTCCATAGACTGTGATTATCTCCATAGACTGTGATTATCTCCGCAGACTGTGATTATCTCCACAGACTTTGATTGTCTCCACGGACTGTGATTGTCTCCATAGACTGTGATTGTCTCCATAGACTGTGATTGTTTCCATAGACTGTGATTGTTTCCACAGACTGTGATTGTTTCCAGAGACTGTGATTGTCTCCATAGACTGTGATTGTCTCCACAGGCTGTGATTGTCTCCACAGACTGTGATTGTTTCCAGAGACTGTGATTGTCTCCATAGACTGTGATTGTCTCCATAGACTGTGATTGTCTCCACGGACTGTGACTTTTGTTGACTTTGTTCTTGTGTTCATTCATTCGTTCATTTGCATGTCCCTTGCGGAACTTTGCCCCCCTAACAGCTTTCCTGTAATCCTCTCGGTTGTGAGCAAGATGGCATGCGGTTCACTTAAGTAGATCACATCTTGACTATATTTTACAATATATTTTACTATATTTACACTTTATGGATAGTGATAACATCCCTGTGCATTCATTAGACATGTCAAGTTCATTATTTATCAGCTCTTCAGTTTCTATTTTTGGGTATCGATGTCTCTTTATTATACAATGTCAGCATAAACTCCCTGGCTGATTTCAAACATTTATTACACAAAAACTGAGCTAGGCACAGATATATCAGGTTTTCTATCAACTCAAAAGGTTTGTAGCCTTTATGTGTGCACTTCAATATCTGCTCAGAATCTTGCCCAGAGAGCGTCCAAGTGTTCTAATATACTGCTGGAACGTGTTCTCCAACTTTAGTCATCATGGCTAGCTTTCATCTTTGTTTCAGAGTATCTCTGCTGAACTGAGCAATTTGTCATTCGTGATGCTCAGAAGACAAAACTCACGACGCTAACACCAGGCGAACGTGCAGGTCAAGGTGCTGGATCTTCCTTCTCAACCCGTCAGTTTGTAGATTTTATATTTAAGAACTGGCAAACAAGTAAACTCCAGTGTGGCTGACCATCAACACCACCTCCGCCACTAACACAACCACCACCACCAAGACCACTCAATATATCCAGATAAACTTCAATATATCCATATATACTTTGAAACTCCAACATACCCAGGTAAACTTTAAAAACCCAACATATTAAGGTAAACTTTAATACTCCAATATGTTCAGGTAAACTTCAAAACTTCAATATGTCCAGGTAAACGTTAAAGCCCCAACATGGCCACGTAAACTTTAAAACTCCAAAATGTCCACGTAACTGTAAACCTCCAACATGTCCAGGTAAACTTTAAAATTCCAACGTGTCCAGGTAAACTTTAAAATTCCAACATGTCCAGGTAAACTTTTAAAACTCCTGCATGTACAAGTAAAATTAAAAACTTCAACATGTCCAGGTAAACTTTAAAACTATAACACATTCAGGTAAACTTTCAAGCTCCAACATGTCCAGGTAAACTTTTAGAACTCAAACATGTCCTGGTAAACTTTTAGAACTCCAGCATGTCCAGGTAAACTTTTAGAACTCCAGCATGAGCAGGTAAACTTTTAAAACTCAAGCATGTCCAGGTAAACTTTCAGAACTCCAGCATGAGCAGGTAAACTTTTAGAACTTCAGCATGTCCAGATAAACATTTAGAACTCCAGCATATCCAGGTAAACTTTAAAACTCCAACGTGTCTAGAGAAAATGTACTAAAATGTTGGGCTCTTTTAAAAAATAAGATTGTTGTACATTAGACAGCACTCAACATTCACATCGTGGACATCATTGTGATACTCGTGACTTAGAAAAAAATAGAATCGTCCTACAACATTTATATTTCTAACTACACTACGTAGTGAGTACCATAGCATTGGCGTTTCTATCTACAGTACATCTAAATAATGAGTATCACAACTTTTATCTTTCAAACTAGCATAGTTTTTTTTCTTATTATTTTTAGATTACTTTATAATTTTCTTGTTACTTTTTCTGTTATATTATAACTTGCACTATAAACCAAAAAAAAAAATATTTTTTTGTAATGTAAGTCCTGGGTCCGTCTGCTATACTCCAGGGATTAAAAAAAGCCATCGCAGATTCCCGGGATTCAGGACTCAGAGAAAGAGCTTCTTTAAGTCAAGAACTAAACAAACTTCGTGTCTCCTTACTCACAGACAAGGACAGCTTCCAGTGTTGCTACACAAAGATTTTACCTACTCACAGACAAGCACAGCTTTCAGTGTTGCTACAGAAAGATTTTACTTACTCACAGACAAGCACAGCTTACACTATTGGTGCAGCCATATTTTAACATGGTAGAAATAAAGAGAAGATCATGGACACATCAGAAAGAGAAGGTCATGGACACATCAGAAAGAGAAGATCATTGACACAATAGAAGGAAAAGATCATCGTCACATCAGAAAGAGAAGGTCATGGATACGTCAGAAAGAGAAGAGACGATCATGGATACATCAGAAAGAGAAGATCATGGATACATCAGAAAGAGAAGATCATAGACACATCAGAAAGAGAAGATCATGGACACATCAGAAAGAGAAGATCATGGACACATCAGAAAGAGAAGGGAAGATCATGGACACATCAGAAAGAGAAGAGAAGATCATGAACACATCAGAAAGAGAAGAGAATATCATGGACACATCAGAAAGAGAAGAGAAGATCATGGACACATCAGAAAGAGAAGAGAAGATCATGAACACATCAGAAAGAGAAGAGAATATCATGGACACATCAGAAAGAGAAGAGAAGATCATAGACACATCAGAAAGAGAAGATCATGGACACATCAGAAAGAGAAGAGAAGATCATGGACACATTAGAAAGAGAAGAGAAGATCATGGACACATCAGAAAGAGAAGAGAAGATCATGGACACATCAGAAAGAGAAGATCATGGACACATTAGAAAGAGAAGATCGTGGACACATTAGAAAGAGAAGATCATGGACACATCAGAAGGAGAAGATAATGCCAACATCGGAAAGATAAACTTGAAGAATCGAGGCCATCATTAAGGAAGGTTCTAAATCTGTAGCAACAGAAACGTTTCAGAACTGAAAATAAAAGCTTGAAAACTCCCCAGAGATTAGATTTATCTTAATAATTCTCGTTCTGTCATGCTTGAAATGACGGCAATCATTAAGAAATATATTTTAGCTTTAGTAGTTCAGAGGTTGGATAAGAAAAGATGTAAAATTCATTCAATAGTAGTAGGAATAATAAATGCAATATTATGTAACTGACGATTCTATAAGTGTGAAATTATCAGTAGTGACATAGTACTCTCAGTGACCAACAGCACAACCTGCACACGTTCAGAACAAAAAAACCTGCACACGTTCAGAACAAAAAAAACCTGCACACGTTCAGAACAAAACATCCTGCACACATTCAGAACAACACATCCTGCACACGTTCAGAACAAAACATCCTGCACACGTTCAGAACAAAACAACCTGCAAACTTTCAGAACAAAACAACCTGCACACGTTCAGAACAAAAAAAACCTGCACACGTTCAGAACAAAACAACCTGCACATGTTCAGAACAAAACAACCTGCACACGTTCAGAACAAAAAAACAAACCTGCACACGTTCAGAACAAAACATCCTGCATACGTTCAGAACAACACAACCTGCACACGTTCAGAACAACACAACCTGCATACGTTCAGAACAACACAACCTGCACACGTTCAGAACAACACAACCTGCATACGTTCAGAACAGTGGATCCACAGAGGAGACAATACCAAGGATCTAACTATTACAGCAAGATTTGAAATTTCTAGCTATTACACCTAGATTTGACATTTCTAGCTATTACAGCAAGATTTGACATTTCTATTACAGCAAGATTTGACATTTCTAGCTATTACAGCAAGATTTGATATTTCTAGCTATTACAGCAAGATTTGACATTTCTAGCTATTACAGCAAGATTTGACATTTCTTTCTCTACATTTGAAAACATTACTACAGACTGTTGTAGGTGTTAGCGCCAGCCAGAATATCATTAAAGAAAGTAACAAATTTGTCATCACAAACTCTATACAAACCTTCAAGGGCGCTGATATTTACAGAAACCTTCAAGCGTGTTGATATACTTATACATTTAGAGGCGCGGATATTGACAGAAACCTTCAAGCGTGTTGATATACTTATACATTTAGAGGCGCGGATATTGACACACACCTTCATGGGCGCTGATATACACAGACATCTTTCTATGGTGATCAGGGCGGTGATCCAACCCGTTACCCGAGAGAAGGCGGCGTGGGGCATTCCACTTATCAGGTAGGAGGTTTCTATGCAGTTGAAAGGGAGGTCCGCCCGGTTGATGGCTGGGGTCAAGCAGATGTTTGCCCAGATCACAGTTATAAGACAGCCCAGGTCGGAGATGGCTAGACCTGTTTACCGATGACAGAATTTCATTTTTAAAACTTGTAAGATGTAAGTTAGGACATGAATAAATATCTAGAAGTTGTTAGAGCAAACATTCACTGATTTAGAGTTTGTTAAACAAAATAAAAGCAAACATTCACTGATTTAGAGGTTGTTAAACATAATAAAAGCAAACATTCACTGGTTTAGAGGTTGTTAAACATACTTCTATAATTATATCAACCATTCACTTATCTAGAGGTTGTTAAACATAATAAAAGCAAACATTCACTGATTTAGAGACTGTTAAACAAGCTTCTGTAATTAGAGCAAACATTGACTGGTAGATTGCGAATCACCAGATTATCAAAAAGAAAAGTCACTTACTCTCCTTATCGGTGACATTATCCTATTTTGTCCCTGACCCGCTAGCTCGATTTAAGCTTCCGCTGTCTTAATGAAGCTTTGACAGCGTCCTGTCTCCTAATATTGACAGGGTCTTGTCTTCTAATATTAACAGGGTCTTGTCTCCTAATATTGACAGGGTCTTGTCTTCTAATATTAACAGGGTCTTGTCTCCTAATATTAACAGGGTCTTGTCTCCTAATATTAACAGGGTCTTGTCTCCTAATATTGACAGGGTCTTGTCTCCAAATATTGACAGCACCTTGTCTCCTAATATTGACAGCACCTTGTCTCCTAATATTGACAGCACCTTGTTTCCTAATATTGACAGCACCTTGTCTCCTAATATTGACAGGGTCTTGTCTCCTAAAATTTAAAGGGGCTTGTCTCCTAATATTGACAGCACCTTGTCTCCTAATATTGACAGCACCTTGTCTCCTAATATTGACAGGGTCTAGTCTCCTAATATTGACAGGGTCTTGTCTCCTAATATTAACAGGGTCTTGTATCCTAATATTGACAGGGTCTTGTCTCCTAATATTGACAGGGTCTTGTCTCCTAAAATTTAAAGGGGCTTGTCTCCTAATATTGACAGCACCTTGTCTCCTAATATTGACAGCACCTTGTCTCCTAATATTGACAGCACCTTGTCTCCTAATATTGACAGAATCTTGTCTCCTAATATTGACAGCATCTTGTCTCCTAATATTGACAGCACCTTGTCTCCTAATATTGACAGGGTCTTGTCTCCTAATATTGACAGCATCATGTCTCCTAATATTAACAGGGTCTTGTCTCCTAATATTAACAGGGTCTTGTCTCCTAATATTGACAGAATCTTCTCTCCTAATATTGACAGCATCTTGTCTCCTAATATTGACAGCACCTTGTCTCCTAATATTGACAGGGTCTTGTCTCCTAATATTGACAGCATCATGTCTCCTAATATTGACAGCACCTTGTCTCCTAATATTGACAGGGTCTTGTCTCCTAATATTGACAGAATCTTGTCTCCTAATATTGACAGCACCTTGTCTCCTAATATTGACAGAATCTTGTCTACTAATATTAACAGGGTCTTGTCTCCTAATATTGACAGAATCTTGTCTCCTAATATTGACAGCACCTTGTCTCCTAATATTGACAGAATCTTGTCTCCTAATATTGACAGCACCTTGTCTCCTAATATTGACAGCACCTTGTCTCCTAATATTGACAGCACCTTGTCTCCTAATATTGACAGGGTCTTGTCTCCTAATATTAACAGGGTCTTGTATCCTAATATTGACAGGGTCTTGTCTCCTAATATTGACAGGGTCTTGTCTCCTAAAATTTAAAGGGGCTTGTCTCCTAATATTGACAGCACCTTGTCTCCTAATATTGACAGCACCTTGTCTCCTAATATTGACAGCACCTTGTCTCCTAATACGTTCAGAACAACACAGCCTGCACACGTTCAGAACAACACAGCCTGCACACGTTCAGAACAACACAACCTGCACACGTTCAGAACAACACAGCCTGCACACGTTCAGAACAACACAGCCTGCACACGTTCAGAACAACACAGCCTGCACACGTTCAGAACAACACAGCCTGCACACGTTCAGAACAACACAGCCTGCACACGTTCAGAACAACACAACCTGCACACGTTCAGAACAACACAGCCTGCACACGTTCAGAACAACACAGCCTGCACACGTTCAGAACAACACAACCTGCACACGTTCAGAACAACACAGCCTGCACACGTTCAGAACAACACAGCCTGCACACGTTCAGAACAACACAGCCTGCACACGTTCAGAACAACACAACCTGCACACGTTCAGAACAACACAGCCTGCACACGTTCAGAACAACACAGCCTGCACACGTTCAGAACAACACAGCCTGCACACGTTCAGAACAACACAGCCTGCACACGTTCAGAACAACACAACCTGCACACGTTCAGAACAACACAGCCTGCACACGTTCAGAACAACACAGCCTGCACACGTTCAGAACAACACAGCCTGCACACGTTCAGAACAACACAGCCTGCACACGTTCAGAACAACACAGCCTGCACACGTTCAGAACAACACAGCCTGCACACGTTCAGAACAACACAGCCTGCACACGTTCAGAACAACACAACCTGCACACGTTCAGAACAACACAACCTGCAAACGTTCAGAACAACACAGCCTGCACACGTTCAGAACAACACAGCCTGCACACGTTCAGAACAACACAGCCTGCACACGTTCAGAACAACACAACCTGCACACGTTCAGAACAACACAACCTGCAAACGTTCAGAACAACACAGCCTGCACACGTTCAGAACAACACAGCCTGCACACGTTCAGAACAACACAACCTGCACACGTTCAGAACAACACAACCTGCAAACGTTCAGAACAACACAACCTGCACACGTTCAGAACAACACAGCCTGCACACGTTCAGAACAACACAACCTGCAAACGTTCAGAACAACACAGCCTGCACACGTTCAGAACAACACAACCTGCACACGTTCAGAACAACACAGCCTGCACACGTTCAGAACAACACAGCCTGCACACGTTCAGAACAACACAGCCTGCACACGTTCAGAACAACACAGCCTGCACACGTTCAGAACAACACAAGTTGCATACGTTCAGAACAACACAGCCTGCACACGTTCAGAACAAGACAACCTGCACACGTTCAGAACAACACAACCTGCATACGTTCAGAACAACACAACCTGCACACGTTCAGAACAACACAGCCTGCACACGTTCAGAACAACACAACCTGCACACGTTCAGAACAACACAGCCTGCACACGTTCAGAACAACACAGCCTGCACACGTTCAGAACAACACAATTTGCACACGTTCAGAACAACACAACCTGCACACGTTTAGAACAACATAACCTGCACACGTTCAGAACAACACAACCTGCAAACGTTCAGAACAGCACAACGTGCACACGTTCAGAACAACACAACCAGTACACGTTCAGAACAACACAGCCTGCACACGTTCAGAACAACACAACCTGCAAACGTTCAGAACAGCACAACGTGCACACGTTCAGAACAACACAACCAGTACACGTTCAGAACAACACAGCCTGCACACGTTCAGAACCCTGGGTCCACAGAAGAGACAATACCACGGATCTAACTATTACAGCAAGATTTTACATTTCTAACTATTACAGGAAGATTTGATATTTCTAACTATTACAGCAAGATTTTACATTTCTAACTATTACAGCAAGATTTTGACAATTCTAACTAATACAGCAAGATTTTGACATTTCCAACTATTACAGCAAGATCTGACATTTCTAACTATTACAGCAAGATTTGATATTTCTAGCTATTACAGCAAAATTTGAAATTTCTAGATTTTACAGCACGATTTGGCATTTCTAACTATTACAGCAAGATTTGAAATTTCTAGCTATTACAGCAAGATTTGAAATTTCTTTCTCTCCATTTGAAAACATTAAGTAGAGATTGTTGTAAGTGTTAGCACCAGCCAGAAATCATTAAAGAAAGTAACTAATTTGTCATCACAAACTCTATACAAACCTTCAGGGGTACTGATATACATATGCATCTAGGGGCACTGATATTGACAGAAACCTTCAAGCGTGTTGATATACGTATACATTTAGGGGCGCTGATATTTACACACACCTTCAAGGGCGCTGATATACACAGACATCTTTCTATGGTAATCAGGGCGGTGATCCAACCCGTGACTCGAGAGAAGGCGGCGTGGGGCATTCCACTTATCAGGTAGGAGGTTTCTATGCAGTTGAAAGGGAGGTCCGCCTGATTGACGGCTGGGGTCAAGCAGATGTTTGCCCAGATCACAGTTATAAGACAGCCCAGGTCGGAGATGGCTAGACCTGTTTACCGATGAAAGAATTTCATTTTTAAAACTTGTAAGATGTAAGTTAGGACATGAATAAATATCTAGAAGTTGTTAGAGCAAACATTCACTGGTTTAGAGATTGTTAAACATACTTCTGTAATTAGATCAAACATTCACTGATCTATATGTTGTTAAACATACTTCTGCAATTAGAGCAAACATTGACTGGTAGGTTGCGAATCAACAGATTATCAAAAAACAAAAGTCAGTTACTCTCCTTATCGGTGACATTATTCTATATTGACAGCACCTTGTCTCCTAATATTGACAGCACCTTGTCTCCTAATATTGACAGAATCTTGTCTCCTAATATTGACAGCATCTTGTCTCCTAATATTGACAGCACCTTGTCTCCTAATATTGACAGGGTCTTGTCTCCTAATATTGACAGCATCATGTCTCCTAATATTAACAGGGTCTTGTCTCCTAATATTAACAGGGTCTTGTCTCCTAATATTGACAGAATCTTGTCTCCTAATATTGACAGCATCTTGTCTCCTAATATTGACAGCACCTTGTCTCCTAATATTGACAGGGTCTTGTCTCCTAATATTGACAGCATCATGTCTCCTAATATTGACAGCACCTTGTCTCCTAATATTGACAGGGTCTTGTCTCCTAATATTGACAGAATCTTGTCTCCTAATATTGACAGCACCTTGTCTCCTAATATTGACAGAATCTTGTCTCCTAATATTAACAGGGTCTTGTCTCCTAATATTGACAGAATCTTGTCTCCTAATATTGACAGCACCTTGTCTCCTAATATTGACAGAATCTTGTCTCCTAATATTGACAGCACCTTGTCTCCTAATATTGACAGCACCTTGTCTCCTAATATTGACAGCACCTTGTCTCCTAATATTGACAGCATCATGTCTCCTAATATTGACAGCACCTTGTCTCCTAATATTGACAGCATCATGTCTCCTAATATTGACAGCATCATGTCTCCTAATATTGACAGAATCTTGTCTCCTAATATTGACAGCACCTTGTCTCCTAATATTGACAGCACCTTGTCTCCTAATATTGACAGCACCTTGTCTCCTAATATTGACAGGGTCTTGTCTCCTAATATTGACAGCACCTTGTATCCTAATATTGACAGGGTCTTGTCTCCTAATATTGACAGCACCTTGTATCCTAATATTGACAGGGTCTTGTCTCCTAATATTGACAGCACCTTGTCTCCTAATATTGACAGGGTCTTGTCTCCTAATATTGACAGCACCTTGTATCCTAATATTGACAGGGTCTTGTCTCCTAATATTGACAGCATCTTGTCTCCTAATATTGACAGGGTCTTGTCTCCTAATACTGACAGCACCTTGTCTCCTAATATTGACAGGGTCTTGTCTCCTAATACTGACAGCACCTTGTCTCCTAATATTGACAGGGTCTTGTCTCCTAATATTGACAGGGTCTTGTCTCCTAATACTGACAGCACCTTGTCTCCTAATATTGACAGGGTCTTGTCTCCTAATATTGACAGCATCTTGTCTCCTAATATTGACAGGGTCTTGTCTCCTAATACTGACAGCACCTTGTCTCCTAATATTGACAGGGTCTTGTCTCCTAATACTGACAGCACCTTGTCTCCTAATATTGACAGGGTCTTGTCTCCTAATATTGACAGGGTCTTGTCTCCTAATACTGACAGCACCTTGTCTCCTAATATTGACAGGGTCTTGTCTCCTAATATTGACAGCACCTTGTCTCCTAATATTGACAGGGTCTTGTCTCCTAATACTGACAGCACCTTGTCTCCTAATATTGACAGCACCTTGTCTCCTAATATTGACAGAATCTTGTCTCCTAATATTGACAGAATCTTGTCTCCTAATATTGACAGAACCTTGTCTCCTAATATTGACAGAATCTTGTCTCCTAATATTGACAGAATCTTGTCTCCTAATATTGACAGAATCTTGTCTCCTAATATTGACCGAATCTTGTCTCCTAATATTGACAGAATCTTGTCTCCTAATATTGACAGCATCTTGTCTCCTAATATTGACATAATCTTGTCTCCTAATATTGACAGCATCTTGTTTCCTAATATTGACATTATCTTGTCTCCTAATATTGACATAATCTTGTCTCCTAATATTGACAGCATCTTGTCTCCTAATATTGACATAATCTTGTCTCCTAATATTGACATAATCTTGTCTCCTAATATTGACAGCATCTTGTCTCCTAATATTGACATAATCTTGTCTCCTAATATTGACATAATCTTGTCTCCTAATATTGACAGCATCTTGTTTCCTAATATTGACAGAATCTTGTCTCCTAATATTGACATAATCTTGTCTCCTAATATTGACAGCATCTTGTCTCCTAATATTGACATAATCTTGTCTCCTAATATTGACATAATCTTGTCTCCTAATATTGACATAATCTTGTTTCCTAAAATTGACAGCATCTTGTCTCCTAATATTGACAGGGTCTTGCGTCTTTCTTCTTCTTCGTTCGCTTCTACCACCAAAACCGCCCCGTGATCCTACTGAATTTACGCCTGTGGTCCTCGTTAGGTCCCGTGGTATCCTGTGTGGACCACATGAGATCCACGAGAGGACCACTAGAGGTTCAGAGTATCGCAGGGCTTTAGCTTGTATTCTTGGTGGGTCTTTGAAGCGAATTGCGTAACACCGTGGTTTTCGTTGCACCAGTTTAGTCTAGAGTTGGACTTTCTCACCGGAAGACCTCCACGTGTTTAGGATATCAGTGCATCCCCGCTGGGTGAGAGGCGGTATCCCACTCAGGCCAGAGTTAGACCTTCTCACCGGAAAACCTCGACGTGTTTTGAGATACCCGTGTATCACCGCAGGGTGAGAGGTGGTTGCCCATCCAGTCCAGGGTTGGACTTTCTCACCGGAAAACTTCAGTGTGATTAGGATACGCAAACATCCCCGGCGGGTGAGATTTGGTTGCCTATCTAGACTGCCCTGGTCCAGTGTCTCCGACTTCAGCATTTTGCGGTCGTGGCCGCTAACCTTCCTAGTTGTGACCAGGATGGAGCTTTTGTCCAGGAGGACGAATCCTCGCCACTAGTGACTTCTACCCCTGGGTTGAGCCGGTTTAGGCATATTATCCCAGTATGGGCGTGTTTGGGACGGGACTGACCTCTAGGGCAGAGGTACTGTGACATGCATAGCCTTCAAGATTCACCCCTGGTGTGAGCTGGTTTAGGCAAAGTTGACCATTATGGGTGTATATCAGGCGTGACTGACCTCTAGAGCGGAGGTGGCATGACATGTCTAGCCATCAAGTTCCACCCCTGGTGTGTGCCGGTTTAGGCATATTTCACCAGTGTGGGTGTATTTCGGACGTGGCCGGCCTCTAGAATAGAGGTGCCGTGGTATAGCTCTCGTAGCGATACTACTGGGCATACCGATTAAACTTCACTTTATCCTTTCCACCACCTTTTCACGTCGGCTCCGCACAGCAACCTTTATTTCTTTTCCGCATTTTCTTCTTTGACCAGGAGGAGCTTCACTCCACGCGCGGCATTTGAAGAGTCTCGCCAGCAGTGTCTTAACCTCTGGGACAAAACGGTTCATGCATTTCACCCGATATGACTGCACTCAGGACGTGGCCGACCTCCAGACCAGAGGTGCCGTGATTTGACTGTTTGCTTCACTTATCCTTTTTACCACCTTTTCCGCAATGATTTTGGGCGGCAACCCCATTTGCACCTTTCTTCATTGGCCGGGAGGAGTACCGGTCCACGCACGGCAGCTGAAGAATCTCGCCAACAGCGTCTTGCCTCCTAATATTGACAGGGTCTTGCCTCCTAATATTGACAGCATCTTGTCTCCTAATATTGACAGCATCTTGTCTCCTAATATTGACAGCATCTTGTCTCCTAATATTGACAGAATCTTGTCTCCTAATATTGACATCATCTTGTCTCCTAATATTGACAACATCTTGTCTCATAATATTGACAGCATCTTGTTCCCTAATATTGACAGGGTCTTGTCTCCTAATAGTGACGGAATCTTGTCTCCTAATATTGACAGAATCTTGTCTCCTAATACTGACAGCATCTTGTCTCCTAATATTGACGGAATCTTGTCTCCTAATATTGACAGCATCTTGTCTCCTAATATTGACAGCATCTTGTCTCCTAATATTGACGGAATCTTGTCTCCTAATATTGACAGCATCTTGTCTCCTAATATTGACGGAATCTTGTCTCCTAATATTGACAGCATCTTGTCTCCTAATATTGACGGAATCTTGTCTCCTAATATTGACGGAATCTTGTCTCCTAATATTGACGGAATCTTGTCTCCTAATATTGACAGAATCTTGTCTCCTAATATTGACAGAATCTTGTCTCCTAATATTGACAGAATCTTGTCTCCTAATATTGACAGAATCTTGTCTCCTAATATTGACAGAATCTTGTCTCCTAATATTGACAGAATCTTGTCTCCTAATATTGACGGAATCTTGTCTCCTAATATTGACAGAATCTTGTCTCCTAATATTGACAGAATCTTGTCTCCTAATATTGACAGAATCTTGTCTCCTAATATTGACGGAATCTTGTCTCCTAATATTGACAACATCTTGTCTCCTAATATTGACAGCATCTTGTCTCCTATTACTGACAGCATCTTACGGTGAGGAACATACATTCCGCCCCCCTCCATCTCCTTCTGAAGCCGGGACGTCACATGAAACGCCAGAACCTGGTTGTCTGGAGAGACCAAAACACCAGAACAGTTTCCCACGTCCTAGTTCTTGGCCAGCTGTGACCCAGATGACGATGCTGTCACAGAATAGTGTTTTCTCCTGATGTTAGTTTCATCACGACAGCTATAAAATGTGAAGACATTAAAGATACAGTGAAAATGTGAAGACATTAAAGATACAGTGAAAATGTGAGGAAATTAAAGATACAGTGAAAATGTGAAGACATTGCATTCATTGAGAAAACAGTCATTGATCTATTGTGACCTAGAAGAGAAAGTTAGGTTCCAAAAACAAGCGACAGAAATGCAGACAAATATTCTTGAAAAAGAGAAATACACTACATCTGTCTGTGCTAGTGCAGTTGCTGATCATAATACTACTTCTACTTTTACTACTATTACTGCTTTTACTAGTTTAACTTCTACTACTATTATTACTATTACTAGCAATAATTCATGTACTTCTGCTGCTATTACAACTACAATTACAAAAACAACAACACCAACAATTACTACTACTACTACTACTACTACAACTACTACTACTACTACTACTACTACTACTACTACTACTACTACTACTACTACTACTAATACTACTACTACTACTACTACTAATACTATTAGCTACTACTTCAACTACTGCTACTTCTAATGCTTATACAAATACCACTACTACTGAAACCACTTCTACTAGAACTACTACCACTTCATTCATTCATTCATTCATTCATTCATTCATTCATGTGACATGTCCTTTCCAGAACATGGTCTTGCGCAAGTTGACCAGCGTCTGGCAGTGACACGTTCAGACTTTCTGTGATGTCCCGAGTCCACCTGCGACCAGGTCGTCCCTTCCTCCTTTTTCCCGGGGCTTATCCCTTCTACTATCAACCTCTCCAAGCTGTTGTGCCACGTGATGTGGCCGAAGTATCTCAGCTTTCTAATTTTTATGGTGCTAACAACTCAGTTTTCTGAGACACCCAACCCCATCAGTATCTCTTTGTGTGATGTTCTTTCTATCCACGATACTCTAAGTGCTCTTCTGTAACATTTCATTTCAAATGCTGTTATTTTCTTTTCTACCGATTTAAGTGTCAATGTTTCACATCCATATGTTGCCACTGGGAATATGTAAGCTCTTAGTAAACATAACTTTGTTTTCTTCTTGGTACCTGCCACATACTCTTCATTTGTGCTAGTTTCTGTGATGCAGCTGCTGGTCTTCTTTTGATTTGTACTAGTTTCTGTGATGCAGCTGCTGGTCTTCTTTTGATTTGTACTAGTTTCTGTGATGCAGCTGCTGGTCTTCTTTTGATTTGTACTAGTTTCTGTGATGCAGCTGCTTGTCTTCTTTTGATTTGTGCTAGTTTCTGTGATGCAGCTGCTTGTCTTCTTTTGATTTGTGCTAGTTTCTGTGATGCAGCTGCTTGTCTTCTTTTGATTTGTGCTAGTTTCTGTGATGCAGCTGCTTGTCTTCTTTTGATTTGTACTAGTTTCTGTGATGCAGCTGCTTGTCTTCTTTTGATTTGTGCTAGTTTCTGTGATGCAGCTGCTTGTCTTCTTTTGATTTGTGCTAGTTTCTGTGATGCAGCTGCTTGTCTTCTTTTGATTTCCACTGTGCAGTCGCCATTGGTGGTGATGACTGAAGCTAGATCTTCAAATTTATTTACTTTTCCCAGCTTTTTGTGATCCAGTGTAATTTTGGGTTTGATTCTCTTTCTTCAGTTATCATTAGTTTGGTTTTGTTGGTGTTTAAAAAGAGGTTCTGAGCTTCGACGTGTCTTTTGGTTGAGAGAATCATCTGTTGCAGTCCTTCTGAACTGTTTGATGGGATGATAGGAATCATCTGTTGCAGTCCTTCTGAACTGTTTGATGGGATGATAGGAATCATCTGTTGCAGTCCTTCTGAACTGTTTGATGGGATGATAGGAATCATCTGTTGCAGTCCTTCTGAACTGTTTGATGGGATGATAGGAATCATCTGTTGCAGTCCTTCTGAACTGTTTGATGGGATGATCGGGGCATCTAATTTCTGGAACCTGGTGCCCCCGATGTTGAAAGAATGAAATTTAGCTGTTTCTTGTTCCTCTCTTACATTCCTCATGATGTTTTCGTCATAGATGTTAAACAGATATGGAGAAAAGATACATCCATCCCTGTCATACTCCCTTTTGTACGTCAAACGAACCCGATCTTCCGCCATCTACCATCACTGCTGCTTGCTGGTCTTGCTACAGCTTGGTGATCAGACGTACCAGACGACTGGGAAAACCAATGTTGATGATAACAGACCATAAGTGTTGATGTCAAAAACTTTGGAGTAGTCTAGAAAACAGGTGTATAGATCCACATTAAACTCTCTACACTTGTCTACGATGTTCCTCATGTTTAGTATATGATATCTGATGGCTCTACCTGCTCTGAGACCTGTCTGTCTTTCATGTTTTCTTGCTCTATTCTTCCCTCCATGCTTTTCAATATGATTCGTAGCAATATCTTGCTTGCATGACTTATAAGCCCAATAATTCTGTAGTTCGTACACAGTTTTAGATCACCCTTCTTGGGCAGAGATACGTAAACTGTTTCCAGTCCTTGGACCACCTTTCGCTTTTTCCATATCTTACAGCGCAGAACATGATAGATATGGGTGCTACTTTCTCTTACTACTTGTATCATTTCAGCTGTTACTTCATCCCAACCAGACTACTACCACCACTTCTACTATACTACTTATTGTAATACGTATACTATTGCTTCTTTTCTTCTTCCTCTTTTTCTTTCCTACTACTATTACTACTACTACTACTACTACTACTACTACTACTACTACTACTACTACTATTATTATTACTACTACTACTACTACTACTACTACTACTACTACTACTACTACTACCACTACCACTACTAAAACTACTACTACTACTAAAACTACTACTACTACTACTAAAACTACTACTACTATTAATACTACTACTGCTAGTTATACTACTTTTACTACTATTTCTGGTAATACACGGTCCACGCTCTTGGCTATGCTTATTCTGGAGTCGTGACATTTGCTTTCACGCAGCGTTGTAACTTCTGATTCAGCTCCACTTTCTCCAATCTGGTCAGTTAAGATCCAAGTTATGCTAGAAGTATTGTGCTGATATCGAATTTACAACAAAAATAGCAGTTGTGAGAAAATAAAGCAGAAAAAAAAAGACTTGTGAGTTAAGAATTGTCCGCGGAGAAGAAACAATCATGTCTGGCCTACCTAAAAGACTGACGTTTATCGGATCTCTGAAACCTTGCTTTACAAAACAGATAATGTTTACGATGTTGGTGGCAATGCCAAATAGGTCAATAATTTGACACAGGATGGTAAAGATAGCATAATGAAACACTTCTATAGTTCCCTCATCCAAAACAACATCATCGTGAGGCGTGGGATAACTAAGTGTCGCCAGATTTGTTCTGTTTATTGATTCAATGTTTGCGATCATGGTCGAGTGTTTATCTAGTTAGGTTTATGTTTGCCTTGTTAATTTATCAAAATTAGGTTTGTTTTTAATCTTGCTAATTTATCAAAATTAGGTTTATGTTTGCCTTGTTAATTTATCAACATTAGGTTTATGTTTGCCTTGTTAATTTATCAAAATTATGTTTATGTTTGCCTTGTTAATTTATCAAAATTAGGTTTATGTTTGCCTTGTTAATTTATCAAAATTAGGTTTATGTTTGTCTTGCTACCTAATTTATCAAAGTAGCTTTATGTTTGTCTTTCTGACTTGCTAACTAACTTATCAAAGTATCTGATGACCAGAGAAGGTAGATGTAACAAACATTTTACAAAAAGCTGACTCATGCTCATATTTGACAAGAAAAGCCCATGATTTTGAAAAAAAAGTGTCCGCTTTACATTTATATCACAAAACATCGTGATAGACATCACAACACATCACTGATGTATTCATTTGACCGATTTAACATTAATTACACGAGAAAAAAGTTTTGTTTACATCAAGAAAGCCACGATTTTATTTCTAGAATTTTCATGTCAACCTTACCACACCAAATTGCGGTGCACAGCGCTGAAATTATGTTGAATCTTATTTAGTATTATGTAAATTACCCACAGTAGCAGTTCATCCCAAACATAGATTGTATCATACAAACATAAAATTTTCTGTGTCAGTAATCACTGATTGATTATTTCACTAGGTTTGTTTTAAAACTTGTCCCAGATATGTTTTTAAGACTGACAATTTTACTTTCATCTAACTCCGAGTAAACATTATGTAAGTCTAAATGGTCTAAAACAAAGAATTCGTGAAAATCATCAGTAGAAGTCAGATGTGTACAGTACAAGAAATGTGAATGAAAGAAATGTTTACTTGTGTGTATGAATTAATAGACTACAACTTAATCTGAAGTATACCTCTTAGGGAGTATAGAATGTCAAACAGCAAAATTAGTAACGATTTGCTATCTTATTTGCTCAATTTAATCATCATCAAGTGGCGTGCAATGTTTCAGTGGCTGGTAAGTATTTATTTCAATGGTGGTATTTCCATAAGAAGTCTCGCGAGAAGTTGTGGCTGGTTTTGACTTTTCGAAAACGGCCGATTCGGAAGGTAAAAGAAGCATATCCTGTGGTGCTGTTACAGGACTGACCTGCGTGAAAACATGTAATGTGTAGTTGAGACTGGTCAGTGTGTCATTTTTTTGTTCGAGGCGATGGCCAGGTAGCATGTTGTTTGGGGGAGGCGTTATCGTGGAAAAATTGGGCTTATAGTTGTTGAAGTTTTCTGACATTTTGATGTGGGAAAATGATTGTTCTTTGCAATGATCCCAAATACCCGAGCCAACCCCATGTAGTTTAAGTCTGTCCTTTGTAGGTTGTTGTTATAGCCTAGTACCCTGTAAATAAAATTCTGAATATAATTATGAATATATTTTAATTATAACAGTTAACATCAAATAAGAACAGAAAAGTTACGTAGGAAACTTGAAAGCAAGGTAGAAAACCAATTCCCACGACACTAGCCATTACGACTGGACGCTGACAAGTGTAAACAGAAGAAACAGACGAATAAAAAAGGCAGACAAAAGGACATGCTAAAAGAAAGACGCTCATAAGTAAAATAGGCCGACATGACCATCTAGAAAATGAAATAACAGCTTACGACAAACAGTCGATACACGAAACTAAGAATAGGATGACAGACAGACATTTGCCGACAGACCTCAAACTCTGTAGTAGAAAATTCCCAGAGGCAATAAACGGGACAGTGACGCTAGACGAATTTTTAAAACAAATCCTTACTGGCGACGGATAATCTACGAACTGGACACAACAAATAAAGAAATGGACTTGCAAGCCGTCAAGTACAGGTAGAAAGTGCCACAGGGAAAGGGCTGGACATTCGACAGGTTATCACTCGAGAACCAATCGGGACACATACAGAAACTCATGGGCATCTAGGGGCGCAGCAGAAATACCTATTGGTCAGTCTATCAAGCTGGACTTCAAGATAAAAAGGGGGTGCGGAGGATGCAAGGATTGGGAGGATACGAAAGATGAGAGAAAAAGAAGAGAAGAGAGACACAGAGAGAGGACATACAGTAACAGAGCCGTTTCTATTTCTGCACGTTTAGTCCTGCCACCTTCTTAGGACTGTTTCAACAAAGAATAACTAAAATCATGGACTGACAGAGAGCGAGAGAGAGAGAGAGAGAATGAATGAATGAATGAATGAATGAATGAATGAATGAATGAATGAATGAATAATGTTTATTTTTCAAGGGTAAAGAATTGGGCACGCAGGCCCGTCTTACAATCTGCCCTTCATCACTCCATCTTTCATTCTTCCCACACACTTGATTTAGTACAAATATACAAATTAAATTAAGAAAAAACATATCAAAAGAGTGTAAGATTTAACTAACACATTCAAAGTAAAAGAGAAGAAGTAATTAACCTAATAAAATAATCAAATTTGTTAGGTTATGTATGTGAGAATTCCAAGTTAAATGCTGATCAATGATGAGTCCTAGGGTTTTATGTTCATGAACATTTTCTATTGCCTTATTCCCAGCACAAAGCTGTAGTGAAGTTTTTGTTGCATTCTGCAGTTTCTGTCTTGTAGTGATGAGCATGGATTTTGTTTTGTTGGTGTTTATCAACATACCATTTTTATTACTCCATTTAATCAAACTGTTTATATCATTTTGGAGCGTTGTCTGTAGTTTATTGATGTCATAGTCATTACTGTAAACAGTACAGTCGTCAGCGAAAAGATCACATGAAGAGTGCTTTAAATGTAGTGGTAGGTCGTTAATATAGGTAGCAAAGAGAAGAGGACCAAGAATGGAGCCTTGAGGAATACCAGTATCAACCACAAAAGAGTCAGATATTTTGTTTCTAAAGCAAACTACTTGTTTTCTACCTGAGAGAAAAGATGTAATAAATTTTGTTAGGTCAGGGTGTAATCTATAGCCTTCCAGCTTTATTGCAAGAATTTCATGATCAGTCATATCGAAGGCTTTCTTGAAATCAGCAAAGACAGCACCACACAATTTGTCATCATTTATATTAGACAGCCAGCTTTCTGTCATTTTAGTTAATGCTGTGTGGCAGGAGTAATTTGGTCTAAAACCTGACTGACTGTCTATTAGTAGATTGTTTTCTTGCATGTGGAGCAGTGTTGACTTTTGTATATGCTTTTCAAGAGGTTTAGATAGTGATGACAGAATGGATATGGGTCTATAGTTTGAGAGGTAACTAGTCTGTCCAGATTTAAAAAGAGGAAAAAACTTTGGCGAGTTTAAAAGCGTCAGGGAAATATTTTTTGTCAATACACAAGTTGTATAAGTATGTTAGTGTGTCTGTGATAACTGGTGCAGCGTAGCGTAGTATCTTGTTACTAATGTCATCACATCCTGCTGAATTAGTGTTCTTTAAGGACCGGATGTAGTTATAAACCTCACCGACTGTGAGGAAAGGAATATTAATTTGTTTTAGCTTTACACATTTACTGTCGCTGAAAGTTTTCAACACGCTCAGGTCGCAATTAGGGGTCGGTAATGAAGATTTTAGAATACTAATTTATTCCCTAAAATGTTCACTGAAGTTACTGCAAGTATGTTCACTGTTAAGTGTTTGTAGGTCAGTTTGCTTCCTTTTATTTACAAGAGTATTAATTGCTTTCCAGATTGATTTACTATCAGTTTTGTCTTTCACTAAATTTCTGAAGTAATTTTTCTTTTCCTGCCTAATTAAATACTGCACCTTATTTCTAAGTGAACGATAGCTACCGAAATTTCTGCTTTTGTGAGCTTCATCCCGTTTCCTTATGAGTTGCAAGATATCAGGAGTTATCAACGGGGATTTTGTAACGTGTTTTACTCTCATTTCTTTGATGGGGACATGCTTGTCAAAAATATTTCGAAATATCTTGATCCAGTATTCGATACCCATCGCAACATATGCCTGTGAGACCTGGACACTTAACAAAACAGCTGAGAAGCACATAAATGCTTTTGAATGTAAATGCTATAGAAGAGTTCTCCAAATATCGTGGACACAAAAAAGAACAAATATATCTATACTACAAGAGCTTAATATTGAAGAAGGCTGGCTAGTAAAGAGGATTAAAGAGAGAAAACTTAAATATTTTGGCCACATTAAACGTCATGATAATTTAGAGAAGACCGTATTGGAAGGATATATAATGGGAAAAAGAAAAAGAGGACGACCGAAACGAAGATGGCTGCAAGACATCGTTGATGATCTGGAAATGGATGCAGCAGCAGCAGGCCATCTTGCTCACAACCGAGAGGCCTACAGGAGTGCTGTTTGGGAGGCAAAGTTCCGCAAGGGACATGCAAAGGAATGAATGAATGAGTATTCGATAGCCTCATCTGGATTTGTTAACTGGAAAACGTACGTAAGAGGCGAAGCTTTTAGATCAGTTAAAAATAATTCCAAGTTAAAGTTTTTAAAGTTTCTATATTTGATGCTGGTATGTTTGTGTTTAGGCATTTTATACCCCTTATGTGACCACGTACAGCAGACCGGGTAGTGATCACTCAGCGACACATGAGGGACAGTACATTCAGTAATGTTTCCTGGATCAGCTACATAAATATGATCTATTAGTGTTGATGATGATTCAGTTACTCTAGTAGGTTTGTTAACAATTTGGGAGAAGTTGTAAGATGTTAAAATGTTCTTCCATGTAGGATTTGGCTGATTAAGATCTATATTGAAGTCGCCTAGAATGACTATGTCCTTGAATTTATAAGTTAGAGCATCCTCCATCATGGTCGCAAAGTGATCATACCACTCGGCTGAAGCATTTGGATTTCGGTATATAAAACTAATTAGAATTGGACTAAGATTTGATATTTTGATTTCTAGCATAATACATTCAACCTCTGATGTTTCCAGGTCTTCTCTTCTACAAAATTTAATTGTGTTAGAAATATAAACGATAAACCTGTCTCTAGCTTCCTAGCTGGGTCACGCCTGATCAAATTAAAACTATCTATTCGTATATCATTGTCTGTGATGTTTTTATGTCATCTGCTTTCAGAGAAACCAAAAATATGAAAATGTTGTTGAAGTATATGTGTAACCTCAGGGAGTTTTCCTAACAAGTGATAAACATTTAAGTGGCCAACACGTAGGCCATCGTGTTGCAGCCATTCCTCCATTTTCTGAGTCATTTTATAATAATGTTAGAAATATTATATTTCAGTAAAAATAAAATAACTGGTCAGACAGACTTATTCATGCAACAGTCATACTTCAATCATACAATTATAGGTATACGTTTAAGCTAGTAGAGGTAATGAATCTAACTAAGTGTATAATATACTGACAAATAATGGAAAAAAGTACAAAAATCAACAATGCAATGAACGTTATGTAAGTGTAAATTGTAAAAGACTTGATGACAATATTAGCTGTAAGCTAGCACTAAGAAATGTCTGTTCTGCTGTAAGAACTTCTGTGGCTTTTTTTTGTTCAGTTAAATTTATCTACAGAAGTTAAAAAGTGCTGGAAGTTTCAAGCTATCTAGTGTCTGTATGTGGGTGTTGAGTGTTGATTGTGTAGTAGGGACATCATATACGCGTGGCTCAGAGCTGCAGGACTAAACTGCATTAGATATTGTAGCTGAAAGTTCCACGGATAATGATTCGAGGTTCTTGTGTTTGTGTCCTGTAAAGCAGTTGTGGTATTCCTAAGTGGTGATTGTGCAGGAGTCTCCATGTTGTTCGCTGTACTAAGTGTTGATATAATTTGTTGAGCTTGCCGTGTAGGCAGGGGCGGGAACATGGAATCGTATAGTGGGTCAGTGGATGGAGCGGGCAATGGTAGAGAGGCAGATGGTGATGTTTCTGAGGGTCCTTGGAGTCTTGTAGTTTGTGTAGAGTGTGTGTTTCTGGAGCTACGAGATGTGGGTGGCTGTCTAAGCTGTTTCTGGCTATTTGAGTGTTTTGTTATGTTCTGCTCAGTTCTTGCTGGATATTTGATATGTTTGGCAAGGATGCTGCTGCCAGTCTTGTTAATGTGGATGTGGTCCCTGTAAAGGCGTTTTTTGGGAGCACCTGTGGCTGAAGTAAAAAATGGCGTGTTGTTTATAAAAACTACTGTGTTCTGTAGAAAGAATGTTTTTAGTATTTTGTTGTTTATATCCATCATGGGACGTCCAGCACCAGAACAAGGTGGAATGATGGATGAAATGTTGATGGAAGTGTTGGGGTATTTTTTCTTGATGGTGGATATCAAGTCTTGTATATCAGAGGGCCGAAGATTCTGGCCGTTCATGCTGTCATTAATGCCAACATGTACGGGCGTTCTCGTCACTCTCTGATCTACATCAAGTCGTCTCAGTGTCTGTGTTAGTTTTATAATACCAGCTCCAGGTACTGGCATGACTGAGATAGTGTCTGTGTTAGTTTTATAATACCAGCTCTAGGTACTGGCATGACTGAGACAGTATCTGCCTTAGTTTTATAATACCAGCTCTAGGTACTGGCATGACTGAGACAGTATCTGCCTTAGTTTTATAATACCAGCTCTAGGTACTGGCATGACTGAGACATTGTCTGCGTTAGTTTTATAATACCAGCTCTAGGTACTAGCATGACTGAGACAGTATCTGCCTTAGTTTTATAATACCAGCTCTAGGTACTGGCATGACTGAGACATTGTCTGCGTTAGTTTTATAATACCAGCTCTAGGTACTAGCATGACTGAGACAGTATCTGCCTTAGTTTTATAATACCAGCTCTAGGTACTAGTATGACTGAGACAGTGTCTGCGTTAGTTTTATAATACCAGCTCTAGGTACTGGCATGACTGAGACAGTGTCTGCCTTAGTTTTATAATACCAGCTCTAGGTACTAGCATGACTGAGACAGTGTCTGTGTTAGTTTTATAATACCAGCTCTAGGTACTGGCATGACTGAGACAGTGTCTGTGTTAGTTTTATAATACCAGCTCTAGGTACTAGCATGACTGAGACAGTGTCTGTGTTAGTTTTATAATACCAGCTCTAGGTACTAGCATGACTGAGACAGTGTCTGTGTTAGTTTTATAATACCAGCTCTAGGTACTAGCATGACTGAGACAGTGTCTGTGTTAGTTTTATAATACCAGCTCTAGGTACTAGCATGACTGAGACAGTGTCTGTGTTAGTTTTATAATACCAGCTCTAGGTACTAGCATGACTGAGACATTGTCTGCGTTAGTTTTATAATACCAGCTCTAGGTACTAGCATGACTGAGACAGTGTCTGTGTTAGTTTTATAATACCAGCTCCAGGTACTGGCATGACTGAGACAGTGTCTGCCTTAGTTTTATAATACCAGCTCTAGGTACTAGCATGACTGAGACAGTGTCTGTGTTAGTTTTATAATACCAGCTCTAGGTACTTGCATGACTGAGACAGTGTCTGTGTTAGTTTTATAATACCAGCTCTAGGTACTGGCATGACTGAGACAGTGTCTGTGTTAGTTTTATAATACCAGCTCCAAGTACTGGCATGACTGAGACAGTGTCTGCGTTAGTTTTATAATACCAGCTCCAGGTACTAGCATGACTGAGACAGTGTCTGTCTTAGTTTTATAATACCAGCTCCAGGTACTGGCATGACTGAGACAGTATCTGTCTTAGTTTTATAATACCAGCTCCAGGTACTGGCATGACTGAGACAGTGTCTGCCTTAGTTTTATAATACCAGCTCTAGGTACTATCATGACTGAGACAGTGTCTGTCTTAGTTTTATAATACCAGCTCTAGGTACTGGCATGACTGAGACAGTGTCTGCCTTAGTTTTATAATACCAGCTCTAGGTATTAGCATGACTGAGATAGTGTCTGCGTTAGTTTATAATACCAGCTCCAGGTACTGGCATGACTGAGATAGTGTCTGCGTTAGTTTTATAATACCAGCTCCAGGTACTGGCATGACTGAGACAGTGTCTGCGTTAGTTTTATAATACCAGCTCCAGGTACTAGCATGACTGAGAGAGTGTCTGCGTTAGTTTTATAATACCAGCTCTAGGTACTAGCATGACTGAGACAGTGTCTGCGTTAGTTTTATAATACCAGCTCTAGGTACTAGCATGACTGAGACAGTGTCTGCGTTAGTTTTATAATACCAGCTCCAAGTACCAGCATGACTGAGACAGTGTCTGCCTTAGTTTTATAATACCAGCTCTAGGTACTGGCATGACTGAGACAGTGTCTGTGTTAGTTTTATAATACCAGCTCCAGGTACTGGCATGACTGAGACAGTGTCTGTGTATGTTTTATAATACCAGCTCTAGGTACTGGCATGACTGAGACAGTGTCTGTGTTAGTTTTATATTCTCAATGCTTGTTTACTCCACAGCCAGCATGAAGCCTTTTCTGCTGTTTCTGAAAGGCTTCTCAATGCCCTTGCTCTTGCTTGTCCCTTTATGCCCAGTTGCTTACATAGGTCATATGCTGATGTTGCTATGAATCCTCTCACTCCCACTTCTACAGCTATCACTTTTGCCCTGACTCCTGCCCCCTGCCTCAGTTGCTTGGCAAGGTCATTGTATTTCTCACATCATAATAGATGTTGCTCCTCTATTCTTGTTTCGTACGGAACCGTAAGCTTTTATATTGTTAGAATAAATGTATCGTCTTTTCTACACGAAACATCCGTTCTAAGGATGATAAATCAGTTAATTATCATTCTTATAGAAAGAGAAATAAGAACCAGGCTCTTTTGCTGAACTAATGTTCTACTCAAACTTTTGCTGAACTAATGTTCTATTCAAACATTTGCTGCAGCGTATATTCTATCTGAATCATGGCAGTGTGTAGCAAACTTGTTGACATTTTAAAATTGTTAGATTTTGGTTGACACGAATTCTTACAGATAGGCTAACTTGTACTGACTGCCTGGAGTTACGTGGTGACAGAGTTGTACTGATTGATTGATCTTTATTTCTAAAAGGGTTAAGAATTGGGCACGCAGGCCCGTCTGACATTCTGTCCTTTATCATACATCTTTCACTCTATTCTAGACATTCTACAAATATGCTGTTCATGTAACAAACATAATTAACATTGAAGCTGAGAGACATAAAATAACATATAACATTTACGTTTCGCTCTTAAACATTCACTCAGTACAGAAGTAACTACATACATATATAAATGACTATCTACTAAACAAAAATTTTCGGGAATATTCAGAATAAACAATTACATTAACTGTATTCGGTGTCTGTAAGAGCAGTCTAAGATAACTTTTAAGTTTTATGATTCATGGAGGCATGTAGTCGACATTAAATAGATATTCGGAAAGTTTGCAGTTGTAGGAAGGAGTACAATTTATATTTTTTATACAGGATGGGAGGGTATTCCAAAGATGAGCAGCAGAATAAGTAAAGATTTTCTTGTAAAGACCAAGTCTAGGTTTTGGAAGACATATGTTGTTCAAGCGTTATCTTCCTTTTAGGCTAAATTTAAACAGGTTCCATAGATAAGGCGGAGCATGCCGTGAAGGAATTTAATGTACAAACTTGGCTTTGTTGAAGAGGAACCTGTTCTTAAGATGTAGTATTTTGATACGTTTGTGCGTGTTTGTTGTTTGTACTTGATCTTTGTCACTAATAAACTTTACTGCTCGCTTTTGGAGTGAGCAAAGCCTCTTTGTATTTGACACTGAGCAACCATCCCAGACTGTTGAGAATAGTCTAAATGTTTTTGTATATGTGATATGTAGTATGTCTTCCTTGTGTCTTGATTGATGAAGTGCTTAATTTTGGCTAAGTGGTATACTTTGTGTGCGATTAGTTTTTTTAGACCTTGCACATGAGAGTTCCAGGTCAGATGTTGGTCAGTAATAAGACCTAATGTTTTGTGCTCGCTAATGTTTTCAACACCAGAAACTTTGGGAAATAATGAAAAAAATGGGATTTCCAACACATTTGATACAGTTAACATCACTGCTGTATCTAGACCAACAAGCAGCAGTAAGAATAAATGGTGAAACATCAACTTTGTTTGACATAAAACAAGGGGTCCGTCAGGGGTGCATATTGTCACCCTACTTATTTAACTTGTATACTTAAAATATAATGAGGAATGTTAGAGAAGATGTAGACAAAGAATATTACGATGCCATAACAATTGGAAGTTATGAAATACCAGAGATTAGATATGCTGATGACACAGTGTTACTGTCCACAACACAAAAAAGGAATGGAAAAACTATGTCAGTCCATAAGAACAGCGAAGAGCAGAACCTCTATCTTAATGCAAAGAAAACTAAATTGATGACAACTGACAAAACAAACAAGGCAGCTGAAATATATATCAATGAGGAAAAATTGGAAGAAGTGGAGAGTTTTGAATATCTTGGATCACTACTAACTAATAATGGAGATACAATGAGGGAAATTAAAAGGAGGACATCTATTGCTCTTCAGAAAGTAAAACAAATAAAGAATCTGTGGAGAGGAGCAGACAGAGCTACAAAAATAAGATTTTTAAGGGCATGAATCTTTCCCATCGCAACATATGCAAAGTTCCGCAAGGGACGTGCAGATGAATGAATGAATGAATGGGTGACATCTAGGTACTGGCATGACTGATACAGTGTCTGTGTTAGTTTTATAATACCAGCTCTAGGTACTGGCATGACTGAGACAGTGTCTGTGTTATTTTATAATACCAGCTCTAGGTACTAGCATGACTGAGACAGTGTCTGCCTTAGTTTTATAATACCAGCTCTAGGTACTGGCATGACTGAGATAGTGTCTGCGTTAGTTTTATAATACCAGCTCCAGGTACTAGCATGACTGAGACAGTGTCTGCGTTAGTTTTATAATACCAGCTCCAGGTACTGGCTTGACTGAGACAGTGTCTGCGTTAGTTTTATAATACCAGCTCCAGGTACTAGCATGACTGATACAGTGTCTGTGTATGTTTTATAATACCAGCTCCAGGTACTAGCATGACTGAGACAGTGTCTGTGTTAGTTTTATAATACCAGCTCTAGGTACTGGCATGACTGAGAGAGTGTCTGCGTTAGTTTTATAATACCAGCTCTAGGTACTGGCATGACTGAGACAGTGTCTGCGTTAGTTTTATAATACCAGCTCTAGGTACTGGCATGACTGATATAGTGTCTGCGTTAGTTTTATAATACCAGCTCTAGGTACTAGCATGACTGAGACAGTGTCTGTGTTAGTTTTATAATACCAGCTCTAGGTACTGGCATGACTGAGATAGTGTCTGCGTTAGTTTTATAATACCAGCTCCAGGTACTGGCATGAGTGAGACAGTGTCTGCGTTAGTTTTATAATACCAGCTCCAGGTACTAGCATGACTGAGACAGTGTCTGCGTTAGTTTTATAATACCAGCTCCAGGTACTGGCATGACTGAGACAGTGTCTGTGTTAGTTTTATAATACCAGCTCCAGGTACTGGCATGACTGAGATAGTGTCTGCGTTAGTTTTATAATACCAGCTCCAGGTACTAGCATGACTGAGACAGTGTCTGCGTTAGTTTTATAATACCAGCTCCAGGTACTGGCATGACTGAGATAGTGTCTGCGTTAGTTTTATAATACCAGCTCCAGGTACTGGCATGACTGAGACAGTGTCTTCAGAGGTAAGTGACATCCGATCACCATAGATTCCTTTAAGTAAGGAAACTCCGATTATCAAGTGTGTCGTATATTCTTTGATGCTGTTACTGTGTTGTTGTGTATCTTGTTCTTGTTGATGTTTATGAGATCGTGACTGAGAAGTGGATGTCTTGTTTGAGATTTCTGTCTGGGTTCTTGGTGCTTTATGGTTATGTAAAGTGGGGCTATCTTGTAAAGCTTGAAACCTATTACTTATCTGCACATCAATAGGGTAAGCTAAATTTTCAGGTGCTACCTTTATAGGTGTTGTGGTGCTGGTGTGTTTCTCTTGTGCAGCTCCTTGCTGTGGCGTGTCTTCTTTGTTGATATCTGGTGAACTTGTGCATGAATTTACAGCCATATTGTCTGTGTCAGCAGTCACTTCTTGAACACCTGTCATCACTTCCTTGTTGTGTCTGCGTGGCTCACTCTGCCATTCTGATATCATGAGTCTCATTTTAGTATTTTCATCTCTCAGTGATATAAGTTCAGCCCTGAGAATGTCATTCTCCAGCTTGAATGAGTTCTTAATCTCCGCTGCCATGTCAGTAAATAGCTTTATGACGAGGTCTTTGACTACCTGAAGTATGTTCTGGCTACATAATGTAGCTAATTTTTCCTCGACAACTCTAGTCTGCTGAGATACATGCGGTGAATCAGCCACACTAGATGTAGAGAACTCAGGCGCTGGAGCTTCATTGTCGTCTCGGTTTTCCACATCAGCTAAACTGTTGCTGGTGGAGTGTTCTAGCATTGTCTGAACGTCAGTGGGTTCAGCTGAGGTGCTTGCCAGATCTGACAGGGCTTTATCAGTAAGATCAGCACTGGGGCAGTTGATCTGCTTGCCTGATCTGACAGGGCTTTGTTAGTAAGATCAGCACTGGGACAGTTGATCTGCTTGCCTGATCTGACAGGGCTTTGTTAGTAAGATCAGCACTGGGGCAGTTGATCTGCTTGCCTGATCTGACAGGGCTTTGTTAGTAAGATCAGCACTGGGGCAGTTGATCTGCTTGCCTGATCTGACAGGGCTTTGTTAGTAAGATCAGCACTGGGACAGTTGATCTGCTTGCCTGATCTGACAGGGCTTTGTTAGTAAGATCAGCACTGGGACAGTTGATCTGCTTGCCTGATCTGACAGGGCTTTGTTAGTAAGATCAGACCTGGGACAGTTGATCAGAATGAAAGTGGTGGCGGTAGTATCATCGTGTCTGTCGGAGGTTGTAGTAACTGTCTCGACGTTGTTGGTTGTAATGTTGTCTTGCTCTTCGTAGCTGCTGGTGATGACTTGTTCTTGCACGTCGTTGGTGGTGGTAGCGCCTTGACTGATATCAGTGGCGACAGTATCGTGTTCGTCACTGGTGGTGATGATGTTGGTGGTGGTAGCGCCTTGACTGATATCAGTGGCGACAGTATTGTGTTCGTCACTGGTGGTGATGATGTTGGTGGTGGTAGCGCCTTGATTGATATCAGTGGCGACAGTATTGTGTTCGTCACTGGTGGTGATGATGTTGGTGGTGGTAGCGCCTTGATTGATATCAGTGGCGACAGTATTGTGTTCGTCACTGGTGGTGATGATGTTGGTGGTGGTAGCGCCTTGATTGATATCAGTGGCGACAGTATTGTGTTCGTCACTGGTGGTGGTAGCCCCTTGACTGATATCAGTGACGACAGTATCGTGTCCGTCACTGGTGGTGATGATGTTGGTGGTGGTAGTCCCTTGATTGATATCAGTGACGACAGTGTCGTGTCCGTCACTGGTGGTGATGATGTTGGTGGTGGTAGTCCCGTGATTGATATCAGTGGCGACAGTATCGTGTTCGTCACTGGTGGTGATGATGTTGGTGGTGGTAGCGCCTTGATTGATATCAGTGGCGACAGTATCGTGTCCGTCACTGGTGGTGATGGCCGGTCTGTCACTCATGGCAACAGATGACAGAGATGGCTTCACTGTACCTGACAGTCGCAGGAAAGGTTTTAAAGCTTCATCCTGAATACGACTGAAGTCATCTGTCAACCAAGAGTCCACATCATGAGCACCGCCTTGAACCAATATTTTATTGGTACAGGTGGATAGTTACAAGTGGTGTTTTTATAAAGTCCTCCACATTTGCACCATTTTTATCTGCCCTCTCTTCTGTGTGGTCGTGATAGTACTCCCTGAACGCTTGTTTCACACACTCATAATCCAGCGTGTTGTTGACAAGAACGACCAAGCATTGTCCCTCGTTGGTCCTTGTTATTGTCAGGCCGGGGACTTTGTCGCACCCACGGAGCTTGGTATTTACCGCCTTTCTTTTGTTCAGGGAGTAATTCTTTACAGCCGCCGGCCGCAGTCCATCCCGTCTTCTTGTCTGGCTAACATCTTCTACATCATCATCTCTACTACAAGATAACATTGTCAGCTTATGATGCAATACATTATGCCAGCCATTGTAGTCACACCGGGCCACACGATGACCTAGTTACAATGAGCCGCGTGGTCACGGGCGAGGCCAGTATTGGAGAAAGAGCTTATATATGTTATATATACTATTCTAACATTTTGATAAATATTTAACAAACTACATGGATTTTTAAAATTTCACATATTTCACCACAAGCACAAACACAAGTGAATTCCAGTGGTATCCATTTCACGTCACAATCTTATAAAATGACACTGGTAAAAATACAAATGTAGGAGCTAAAATAAACACGTCCCATCACAACGCATGAGAGGTGAATAAAGTCTTTTCATGTTTGACATGGAACAACCATCCCATACTGTGGAACAGTAGTCCAAGTGTGTTTGTATCTGTGATGTGTAGTATATTCTTCTGGTGTCTATGTCAAGAACATGTTTAATTTTAGTTAACTGGTAAACTTTTTGAGCAGTGAGTTTGGTTAGATTGTCTACATGATGATTCCAGCTGAGGTTGTTTTCAGTCATGAGACCTAGAGTTTTATGTTCACTAACATTCTCTATCTGTGAAGTTCCAGCATGGAGCTGTAGTGTTGTTGTTGGTGAATTTGTTAATTTCTGTCTTGTTGTAATGAGTATGGGTTTTATTTTGCTGGTGTTTATGAGCATTCTGTTGTTGCTCCGGTTAATTAGACTGTTTATTCAATTTGAAGAGTTGATTCAGGGTTAGTACAGTCACTGTCACTAATGCAAACTGTGCAGTCATCAGCAAAAGGTTCACAACATGATTTTTTGATGTAGATGGTGAATAAGAGAGGGTCAAGAATAGACCCTTGTGAAACACCATTATCAACCACAGAAGAACTTGTTTTAGAGTTTCTGAGGCAAACTACCTGTTGTCTCTTGGAAGGAAAAGACGTAATAAATTTTGTTAAGCTGGGCAGAAGAAAGCTTAGGCCGCTGTTTGTCATAGTACACGAGTTTTTTTTCTTCCTATTTACATTTCAGACTACAAGATAAAGCTTCCATACATGACGACAACACAGAGCAGCAGAAGATTAAAATCATAGAGCCATACAGAGGAAAGTGCTTCCCAGATCAACCATTTTAGTTACGATATCTGTGGGGAATTCAACTTATTTTCTATGGTTTTGGTGATTTTCCAGCATTCACTTCCATAGAGTAGTACACTTAGAACATTACTCTTAAATATCCTGATTTTCATATTTATGCTTAGTTTTTTTGATTTGCATATATTCTGTAGCATTGCAAAAGCCTGGTTTGCTTTAGTAAGTCTGCTGTTGATGTCCTCTGTGCTGTCTCCGTTTTCTACTACTCTGCTGCCAAGGTATACAAATTCATTGACCTCCTCCACTAACTTGCTATCTACTCTGAGTACATTTCTGTTGTTCACATTTTGCTTCATTAACTTTGTCTTTCCTACGTTGATCTTTAGTCCTATGTTGTTTGCATTCTGGGTTAACTTGTTTATTTTATCTTGCATATCTTTGTGACTGCTTGATAATAGACAAATGTCGTCCGCAAAGTCAAGGTCCTCCAGCACTGTGTTAAGGGTCCATTGTAATCCTCTGCGTTTGTCTGATGTTGCCTCCTTCATTAACCAGTCTACTGCCAAGATAAATAATGTTGGTGATAGTACACATCCCTGTTTCACTCCTGTTTGTACCCTAAAGCTGCTGGAGGTATGTTCTCCACAGATAACTTGTTGATAACAAGTTGAATTCTTTCCAGACTAAATGTTTACGTAGAATTAAAAAATATTTTGGCCAAACACCATAAGAAATAACATCTTATTGGCAGAAATGCAGATGAAACCACTGACAACAATTATTGAGGAAAGACGCTGGCGATGGTTGGGACATGTGCTCCGAATGACTGACAACTCACTACCAAAAATAGCACTAAGATGGACACCATAGGTACAACATCAGTGGGGAATGAGACCAACTATTTTAGGTACAATATCTGTCGGGAATGAGGCCAACCATTTTAGGTAAAATATCTGTGAGGAATGAGGCAGATAAAATGAATGGCGACTGCAGTAAAACTGGTTGAAATAATAGAGGTGTATGTTGTTTTACAAAGTGGCAGAAGGAATGAGTATAGTGAGAAAAAAAACGAATAGAAAGTACGAGAATGTATAAATGAAAAACATACAACATCCAATATTTCGGCGTGAGCTTTCTTTGAGGATTACATGCACAAACGAGACAAAAAAACTATAACTAAACGAAGAACTTATCTTAATATGATCTCCTCCAGAAGTAGGAAACAGAGAAATGCGTGTCCACTAGAAGATGCATAGAGACCACGCGGGCCACACACAGAATACAAGATAGAGCCAATCGTAAAAAAGAGGTGGAGAGAGAGGAGAAAAACAGGTGGTTAAGGGGAGGGGGGAAAGGGCAATAGAAACATGATAACCGCTAGAGGAGAAGGTGTCGGAGGGGGGATGGAAAAGGGGAAGCGGAGAGATAATGAATGAAGAACATAAACACCCACCTGCAGGGAGAAAATGTGAAACTGGTGAATAGGACAAGACCCTATAAATACCAATATGTTGCCAGAGAAGAAAAGAAGGTGGCGGTAGGGAGGAGTAGCTTGGAGAAAGAAAGTAGAGTAAAAAAGGGAGGGGGAGTGGAAAACTAAAGAAGTTACAGAAAGATGAAGACATTGTTAATTCCAGCTGGGTGGAGACAGCCAGTCTGAAAAATTAGGCGCTGTTCTAGGACCCTCCGAGATCGTACATCAGCAGAACAAGAGCGGATCACACTAACAGAAATGTCCTGTTTTCCCCTGTGGTTGCTAAGGCAAAAATGTTTAGTCACAGGGGTATAAGGCCAACCATTTTAGGTACAATATCTGTGGGGAATGAAGCCAACCATTTTTGGTACACTATCTGTGGGTAATGAGGCCAACCATTTGAGGTACCATATCTGTGGGAAATGAGGCCAACCATCTTGGGTGACAATATCTGTGGGGAAAGAAGACAACCATTTTAGGTGCAATATATGCGAGGAATGAGTCCAACCATTTTAGGCACAATATCTAATGGGGATGAAGTAAAAAAAGTAGACCACGAATAAAATGTCAAGATACTTTTAATTCGTCAAAGTAATCTTATTCTTTCATTCACAAGACCTGAAAGTCACAGGGCCCAGAAGTTAGAAGGAATGAAAATCACAAGGCTTAGAAGTTACAAGGTCTGGACATCACAAGGTTTCGATGTCACAAGATCGGGATGTCACAAGATCGGGATATCACAAGATAGGGATGTCACAATATCGGGGTGTCACAAGATCTGGATGTCACAAGGTCAGGATGTCATAAGATCGGGATGTCACAACGTTTGGATGTCACAAGATCAGGAAATCACTGGCGATAAACTGACTCAAGCGTAGAAAGACCTTGTGTAAGAATCACCATTATTTGTGAATGAAGCAAGAGCTGTAAGTGAAGAAGGTTGGACTATTCTAAAACAAATTCGTAGTATAGAGACAACAAGGTTATATTCTACACAAAGTCGTAGTATTGAGACACCAAGGTTCTATTCTACACAAAGTCGTACTATTGAGACACCAAGGTTATATTCTACACAAAGTCGTAGTATAGAGATACCAAGATTATATTCTACACAAAGTCGTAGTATTGAGACAACAAGGTTATATTCTACACAAAGTCGTAGTATAGAGACACCGAGGTTCTATTCTACACAAAGTCGTAGTATAGAGACACCAAGGTTATATTCTACACAAAGTCTTAGTATAGAGACACCAAGGTTATATTCTACACAAAGTCGTACTATTGAGACACCAAGGTTATATTCTACACAAAGTCGTACTATTGAGACACCAAGGTTATATTCTACACAAAGTCGTAGTATTGGGACAACAAGGTTATATTCTACACAAAGTCGTAGTATAGAGACACCAAGGTTATATTCTACACAAAGTCTTACTATTGAGACATCAAGGTTCTATTCTACACAAAGTCGTAGTATTGAGACACCAAGGTTATATTCTTCATAAAGTCGTAGTATTGAGACAACAAGGTTATATTCTACACAAAGTCGTAGTATTGAGATACCAAGGTTATATTCTACACAAAGTCGTAGTATTGAGACACCAAGGTTATATTCTACACAAAGTCGTAGTATTGAGACAACAAGGTTCTATTCTACATAAAGTCGTAGTATAGAGACACCAAGGTTCTATTCTACATAAAGTCGTAGTATAGACACACCAATGTTCTATTCTACATAAAGTCGTAATATAGAGACACCAAGGTTCTATTCTACATAAAGTCGTAGTATAGAGACACCAAGGTTCTATTCTACATAAAGTCGTAGTGTAGAGACACCAAGGTTTTATTCTACATAAAGTCGTATTATAGAGAAACCAAGGTTATATTCTACATAAAGTCGTAGTATAGAGACACCAAGGTTATATTCTACATAAAGTCGTAGTATTGAGACACCAAGGTTATATACAATTATTTAGCAACAAAAACAGCATTGACAATAACAGCAGCAGCAACAACAGCAGCAATATACAAATATAAAATATGTACCGACAATCACGAGAAATGAAGATAACAGCCAAGATAAAAAAAGTCACGTGGTGCTCGGGTAATAAATCTGACGTCACATGATGTCACCATGCACTTGATTGTAACTGCTGATGTGTTACTCTACATTTCTTTATTTTCTTCTTACATGAACTAGTCTTGCCGTATGATAGTGCTATGAATATCACGTATCACACAAACTAGTGCTATGAATATCACGTATCACACAAACAAAATCAAAACGAGTGTGCTCACTGAGTCAGACAAAGAAAGCTCCATCAGCTGATTGTCACTTTCTACTTTTTAAAAACAGTTCACAAAATGCGAGTCTGTATTTGCTGCTCATGTGATAATAAATAAAAATGTTCATGGACGAGTTGATTGACTCCAGAACCATACTTAAACCGCCAATCACAATCAGGATATTTCTATACTTCCCAGTAACAGATAGTCGAGGTTCAAAGGTCATGGCTATGAAACCAACACTTAAAGGGATGAAACAGGAAATAAAAAGTACGGAAATCATTACAACCATTTTAGCTACTTTCTGGTTCTTGTTGGACACATTGTTTGACTGTGTTGTTGTTGTCATCATCTTCCGCCACTTTGATTTTCTGTGTAATTTAACAGACAGAATTATCGTGCAAATAATGATGACCAGGAAAGCTGTGAAAGGAACGAAGACATTATTGACGGCGAAAGAAAGTTTCTCCACCGTCTCTCTGTCCGGTGCAAAAATAAGACCTAGAAGAGTTGTGTTTCTGTGAGGGAAGTGTCTCCAGCCCAGTTTGTTGACCGCGTAAACGGGAGCCACACTGACAGTGAGGACGACAAAGACACCTATGATGAGAATTGTCACTCTTTTTGTTGTTACTATCACGCTGACCTGCAGAGAATAAGAAAAAAAACATTTCTTCTGTAAATCCTGACACAGTTCATGTTGTACTTCTTACATTTTATGCTGTACTTCTTACATTTTATGCTGTACTTCTTACATTTTATGCTGTACTTCTTACATTTTATGCTGTACTTCTTACATTTTATGCTGTACTTCTTACATTTTATGCTGTACTTCTTACATTTTATGCTGTACTTCTTACATTTTATGCTGTACTTCTTGTAAGTTTCTGTCTCTCATACTGGATTACGTCAAATAAAATTGAGTTTAAACAGCTCACGAGATAAACTGTTTGAAGATTTTTTTCTTTCCCAAATCTTACAGGCAAACCTGGAATGGTATTGTTATACACAGAGACAAACCTGGAATGATATTGTTTTACACACACAAACCTGTAGTGGTATTGCTATATACAGACAAACCTGGAGTGGTATTGCTATATACAGACACACCAAGGTTATATTCTACACAAAGTCTTAGTACAGAGACACCAAGGTTATATTCTACATAAAGTCGTAGTATTGAGACACCAAGGTTATATTCTACATAAAGTCGTAGTATTGGGACACCAAAGTTATATTCTACATAACGTCGTAGTATTGAGACAACAAGGTTATATTCTACACAAAGTCTTAGTACAAAGACACCAAGGTTATATTCTACACAAAGTCTTAGTACAAAGACACCAAGGTTATATTCTATTCTACATAAAGTCGTAGTATAGAGACACCAAGGTTATATTCTACATAAAGTCGTAGTATTGAGACAACAAGGTTATACTCTACACAAAGTCGTAGTACAGAGATACCAAGGTTATATTCTACACAAAGTCGTAGTACAGAGACACCAAGGTTATATTCTACACAAAGTCGTAGTATTGAGACAACAAGGTTCTATTCTACATAAAGTCGTAGTATAGAGACACCAAGGTTCTATTCTACATAAAGTCGTAGTATAGACACACCAATGTTCTATTCTACATAAAGTCGTAATATAGAGACACCAAGGTTCTATTCTACATAAAGTCGTAGTATAGAGACACCAAGGTTCTATTCTACATAAAGTCGTAGTGTAGAGACACCAAGGTTTTATTCTACATAAAGTCGTATTATAGAGAAACCAAGGTTATATTTTACACAAAGTCGTAGTATTGAGACATCAAGGTTATATTCTACATAAAGTCGTAGTATTGAGACACCAAGGTTATATACAATTATTTAGCAACAAAAACAGCATTGACAATAACAGCAGCAGCAACAACAGCAGCAATATACAAATATAAAATATGTACCGACAAGGAAGACAAGTGAAGATAACAGCCAAGATAAAAAAGCCACGTGGTGCTCGGGTAATAAATCTGACGTCACATGATGTCACCATGCACTTGATTGTAACTGCTGATGTGTTACTCTACATTTCTTTATTTTCTTCTTACATGAACTAGTCTTGCCGTATGATAGTGCTATGAATATCACGTATCACACAAACTAGTGCTATGAATATCACGTATCACACAAACAAAATCAAAACGAGTGTGCTCACTGAGTCAGAGAAACAAAGATCCATCAGCTGATTGTCACTTTCTACTTTTTAAAAACAGTTCACAAAATGCCAGTCTGTATTTGCTGCTCATGTGATAATAAATAAAAATGTTCGTGGACGAGTTGACTGACTCCAGAACCATACTTAAACCGCCAATCACAATCATGATATTTCTATACTTCCCAGTAACAGACAGTCCAGGTTCAAAGGTCATGGCTATGAAACCAACACTTAAAGGGATGAAACAGGAAATAAAAAGTACGGAAATCATTACAACCATTTTAGCTACTTTCTGGTTCTTGTTGGACACATTGTTTGACTGTGTTGTTCGTGTCATCATCTTCCGCCACTTTGATTTTCTGTGTAATTTAACAGACAGAATTATCGTGCAAATAATGATGACCAGGAAAGCTGTGAAAGGAACGAAGATATTATTGACGGCGAAAGAAAGCTTATCCACGGCCTCTCTGTCTGGTGCAAAAATAAGACCTAGAAGAGTTGTGTTTCTGTCAGGGAAGTGTCTCCAACCCAGTTTGTTGACCGCGTAAACGGGAGCTACACTAACAGTGAGGACGACAAAGACACCGATGATGAGAATTGTCACTCTTTTTGTTGTTACTATCACGCTGACCTGCAGAGAATAAGAAAAAAAAATATCTTCTGTAAATCCTGACACAGTTCATGTTGTACTTCTTACATTTTATGCTGTACTTCTTGTAAGTTTCTGTCTTTCATACTTGATTACGTCAAATAAAAGTGAGTTGAAACAGCTCACGAGATAAACTGTTTGAAGATTTTGTTCTTTCCCAAATCTTACAGGCAAACCTGGAGTGGTATTGTTTTACACACGCAAACCTGTAGTGGTATTGTTATACACACACAAACCTGTAGTGGTATTGCTATATACAGACACGCTGGAGTGGTATTGTTATATATAGACAAACCTAGAGTGGTATTGTTATATATAGACAAACCTGGAGTGGTATTGTTATATATAGACAAACCTGGAGTGGTATTGTTATATATAGACAAACCTGGAGTGGTATTATTATACACAGACAAACCTGGAGTGGTATTGTTATATATAGACAAACCTGGAGTGGTATTGTTATACATAGACATCTCTCCAACGTGATGATGGCGGTGATCCAGCCAGTGATACGGGTGAAGGTCACGTGTGGTATCCCGCTGATTAAGTACTGGAACTCCACAGCGTCGAAGGCTAGATCTGCAGCAGCGAAGGCAGGAGTGTAGCAGATGTTCGTCCACAGCAAGGTTACGAGACTCAGCAAATCAGCCACCGCTAGACCTGCACATGATAACACTGCTCAGCTGTAGCTGTGTGTGATGTGAAGCTAAGTATTCACATGATAACACTGGTCAGCTGTAGCTGTGTGTGATGTGAAGCTAAGTATTCACATGATAACACTGGTCAGCTGTAGCTGTGTGTGATGTGAAGCTAAGTATTCACATGATAACACTGGTCAGCTGTAGCTGTGTGTGATATGAAGCTAAGTATTCACATGATAACACTGGTCAGCTGTAGCTGTGTGTGATGTGAAGCTAAGTATTCACATGATAACACTGGTCAGCTGTAACTGTGTGTGATGTGAAGCTAAGTATTCACATGATAACACTGGTCAGCTGTAGCTGTGTGTGATATGAAGCTAAGTATTCACATGATAACACTGGTCAGCTGTAGCTGTGTGTGATGTGAAGCTAAGTATTCACATGATAACACTGGTCAGCTGTAGCTATGTGTGATGTGAAGCTAAGTATTCACATGATAACACTGGTCATCTGTGTGTGATGTGAAGCTAAGTATTCACATGACAACACTGGTCGGCTGTGTCTTATGTGAAGTTAAGTATTCACATGACAACACTGGTCAGCTGTGTCTGATGTGAAGCTAAGTATTCACATGACAACACTGGTCAGCTGTGTCTGATGTGAAGCTAAGTATTCACATGAGTATGTTCACTTCCTGCCCAGATCAGGACCTTCATTCCTGGTCACAAAAAATACAGTGAGGTCAGTAAAGAAACAAATATCATGTACAGACAAATATCATGTACAGACAAATATCATGTACAGACAGCTTCTCTCTACTTCTTTTTCTCTTTCTTTTTAATGCATGTATTATTCTGTCTGTAAATTTCTGCTGCATTAGATGATTTCCTTTCAATTTTTTTTCCGTACACCTTTTCACTTGTGTAAAATTTAACTTGTTAGAGTCGCTCCATAGCTTGAAACAATTGGGCGATATTTGAAGAATTACAACAGAGGTCAAGTTATGATATCTGCCGAGTTTTCTACTTTCTACAAGTGTTTTACCTTCTGTAAGTTTTCTGTAAGTTTTCTAGCTTCTACAAGTTTTCTATCTTTTACATGTTATGATATTTTTTGTGTTGTGTACTTTCTACAAGTTTTCTACCTTCTGTAAGTTTTCTACTTTCTATATGTTTTCTGTCTAGTGCAATTTCTGATATCTACGAGTTTTCTACCTTCTACAAGTTTTTACCCTCAATGAGAGGATGTGTGTCATCGTTTTCTATCTTCTGAAAGGTTTTACCTTCTACAAGTTTTTTTACTTTCTACAAGTTTTATACCTTCTGCAAGTTTTCTACCCTCTACAAGTTTTCTACCCTCTACAAGTTTTCTACCCTCAATAAGGTTTTACCTTCTACAAGTTTTCTATCATCTATAATTTTTTTACTTTCCATACGTTTTCTACCGTGTTTTCTACGTTATAAAAGTTCTGATATTTGCCGAGTTTTCTACTTTCTACAAGTTTTCTAACTTCTACAGGTGTTCTACATTTGGATGTGCGAAGAAAACGCAGTACTTCAGGTAACAAGTCTGTCAGGCATCAATTTTGTTTCCTATCATTGCTATAAATAGACTGACACGTGATAGAGCGAGATAAACACAAGCAAATCTACAGGTACACACCCCAGTATATATTAGCCTCAGCTGAGCCGTCCACAGATAAAAGTACAGGTACCTACCTGTATAACCATCTAGAGATATATCAACCCAGCCATCAACCCTCCACCAAGCCACTCACAGATATATTAGCCTCAATATAGTCATCTACAGATATATTAGCCTCAGTACAGTCATCCACAGATATATTAGCCTCAGTATAGTCATCTACAGATATATTAGCCTCAGTACCAGTGTTATTGTCATCCACAGATATATTAGTCTCAATGTGACAGCTCACAGATATATCAGCCTGAACCAGCCATCCACATATATATTAGTCTGAGTACAGCAATCAACAGATATATCAGCCTCAGCTCGGTCATTCACATATATATTAGCTTAAGTACAGCCATTCATATATATATATATATTAGCCTCAACCCAGCAATACACAGATATGTTAGCCCCAGAACAACCATTCTAAGATATATCAGCCACAACACAAACATAATCGAATATATTAGCTTCATACCATGTATACGGAGATGCATTAGCTACATATAAGACAAACTCAGATATATCACTGTCATACCAAACATATATTCATTTATATCATCGCCATACAACATATACTCATTTATGTCAGCGTCATACAACACATACTCATCTATATCAGCGTCATACAACACATTCTCATTTATATCAGCGTCATACAACACATACTCACATGTATCAGCGTCATACAACACATACAATGTATCAGCGACATACTGTAACATAATGTTTATTCTGTTGCAGAATGTGGGTTAGAAACCGTGTTGTTGAGATAAAAGGTCTTGACCACAGCTCAGCTGTTCAAGCGAGCACGGACAAAGAGCGTTCTAGGTATTCTTACTGGAGAGCTCTTCTCTTGGGGAAGTCATGAAAGAGACTTGAGTACGAGCGTTTGAAGAGAGAGGGTGTGTGTGTCAGAGCTGAACAGAGAGGGTGTGTGTCAGAGCTGAACAGAGAGGGTGTGTGTGTCAGAGCTGAACAGAGAGGGTGTGTGTCAGAGCTGAACAGAGAGGGTGTGTATGTCAGAGCTGAACAGAGAGGGTGTGTGTCAGAGCTGAACAGAGAGGGTGTGTGTCAGAGCTGAACAGAGAGGGTGTGTGTGTTTGATCTGAAAATAGAGTGTTTGAGTCAGAGTTGAAGAGAGAATGTGAGTGTGTCAGAGTTGAAAAGAGACGATGTGTGTCATAGCTGAAGAGAGAGGATGTGTGTCAGATCTGAAGAAAGAGGGTTTGTGTCTGTTAAAGAGAGAGAGTGTGTTATGTCTGAGTTGAAGAGAGACGATGTGTGTCATAGTAGAATGGAAATGATGTGTGTCAGAGTTTAAGAGACTCTGTGTGTGAGAGAGTTGAAGAGACAGGGCGTGTGTGTGCAGAGCTGAAACGAGATTGTATGTGTCAGAGTTGATGAGAGAGGGTGTGTGTCAAGGTTGAAAAGAAAGAGTATGTGTTAGAGTTGAAGAGAGAGGGTGTGTTTCAAACTTGAAGAGAGAAATGAGTGTGTGTCAAAATTGAAGAGAGAAGGTGTGTTTGGAAGAGAGAAATGAGTGTGTGTCAAAGTTGAAGAGAGAGATTGTGTTTCAAAGTTGAAGAGATAGGATGTGTTTCAAAGTTGAAGAGATAGGATGTGTTTCAAAGTTGAAGAGATAGGATGTGTTTCAAAGTTGAAGAGATAGGATGTGTTTCAAGGTTGAAGAGAGACTATGTGTCAGAGATGAAGAGAAAGGATGTGTCTCAAAGTTGAAGACAGAGGGTGTGTAAGAGGTGAAAAGAGAGGGTGTGTGTCAGAGCTGAAGAGAAGGTGTGTGTCATAGTTTAAAAGAGAAGGTGTGTGCCGGAGCTGAAGAGAGAAGGTGTGTGTCAGAGTTGAAGAGAGAAGGTGTGTGTCAGAGTTGAAGAGAGAAGGTGTGTGTCAGAGTTGAAGAGAGAAGGTGTGTGTCAGAGTTGAAGAGAGAAGGTGTGTGTCAGAGTTGAATGAATGAATGAATGAATGAATAATCTTTATTTTTAAAGGGTAAAGAATTGGGCTCGCAGGCCCGTCTTACGTTCTGCCCTTCATCACTCCATCTTTCATTCTTCCCACACACTTGATTTAGTACAAATATATAAATTAAATTAGGGAAAAAAGAGTTGAAGAGAAGGTGTGTGTTAGAGTTGAAGAGAGAGGGAGTGTGTGTTAGAGTTGAAGAGAGAGGGTGTGTGTGTTAGAGTTGAAGAGAGAGGGTGTGTGTGTTAGAGTTGAAGAGAGAGGGTGTGTGTGTTAGAGTTGAAGAGAGAGGGTGTGTGTGTTAGAGTTGAAGAGAGAGGGTGTGTGTGTCTGACTGTTGTTAAGATGGAGTGGCTCGTAGTGTGAGTTTCTGGTTGCTTGTACTTTTTAGGACAAAACGTGTGTTAGAGGTGCTACGTAGTACTGTCAGTTGATTCATTTCTTCGGACATGCAGTGGATTCGTCATCGGAGTTATGTTGAAGTTTTTGATGAATATGAATTAATATATTTTTGATGTTGTGTGATATTGTGAATGTCGAATGGCGTTCTTCTCTAGTCACCGTTGATTGTTTCATCAGTTTCCAGTCCACATTCACCTCCTCCACTCATTTACAACTGGGGATTTCATCATTAAACTTTTGTTATCTTTTGTAACTGCTGATTCCTGTACTCTTTGGATTCATGTTGAGTGTCCTGACTGTGATGTTGAGTGTCCTGACTGTGGTGTTGAGTGTCCTGAATGTGGTGTTGAGTGTCCTGAATGTGGTGTTGAGTGTCCTGAATGTGGTGTTGAGTGTCCTGAATGTGGTGTTGAGTGTCCTGAATGTGGTGTTGAGTGTCCTGAATGTGGTGTTGAGTGTCCTGACTGTGGTGCTGGGTGTCCTGACTGTGGTGCTGGGTGTCCTGACTGTGGTGTTGAGTTCAATTGTTGCAAGTGTACTGGTCAGGTTCGTGTATTGTCTTGTACTGGTGTGTTATTGTCATCTATGTTATTATTATTTCGTGGCATATATTAATGTAGTGTTTTGTCGTTACGTATGAAGCAGTAAGACAATGTCTAATCTGTAATAGTGACGTGAAGTATTCTACTAGTTAGCTGGTGTGTAAAACATCTTCACCCGTTGTATGGTGGACTAGGCCATCACTAGACCCATTACTTGTAATACGTGTTTAATACCAGACACATCAGACATTTCAGCTCAATATTAAACTTATATTAGGCATTTCAGCTCAATACCAGACTTTTATTAGGCATTTCAGCTTAATACTATACTTATATTAGACATTTCAGCTTAATACTAGACTTATATTAGATATTTCAGCTTAATACTAAACTTATATTAGGCATTTCAGCTTAATACTAAACTTATATTAGGCATTTCAGCTTAATACTAAACTTATATTAGGCATTTCAGCTTAATACTAAACTTATATTAGGCATTTCAGCTTAATACTAAACTTATATTAGGCATTTCAGCTTAATACTAGGTCTTATATTATACATTTCAGCTTAATACTAGACTTATACATTTCAGCTTAATACTAGACATACATTTCAGCTTAATACTAGACTAATATTATACATTTCAGCTTAATACTAGACATATTAAGTATTTCAGCTTCAATCTTGACACACTAGGATATCGCTTGAGCTGTGTGCCAGACACGCATAGAAAGTATACAAGGGGACATAACTCAAACTTCGTAGAGTCAGCCACTGAGGAGAATTTGTTTTTTAGCACTAAGGAAAGCATGAAACTATTCATTCATTCATTTGCATGTCCCTTGCGGAACATTGGCTCCCTAACAGCACTTCTGTACACCTCTTGGTTGTGAGCAAGATGGCCTGCTGCTGATTCATTCATTTGCAGATCGTCAACGATGTCTTGCAGCCATCTTCGCCTTGGTCTTCCTCTCTTTCTTCTTCCCATTATGTACCCTTCCAAGATGGTCTTCTCTAGATTATCATGACATTTAATGCGTCCAAAATATTTAAGTTTCTTCTGCTATGGTATAGAGACTGACAGGTGGCGTGCTATGGTATAGAGACTGACAGATGGCGTGCTATGGTATAGAGACTGACAGATGGCGTGCTATGGTATAGAGACTAACAGATGGCGTGCTATGATATGAGACTGACAGGTGGCGTGCTATGATATAGAGACTGACAGACGGCGTGCTATGATATGAGAGTGACATATGGCGTGCTATGGTATAGAGACTGACAGATGGCGTGCTATGATATGAGACTGACAGGTGGTGTGCAATGGTATAGAGACTGACAGATGGTGTGCTATGATATGAGAATGACAGGTGGCGTGCTATGGTATAGAGACTGACAGTGACAGGCGACGTGCTATGATGTAGAGACTGACAAATGGCGTGCTATGATATGAGACTGACAGATGGCGTGCTATAATATGAGACTTACAGGTGGCGTGCTAAGATATGACACTGACAGGTGGCGTGCTATGATATAGAGATTGACATATGGCATGCTATGGTATAGAGACTAACAGATGGCATGCTATGGTATAGAGACTGACAGATGGTGTGCTTTGGTATAGAGACTGACTGATTACGTGCTATGGTATAGATACTGACAGGTGACGTGCTATGGTGTAGAGACTGACAGATGGCGTGCTATGGTATAGAGAATGACATATGACGTGCTATGGTATAAAGACTGACAGATGGCGTGCTATGGTATAGAGACTGACAGATGGCGTACTATAATATGAGACTGACAGGTGGCGTGCTATGATATAGAGACTGACAGGTGGCGAGCTAAAATATGACACTGACAGGTGGCGTTCTATGGTATAGAGACTGTCAAGTGGCGTGCTATGGTATAGAGACTGACAGGTGGTGTGCTATGGTATAGAGAATGACATATGGCATGCTATGGTATAGAGACTAACGGATGGCGTGCTATGGTATAGAGACTGACATATGGCCTGCTATGGTAAGGAGACTGACAGGTGGCGTGCTATGATATAGAGACTTACAGATGCCATGCTATGGTATAGAGACTGACAGGTGGCGTGCTATGGTATAGAGACTGACAGATGGCGTGCTATGGTATAGAGACTGACAGGTAGCTTGCTATGGTAAGGATACTGACAGATGACGTGCTGTGGTAAGGAGACTGACAGATGGCGTGCTATGGTATAGAGACTGACAGATGGCGTGCTATGTTAAGGATACTGACAGATGACGTGCTATGGTATGGTGTCACGAAAGTGTGGCACTGGGAGAGACTGCCAGATGACTTGCAGTCGAACACTTGGTCAGTCAAAGACTGTGAGATCGTTTTCTAGAACTTTGGAATGAGCCAGAAATCTGGGAGTCTAAGAATGACAAATATGCGACAAGTCTAATACATTGTCCTAATGGTACTGGAAGACGTAACAGCCACTACCAACACAATCAGGCCACATCTGTGAGCAATAAGCAATCTCAATGTCAGCAACCTCACTGTCAGCAACCAAATGTTTAGCAACAGGATTCATGAGGCATATCTTCACTCAAGATATCCTGCAGTATGCCTCTGTCTCACACAGTTCCATCTCGCTGATAGTCTTGCTTGGTCTCCACTTCACATGTCATGGAGCTGCCAGCAGTGGTCCATGTTGCTCTTAGAGATGAGGCAAAGTTCACAAAAGTTGTTTAACGATGGCAGAGTTTGTGTGTGCAGATGGTAAAGTAGTGATACTACTTTAAGTGATGGCAGATTTTGTGTGTTAGAGTTAAGTAGAGAGGGTGTATGTTAGAGGTGAAGATGGAGGGTTTGTGTCAGAATTGAAGATACAGGATGTGTGTCAGAGTTGAAGATACAGGATGTGTGTCAGAGTTGAAGATACAGGATGTGTGTCAGAGTTGAAGATACAGGATGTGTGTCAGAGTTGAAGATACAGGATGTGTGTCAGAGTTGAAGAGAGAAGGTGTGTGTCAGAGTTGAAGAGAGAGGGCCTGTGTCAGAGTTGAAGAGAGAAGGTGTGTGTCAGAGTTGAAGAGAGAAGATGTGTGTCAGAGTTGAAGAGAGAAGGTGTGTGTCAGAGTTGAAGAGAGAAGGTGTGTGTCAGAGTTGAATGAATGAATGAATAATCTTTATTTTTAAAGGGTAAAGAATTGGGCACGCAGGCCCGTCTTTCATTCTTCCCACACACTTGATTTAGTACAAATATACAAATTAAATTAGGGAAAAAAGAGTTGAAGAGAAGGTGTGTGTTAGAGTTGAAGAGAGAGGGTGTGTGTGTTAGAGTTGAATAGAGAGGGAGTGTGTGTCAGAGTTATTCTCGGACTGTTGTTAAGATGGCGTGGCTCGTAGTGTGAGTTTCTGGTTGCTTGTCCTTTTTAGGACAAAACGTATGTTAGAGGTGCTACGTAGTACTGTCAGTTGATTCATTTCTTCAGACATGCAGTGGATTCGTCATCGGAGTTATGTTGAAGTTTTTGGTGAATATGAATTAATATATTTTTGATGTTGTGTGATATTGTGAATGTCGAATGGCGTTCTTCTCTAGTCATCGTTGATTGTCTTATCAGTTTCCAATCCACATTCACCTCCTCCACTCATTTACAACTGGGGATCTCATCATTAAACTTTTGTTATCTTTTGTAACTGCTGATTCCTGTACTCTTTGGATTCATGTTGAGTGTCCTGACTGTGATGTTGAGTGTCCTGACTGTGGTGTTGAGTGTCCTGACTGTGGTGTTGAGTGTCCTGAATGTGGTGTTGAGTGTCCTGACTGTGGTGTTGAGTGTCCTGAATGTGGGTTGAGTGTCCTGACTGTGGTGTTGAGTGTCCTGATTGTGGTGTTGAGTGTCCTGACTGTGGTGTTGAGTGTCCTGATTGTGATGTTGAGTGTCCTGACTGTGGTGTTGAGTGTCCTGACTGTGGTGTTGAGTGTCCTGAATGTGGTGTTGAGTGTCCTGACTGTGGGTTGAGTGTCCTGACTGTGGTGTTGAGTGTCCTGACTGTGGTGCTGGGTGTCCTGATTGTGGTGTTGAGTTCAATTGTTGCAAGTGTACTGGTTAGGTTCGTGTATTGTCTTGTACTGGTGTGTTATTGTCATCATCTATGTTATTATTATTACGTGGCATATATTAATGTAGTGTTTTGTCGTTACGTATGAAGCAGTAAGACAATGTCTAATCTGTAATAGTGACGTGAAGTATTCTACTAGTTAGCTGGTGTGTAAAACATCTCCACCCGTTGTATGGTGGAGTAGGCCATCACTAGACCCATTACTTGTAATACGTGTTTAATACCAGACACATCAGACATTTCAGCTCAATATTAAACTTATATTAGGCATTTCAGCTCAATACCAGACTTTTATTAGGCATTTCAGCTTAATACTATACTTATATTAGACATTTCAGCTTAGTACTAGACTTATATTAGGCATTTCAGCTTAATACTAGGTCTTATATTATACATTTCAGCTTAATACTAGACTTATACATTTGAGCTTAATACTAGACATACATTTCAGCTTAATACTAGACTAATATTATACATTTCAGCTTAATACTAGACATATTAAATATTTCAGCTTCAATCTTGACACACTAGGATATCGCTTGAGCTGTGTGCCAGACACGCATAGAAAGTATACAAGGGGACATAACTCAAACTTCGCAGAGTCAGCCACTGAAGAGAATTTGTTTTTAGCACTCAGGAAAGCATGAAACTATTCACTCATTCATTTGCATGTCTCTTGCGGAACTTTGGCTCCCTAACAGCACTTCTGTAGACCTCTTGGTTGTGAGCAAGATGGCCTGCTGCTGATTCATTCATTTGCAGATCGTCTTTCTTTTTCCCATTATGTACCCTTCCAAGATGGTCTTCTCTAGATTATCATGACATTTAATGCGTCCAAAATATTTAAGTTTCTTCTGCTATGGTATAGAGAGGGAGTGTGTGTCAGAGCTGAACAGGGAGGGTGTGTGTCAGAGTTGAAGATACAGGATGTGTGTCAGAGTTGAAGATACAGGATGTGTGTCAGAGTTGAAGATACAGGATGTGTGTCAGAGTTGAAGATACAGGATGTGTGTCAGAGTTGAAGATACAGGATGTGTGTCAGAGTTGAAGAGAGAAGGTGTGTGTCAGAGTTGAAGAGAGAGGGTGTGTGTCAGAGTTGAAGAGAGAAGGTGTGTGTCAGAGTTGAAGAGAGACGATGTGTGTCAGAGTTGAAGAGAGAAGGTGTGTGTCAGAGTTGAAGAGAGAAGGTGTGTGTCAGAGTTGAATGAATGAATGAATAATCTTTATTTTTAAAGGGTAAAGAATTGGGCACGCAGGCCCGTCTTTCATTCTTCCCACACACTTGATTTAGTACAAATATACAAATTAAATTAGGGAAAAAAGAGTTGAAGAGAGAAGGTGTGTGTTAGAGTTGAAGAGAGAGGGTGTGTGTTAGAGTTGAATAGAGAGGGAGTGTGTGTCAGAGTTATTCTCGGACTGTTGTTAAGATGGCGTGGCTCGTAGTGTGAGTTTCTGGTTGCTTGTCCTTTTTAGGACAAAACGTATGTTAGAGGTGCTACGTAGTACTGTCAGTTGATTCATTTCTTCAGACATGCAGTGGATTCGTCATCGGAGTTATGTTGAAGTTTTTGGTGAATATGAATTAATATATTTTTGATGTTGTGTGATATTGTGAATGTCGAATGGCGTTCTTCTCTAGTCATCGTTGATTGTCTTATCAGTTTCCAATCCACATTCACCTCCTCCACTCATTTACAACTGGGGATCTCATCATTAAACTTTTGTTATCTTTTGTAACTGCTGATTCCTGTACTCTTTGGATTCATGTTGAGTGTCCTGACTGTGATGTTGAGTGTCCTGACTGTGGTGTTGAGTGTCCTGACTGTGGTGTTGAGTGTCCTGAATGTGGTGTTGAGTGTCCTGACTGTGGTGTTGAGTGTCCTGAATGTGGTGTTGAGTGTCCTGACTGTGGTGTTGAGTGTCCTGATTGTGGTGTTGAGTGTCCTGACTGTGGTGTTGAGTGTCCTGATTGTGATGTTGAGTGTCCTGACTGTGGTGTTGAGTGTCCTGACTGTGGTGTTGAGTGTCCTGAATGTGGTGTTGAGTGTCCTGACTGTGGTGTTGAGTGTCCTGACTGTGGTGTTGAGTGTCCTGACTGTGGTGCTGGGTGTCCTGATTGTGGTGTTGAGTTCAATTGTTGCAAGTGTACTGGTTAGGTTCGTGTATTGTCTTGTACTGGTGTGTTATTGTCATCATCTATGTTATTATTATTACGTGGCATATATTAATGTAGTGTTTTGTCGTTACGTATGAAGCAGTAAGACAATGTCTAATCTGTAATAGTGACGTGAAGTATTCTACTAGTTAGCTGGTGTGTAAAACATCTCCACCCGTTGTATGGTGGAGTAGGCCATCACTAGACCCATTACTTGTAATACGTGTTTAATACCAGACACATCAGACATTTCAGCTCAATATTAAACTTATATTAGGCATTTCAGCTCAATACCAGACTTTTATTAGGCATTTCAGCTTAATACTATACTTATATTAGACATTTCAGCTTAGTACTAGACTTATATTAGGCATTTCAGCTTAATACTAGGTCTTATATTATACATTTCAGCTTAATACTAGACTTATACATTTGAGCTTAATACTAGACATACATTTCAGCTTAATACTAGACTAATATTATACATTTCAGCTTAATACTAGACATATTAAATATTTCAGCTTCAATCTTGACACACTAGGATATCGCTTGAGCTGTGTGCCAGACACGCATAGAAAGTATACAAGGGGACATAACTCAAACTTCGCAGAGTCAGCCACTGAAGAGAATTTGTTTTTTAGCACTCAGGAAAGCATGAAACTATTCACTCATTCATTTGCATGTCTCTTGCGGAACTTTGGCTCCCTAACAGCACTTCTGTAGACCTCTTGGTTGTGAGCAAGATGGCCTGCTGCTGATTCATTCATTTGCAGATCGTCTTTCTTTTTCCCATTATGTACCCTTCCAAGATGGTCTTCTCTAGATTATCATGACATTTAATGCGTCCAAAATATTTAAGTTTCTTCTGCTATGGTATAGAGACTGACAGGTGGTGTGCTATGGTATAGAGACTGACAGATGGCGTGCTATGGTATAGAGACTGAAAGATGGCGTGCTATGATACGAGACTGACAGATGGCGTGCTATGGTATAGAGACTGACAGATGGCGTGTTATGGTATAGAGACTGAAAGATGGCGTGCTATGATACGAGACTGACAGGTGGCGTGCTATGGTATAGAGACTGACAGATGGCGTGTTATGGTATAAAAACTGACAGATGGCGTGCTATGGTATAGACTGACAGATGGCGTGCTATGATATGAGACTGACAGGTGGCGTGCTATGATATAGAGACTGACAGATGGCGTCCTATGATATGCGACTGACAGGTGGCGTGCTTTGGTATAGAGACTGACAGGTGGCGTGCTATGATATGAGACTGACAGGTGGCGTGCTATGGTATAGAGACTGACATGTGGCGTGCAATTGTATAGAGACTGACAGATGGCGTGTTATGATATAAGACAAACATATGGCGTGCTATGGTATAGAGACTGACAGATGGCGTGCTATGGTATAGAGACTGACAGATGGCGTGCTATGGTATAGAGACTGACAGGTGGCGTGCTATGGTAAGCATACTGACAGATGGCGTGCTATGGTATGGTTTCACGAAAGTGTGGCACTGGGAGAGATTGCCAGTTGACTTGCAGTCAGACACTTGTTCAGTCAAAGACTGCGAGATTGTTTTATCAACACCAGAACTTTGGAACAAGCCAGAAGTCTGGGCGTCTAAGAATGACAAATATGCGACAAGTCTAATGCATTGTCCTAATGGTACTGAAAGACGTAACAGCCACTACCAACACAATCAGGCCGCATCTGTGAGCAATAAGCAACCTCACTGTCAGCAACCTCACTGTCAGCAACCAAATGTTTAGCAACAGGATTCATGAGGCAAATCTTCACCCAAGATATCCTGCAGTATACCTCTGTCTCACACAGTTCCATCACGCTGATAGTCTTGCTTGGTCTCCACTTCACATGTCATGGAGCTGCCAGCAGTGGTCCATGTTGCTCTTGAGACCAGGCACAGTTCACAAACATTGTTTAACCATGGCAGAGTTTGTGTGTGCAGATGGTAAAGTAGTGATACTACTTTAAGTGATGGCAGAGTTTGTGTGTGCAGATGGTAAAGTAGTGATACTACTTTAAGTGATGGCAGAGTTTGTGTGTGCAGATGGTAAAGTAGTGATACTACTTTAAGTGATGGCAGAGTTTGTGTATGGAGATAGCCCAGGAAATGCTTCCGAGAGGCCAGTGTGATTTGATGTAATGTCATTTATTTCTCATTTGTGTATTTTAATACGGTAAGATTTTTTATATTCTTCTTTAATTTTTAACTAGCATATGTCTCTGAAATCCTTGTTACGTGGGCGTGTCTGTTGTCTGTAAAATCCCATTTACGCAGGCGTGTTTGCTGTCTGTAAACTCCCCATTATGTGGATGTTGTCTGTAAACTCCCCATTATGTGAATGTTGTCTGTAAACTCCCCATTATGTGGGTGTTGTCTGTAAACTCTCCATTATGTGGATGTTGTCTGTAAACTCCGCATTATGTGGGTGTGTTTGTTGTCTGTAAACTCCGCATTATGTGGGTGTTGTCTGTAAACTCCGCATTATGTGGGTGTTGTCTGTAAACTCCGCATTATGTGGGTGTTGTCTGTAAACTCTCCATTACATGAGTGTGTTTACCGTATGTGCTGAAGAAATAATGGATTATGTGTTCTGTGTTGTCTAACACCGGACCTAGAAAGAGAAGAAGAAGATAAGATCATTACGTCTGGGAATCTTGCGAAATATGCTAATTAGATTCTGCAACGTGAAAGGAAAATGGCAGATGAGATTGTTATGACGGTAATCATTAACACATATAACACAAATCTGAACTTTACTCAAGAGACTGACGTGACGGTAGTCATTAGAACATAGCATACATATCTGAACTTTACCCAAGAACATAGCATACATATCTGAACTTTACCAAACAACATAGCATACATATCTGAACTTTGCCCAAGAACATAGCATACATATCTAAACTTTACACAAGAACATATCATTCATATCTGAACTTTACCCAAGAACATAGCATACATATCTGAACTTTACCCAAGAACATAGCATACATCTCTCTCTGAACCTTAGGTGCCCAGGGCACATGGGGCTTCCGATAGCATACATATCTGAACTTTACCCAAGAACATAGCATACATATCTGAACTTTACCCAAGAACATAGCATACATCAATCTCTCTCTGAACCTTAAGTGCCCAGGGCACATGGGGCTTCCGATAGCATATATATCTGAACTTTACCAAAGAACATAGCATACATATCTGAACTTTATCCAAGAACATAGCATACATATCTGAACTTTACCCAAGAACATAGCATACATATCTGGACTTTACCAAAGAACATAGCATACATATCTGGACTTTACCAAAGAACATAGCATACATAACTGGACTTTACTAAAGAACATAGCATACATATCTGAACTTTACCAAAGAGACTGACGTTGATCGGGTCTTTGAAACCTTGGCGAATAAAGCACATGATGTTGATGATGTTACTTCCGACACCGAACAAATCGATTACTTCACACACACTAGTCAAAATTACGTACTGAAATATCGATACTGCGTAATCGCTTAGCAAGGTGTTCGGTTCTTTCACCGAACCTGCGCTCCAGAATACTGTCTCCGATGAGTTGACAAACTTGAGAGTTCTCATTCCAACACACGTTCATAACCTGCTTCTAGCTTGTGTTAGATCTGTTGCATACAGAAAATATTCTTTGGTGGTAATAGAAGTATTTTTTTTTATGCGCGCATGGGCTTGCTAGATAATTTTAGCACGTGTGTGGTGGGGGTTATTTTACACAGAGTTATCCCTTTAAAATTCAGGCAACTGTCAGCTGTTGTTTACTCTGATGTTCAAGGCTGACTTCTGTGCCCAGGGGCCGGTCAGGTCAGCCACACGTCGACGCCCCTGGGGGAAAGGCAGGCTAAACTCTACAGGCGTTAAATGTGAATGGAGCTAAAATACGAGGTCATAGTAACCTAACACCGAAAGAGAAGACATCTTGTTGTTGTTGTTGTTGTTGTTGTTGGCAGAGATGCAGATGAAGCCACTGACAGCAATTATTGAGGAAAGACGCTGGCGATGGTTGGGACATGTGCTCCGAATGACTGACAACTCACTACCAAAAATACCACTAGGATGGACACCACAAGGTAAACAGAGAGGATGTTGAGCAAAAGAGAGCTCACTTGGGCAAGAGCGGGAAAAGAGGCAAAGAACAGGCTTTTGCTGAACACCTCTGTGGAAGCCCCGTGTGCTTTTGGCACTTAAGGTTGAGAGAGAGAGAGAGAGAGAGAATCACTAATCTGAGATATGTGTATGACACTGTTCTAATATCATAAAGTGAAAACAATTTGAAGAAACTTGTGAACAAGATTATTAGAGAAAACAGTAAAAGAGGCCAATAGCTAAACAGCAACATGACAGAAACAATGCAGAGACCAAGAGATATACCAAAGTGCAAGATCCTTTCAGACAAGAAGACACTGACACAACTCACCTTTGAACACAAAAATAAGAACTGATGTCAAACGCATAAATAAAATCGAATCACGAGTAAGTAATACAATGGCAGCTTTTCATGACATGAGGAAAATACTAACAAATAAATAGATGTCCCTAAAAGTAATGAATGAATGAATGAATGAATGAATGAATGAAGGATCATTATTTTAAAAGGGTAAAGTATTAGGCACGCAGGCCCGTCTTATTTTCTTACAATGAGGAAAAGAGAATGACAATGCTATTTAAAACCAACATTTGTTTATGTTTGTGAAGGGTATGACAGCTTTATATAAAGTCAATATAGCTGTATGTTTTGAAACTTCCACAATCAAAAAGTTGACAGTGAGATGTGGTTTCGAAGAAAGATGACACAAATAGCCTGGACAGACAGAAAAATAAATGAAGAGGTCCTCAAAGAACATAGCATACATAACTGGACTTTACCAAAGAACATAGCATACATATCTGAACTTTACCAAAGAGACTGACGTTGATCGGGTCTTTGAAACCTTGGCGAATAAAGCACATGATGTTGATGATGTTACTTCCGACACCGAACAAATCGATTACTTCACACACACTAGTCAAAATTACGTACTGAAATATCGATACTGCGTAATCGCTTAGCAAGGTGTTCGGTTCTTTCACCGAACCTGCGCTCCAGAATACTGTCTCCGATGAGTTGACAAACTTGAGAGTTCTCATTCCAACACACGTTCATAACCTGCTTCTAGCTTTTGTTAGATCTGTTGCATACAGAAAATATTCTTTGGTGGTAATAGAAGTATTTTTTTTTTATGCCCGCATGGGCTTGCTAGATAATTTTAGCACGTGTGTGGTGGGGGTTATTTTACACAGAGTTATCCCTTTAAAATTCAGGCTACTGTCTGCTGTTGTTTACTCTGATGTTCACGGCTGACTTCTGTGCCCAGGGGCCGGTCAGCTCTGCCACACGTCGACGCCCCTGGGGGAAAGGCAGGCTAATCTCTACAGGCATTAAAATGTGAATGGAGCTAAAATACGAGGTCATAGTATCAAAACACCGAAAGAGAAGACATCTTCTTCTTCTTGTTGTTGTTGGCAGAGATGCAGATGAAGCCACTGACAGCAATTATTCAGGAAAGACGCTGATGATGGTTTGGACATGTGCTCCGAATGAGTGACAACTCACTACCAAAAATAGCACTAGGATGGACACCACAAGGTAAACAGAGAGGATGTTGAGCAAAAGAGAGCTCACTTGGGCAAGAGCGGGAAAAGAGGCAAAGAACAGGCTTTTGCTGAACACCTCTGTGGAAGCCTCGTGTGCTTTTGGCACTTAAGGTTGAGAGAGAGAGAGAGAGAGAGAGAGAGAGAGAGAGAGAGAGAGAGAGAGAGAGATCACTAATCTGAGATATGTGTATGACACTGTTCTAATATCATAAAGTGAAAACAATTTGCAGAAACTTGTGAACAAGATTATTAGAGAAAACAGTAAAAGAGGCCAATAGCTAAACAGCAACATGACAGAAACAATGCAGAGACCAAGAGATATACCAAAGTGCAAGATCCTTTCAGACAAGAAGACACTGACACAACTCACCTTGGAACACAAAAATAAGAACTGATGTCAAACGCATAAATAAAATCGAATCACAAGTAGGTAATACAATGGCAGCTTTTCATGACATGAGGAAAATACTAACAAATAAACAGATGTCCCTAAAAGTAATGAATGAATGAATGAATGAATGAATGAATGAAGGATCATTATTTTAAAAGGGTAAAGTATTAGGCACGCAGGCCCGTCTTATTTTCTTACAATGAGGAAAAGAGAATGACAATGCTATTTAAAACCAACATTTGTTTATGGTTGTGAAGGGTAGACAGCTTTATATAAAGTCAATATAGCTGTATGTTTTGAAACTTCCACAATCAAAAAGTTGACAGTGAGATGTGGTTTCGAAGAAAGATGACACAAATAGCCTGGACAGACAGAAAAATAAATGAAGAGGTCCTCAAAGAACTTCACACCAACGAAGACTATTTCAAATGAAAAGAAAGAAACAGTCGGAATCTCTAAGAAACGTCATGAGAAGGCAAAAGATGGAGAACTTTGTCATGAGAAGACAGATGTTGGATAACCTGGACATGTTATGAGAAGAAGGATGTTGAATAACCTAGATATGTGATGAGAAGACAGATGTTGGATAACCTGGACATGTGATGAGAAGACAGAAGTTATAGAACTTGGACATGTTATGAGAAGACAGATGTTGGATAACCTGGATATGTGATGAGAAGACAGATGTTGGATAACCTGGACATGTGATGAGAAGACAGAAGTTATAGAACTTGGACATGTTATGAGAAGACAGAAGTTATAGAACTTGGACATGTTATGAGAAGGCAGAAGTTGGATAACCTGGACATGTGATGAGAAGACAGATGTTGGATAACCTGGACATGTGATGAGAAGACAGAAGTTGGATAACCTGGACATTTGATGAGAAGACAGATGTTGGATAACCTGGACATGTGATGAGAAGACAGAAGTTGGATAACCTGGACATTTGATGAGAAGACAGATGTTGGATAACCTGGACATGTGATGACAAGACAGATGTTGAATAACCTGGACATGTGATGAGAAGACAGATGTTGGATAACCTGGACATGTGATGAGAAGACAGATGTTGGATAACCTGGACATGTGATGAGAAGACAGATGTTGGATAACCTGGACATGTGATGAGAAGACAGAAGTTTAAGATCTTAAATATGCCATAGAAAGACAGATGTTGGATAACTTGGACATGTTATGAGAAGACAGAAGCTGGAGAACCTGGACATTTGTTGAGAAAACAGAAGCTGGAGAACTTGGACATGTCATGAGAAGACAGAAGTTATAGAACTTGGACATGTTATGAGAACACAGAACTTAGATATCTTGGACTTGACATGAGAAGACAGAGGTTTGAGAACTTGGACATGTGATGAGAAGACAGAAGTTAGAAAACTTGGACGTGTTATGAGAAGACAGAAGTTGGAGAACCTGGACATGTTATGAGAGACAGAAGTTAGAAAACTTGGAGATGTTATGAGAAGACAGGAGGTAGAGAAATTTGACATGTTATGAGAAGACAGAAGTTAGAGAACTTGGACATGTTATGAGAAGACAGAAGTTAGAGAACCTGGACATGTCATGAGAAGACAGAAGTTAGAAAACGTGGACGTGTCATGAGAAGACAGAAGTTAAAAAACTTGGACATGTCATGAGAAGACAGAAGTTAGAAAACCTGGACATGTGATGAGAAGACAGATGTTGGATAACCTGGACATGTGATGAGAAGACAGATGTTGGATAACCTGGACATGTGATGAGAAGACAGATGTTGGATAACCTGGACATGTGATGAGAAGACAGAAGTTTAAGATCTTAAATATGCCATAGAAAGACAGATGTTGGATAACTTGGACATGTTATGAGAAGACAGAAGCTGGAGAACCTGGACATTTGTTGAGAAAACAGAAGCTGGAGAACTTGGACATGTCATGAGAAGACAGAAGTTATAGAACTTGGACATGTTATGAGAACACAGAACTTAGATATCTTGGACTTGACATGAGAAGACAGAGGTTTGAGAACTTGGACATGTGATGAGAAGACAGAAGTTAGAAAACTTGGACGTGTTATGAGAAGACAGAAGTTGGAGAACCTGGACGTGTCTTGAGAAGACAGAAGTTAGAAAACTTGGAGATGTTATGAGAAGACAGGAGGTAGAGAAATTTGACATGTTATGAGAAGACAGAAGTTAGAGAACTTGGACATGTTATGAGAAGACAGAAGTTAGAGAACCTGGACATGTCATGAGAAGACAGAAGTTAGAAAACGTGGACGTGTCATGAGAAGACAGAAGTTAAAAAACTTGGACATGTCATGAGAAGACAGAAGTTAGAAAACTTGGACATGTTATGAGAAGACAGAAGTTAGAAAACTTGGACGTGTTAAGAGAAGACAGAAGTTAGAAAACTTGGACGTGTCATGAGAAGACAGAAATTAAAAAACTTGGACATGTCATGAGAAGACAGAAGTTAGAAAACTAGGACATGTTATGAGAAGACAGAAGTTAGAAAACTTGGACGTGTGATGAGAGGACAGAACTTGGAAAACGTAATGACTGGAAACTCCAGGGGGAAATGACGAGAGGAAGAGCAAGAGAAGAGCATCTCAGTGGACTGACTAAGTGGCATGGAAAATGGCAAGCCTCTGAATTGATGAGAAACACCAAGGACCGTGAAAGCTGGAGATACGTGATCACCAACTCTATCATGTATGACACATAATGTTTCATAAAACACATAAATATGGATCATGACATATTACAGAATCTGGTACATTTACATATTTTGTCATGTACGTTTTGTTGTTGTTGTTATTATTATTTGATATTTGTATGGAAAGGAAGAATGAAAGACAATGTTTGCTACAGAAATGTGTTCTGTCACGAATATATATTTAGCTACTGAAAGAACGAGATAACATTTAGAAAATAATTTCCCTGCCTTGTTTTTCTACATTCTTAGTTCCACAATTATAAACTAAACGTTTCTATAGCGATACTTTTTATACATTGTTAGTTCCACACTTGTAAACTAAACGTTCTATAGCGATAGATTTTCTACATTCTTAGTTCCACAATTATAAACTAAACGTTTCTATAGCGATACTTTTTATACATTGTTAGTTCCACACTTGTAAACTAAACGTTCTATAGCGATAGATTTTCTACATTCTTAGTTCCACAATTATAAACTAAACGTTTCTATAGCGATACTTTTTATACATTGTTAGTTCCACACTTGTAAACTAAACGTTCTATAGCGATAGATTTTCTACATTCTTAGTTCCACAATTAAAACTAAACGTTCTATAGCGATACTTTTTATACATTGTTAGTTCCACACTTGTAAACTAAACGTTCTATAGCGATAGATTTTCTACATTCTTAGTTCCACAATTATAAACTAAACGTTTCTATAGCGATACTTTTTATACATTGTTAGTTCCACACTTGTAAACTAACGTTCTATAGCGATAGATTTTCTACATTCTTAGTTCCACAATTATAAACTAAACGTTTCTATAGCGATACTTTTTATACATTGTTAGTTCCACACTTGTAAACTAAACGTTCTATAGCGATAGATTTTCTACATTCTTAGTTCCACAATTATAAACTAAACGTTTCTATAGCGATACTTTTTATACATTGTTAGTTCCACACTTGTAAACTAAACGTTCTATAGCGATAGATTTTCTACACTCTTAGTTCCACAATTATAAACTAAAGGTTTCTATAGCGATACTTTTTATGCATTGTTAGTTCCACACTTGTAAACTAAACGTTCTATAGCGATACGTTCAGACTTCTTGACAGCCCAAATATTTGTGAACTTAGAGAACGTTACAGTGAATGTAATGTTTTATATGTTACTGCAGAAGAAAAGTGTCACATACAAAAATGAATCCCCGTGTGCTAACTCATAATAAACTGAAGAAAGGCAGAGACTGATTTAAAGAAAGAGAGAAAAATGACCTGAAAATTGGCAGTTTAACCTGACATTCCTGATTCTCTATTATTAAACAGTTTATAGTACACAGAAACATGCTCACTTTAAATCAGGTATTAATCTTAAACTTCTGATCAAACTCGGAGACATTCTGTTGACATTTGGTTATTAAATTATTTTATTTCTGTACTCGGAATGGAAGTAATAACACACATTAATTCCGTAGGAACGTAGGATGTTATTGAAGAATAACACTTCTTAGGCCAATGTCAGAAGTAATTACTTCTTTTTACAAGTTTTAATAGGAGTGTTTCTCGAAGATTTCTAATACAACAGCGCTAGAACTTGACGAAAGTAAGAACATGAAGTCACTTTGTCATTGTTTTAACAGTAAACCATCTATTCACTTTGTCACTGTTTTAACAGTAAGACCATCTATTCACTGTGTCATTGTTTTAACAGTAAGAACATCTATTCACTGTGTCATTGTTTTAACAGTGAAACCATCCATTCACTTTGTCATTGTTGTAACAGTAAGAACATGTATTCACTGTGTCATTGTTTTAACAGTAAGAACATCTATTCACTGTCATTGTTTTAACAGTGAAACCATCAATTCACTGTGTCATTGTTTTAACAGTAAGACCGACCATCTGTTCACTTTGTCATTGCTTTAAAAGTAAGAACATCTATTCAATGTGTCACTGTCTTAAGAGTAAGAATACCCAGTCACTTTGCAACAATTTCAAAAATAAGAACATCAGGTCATTTTGTAGTTCTTTTCAAGTTCCATCAAGAAAGTAACTCCTACTTGTTTCGTTACAACAAACGGCACTGCCCACAAGTGGGACACTTTTTTGTATGAAAAAAGAACAAACATGGACATAATATTAACACTTTGAGTGATGATAATATTTTCACTAATTTTAACATTTCTAATAATGTTAATATTTCCACTAATGCTAACATTTCTACTAGTGCTAATATTACCACTAATGTTAACATTTGACTAGTGCTAACATTTCCACTAATGTTAACATTACTGTAATGCTAATTAAACAAACTCTTTCTTTCTCTCGTTTTTTCGAGGGGTTTGGTGAGGGGGGGGGGGGGTTGAGTAGAACCTTGTATATTGAACTGTAATCTGACATCAATCAATCATCAAGTGCCGTGTCGCGTGGCTTAGGCGATCATTTCTCTCCACAATTTCTTGCTTTTAGACGATCATTTCTCTCCACAATTTCTTGCTTTTAGACCATCATTTCTCTCCACAATTTCTTGCTTTTAGACGATCATTTCTCTCCACAACTTCTTGCTTTTAGACCATCATTTCTCTCCACAATTTCTTGCTTTTAGACCATCATTTCTCTCCACAACTTCTTGCTTTTAGACCATCATTTCTCTCCACAATTTCTTGCTTTTAGACTTGATTTATCTGACCCGTCGGTGACTTTCTTCCTACCCACACTGAAATCCCATCCAGTATCTTCTCTCTTTGTCTTCATCTGTCTCTCCTTCCCTCACGTCTTCTATTTCCCATAGTGTGTTCCAATTTTTTCTTCTTCTCAGAAAATCTGACATGAGACTGTATAATCTACGTCTCTACGTGTCAGACTATAAGCCCCAGAACCTGACATGAGACTGTATAATCTACGTCAATGTTTGTCAGACTATAAGACACAGAACCTGACACGAGACTGCATAATTTACGTCACTGTTTGTCAGACTATAAGACTCAGAACCTGATATGAGGCTGTATTATCTACGTAACTGTTTGTCAGACTAAGAATTGGAATATGATGCACGAAAAGTGACTCAGGTATAAAAAAATTTTGAAATAAAAGGATACTGTATGAAAGCACTTGTCTGACATGGCGAAGATTGATGTTTGAAATCTAGCGAGTAACGCCCCTTCTGTCTCAGCCGTAGAAGCCAGTAACCCGACTTGTTCTGGGGCTATAGAAGCCAGTAACCCGACTTGTTCTGGGGCTATAGAAGCCAGTAACCCGACTTGTTCTGGGGCTGTGGAAGGAAAGCAGCCCATACCTGATGCTGACCACATATATCTCTGTGTAATGTTCGGACAGGTGGAGATGAATATGGACACTAGTATCTCTGTATAATGTTCGGACAGGTGGAGATGAATATGGACACTAGTATCTCTGTGTAATGTTCGGACAGGTGGAGATGAATATGGGCACTAGTATCTCTCTCCTGTCTCTCTTGCTGACGCAACAGGGCTAAGGAATTAAACACTTTGATTTGGCCTTAAACATATCTTCTTCTTACCTGTAGATGGCATTGAACCATCTCATGACTTGAATCTTCCTCTGAGAAAATATATATGAATGTTACTCAGAACTTTTGTCTTCAATTTCTTTTACGAGGAACTGGTAATTGTGTGCTGGATGTTATCAGTCTGTGTTCTGCTAGATGTTATCAGTCTCATGTGTTCTGCTAGATGTTATCAGTCTCATGTGTTCTGTTGGATGTTATCAGTCTCATGTGTTCTGCTGGATATTATCAGTCTCATTTGTTCTGCTGGATGTTATCAGTCTCATATGTTCTGCTGGATATTATCAGTCTCATGTGTTATGCTGAATGTTATCAGTCTCATGTGTTCTGCTAGATGTTATCAGTCTGTGTTCTGCTAGATGTTATCAGTCTCATGTGTTCTGCTAGATGTTATCAGTCTCATGTGTTCTGCTAGATGTTATCAGTCTCATGTGTTCTGCTAGATGTTATCAGTCTCATGTGTTCTGCTGGATGTTATCAGTCTCATGTGGTCTGCTGGATGTTATCAGTCTCATGTGTTCTGCTAGATGTTATCAGTCTCATGTGTTCTGCTAGATGTTATCAGTCTCATGTGTTCTGCTAGATGTTATCAGTCTCATGTGTTCTGCTGGATGTTATCAGTCTCATGTGGTCTGCTGGATGTTATCAGTTTTGTTGGACAGAGATTTTGTTCCACAATATTGCAAGAAAGATATTTGTTCCACATTGTTTGCTAGAATAAGATCTTGTCCCACACTGTTGTTAGAAAGAAATTTTGTCCCACACTGGTGCTAGAAAGAGATTTTGTTCCACAATGGTGCTAGAAACAGATACAATACTGCTTTCCCTAGCCTCCAACTTACCCAGTTAATGTCTACATATAGCTACACTTATAGTGAGAATCACCTTCTTCTATAATATGAGCTGTGTCTACTTAAAGCTATACATGTAGGGCGAATAATAGATTTTCTTCCACAGTGTTGCACTAAGAGATTTTGTATCACAATGTTGCTAGAAAAGAATTTTGTTCCATACTGTTCTAGAAAGATACTTTGTTCGACAGTGTTGTTAGAAAAATATTTTCTATCAGAATGTTGCTAGAAAGAGATTTTGTTCCAATGTGCTGCTAGAAACAGATTTTGTTCCACATTGTTTGGTAGAAAGAAATTTTGTTCCACACTGTTACTAGTAAGAGATTTTGTTCCACACTGCTGCTAGAAAGAGATTTTGTTCCACACTGCTGCTAGAAAGAGATTTTGTTCCACATTGCTGCTAGAAAGAGATTTTGTTCCACACTGCTGCTAGAAAGAGATTTTGTCCCACATTGCTGCTAGAAAGAGATTTTGTCCCACACTGCTGCTAAAAAGAGATTTTGTTCCACGTTGCTGCTAGAAAGAGATTTTGTTCCACACTGCTGCTAGAAAGAGATTTTGTCCCACACTGCTGCTTGAAAGAGATTTTGTTCCACATTGCTTTGTTAGAAAGAGATTTTGTCCCACACTGTTGCTTGAAAGAGATTTTGTTCTACACTGCTGCTAGAGAAAAATTTTGTTCCACACTGCTGCTAGAAAGAGATTTTGTTTCACACTGTTAGAAAAATATTTTTTACACACTCTTGCTAGAATAAGATTTTGCTCCACACTTTTGCTAGAAAAAGATTTTGTTCCACACTTTTGCTAGAAAGAGATTTTGTTCCACACTTTTGATAGAAAGATATTTTGTTCCACACTTTTGATAGAAAGATATTTTGTTCCACACTTTTGATAGAAATAGATTTTGTTCCACACTTTTGATAGAAAGATATTGTATTCCACACTTTTGCTAGAAAGAGATTTTGTTCTACACTGTTGTTAGAAAGAGATTTTGTTCTACACTGTTGTTAGAAAGAGATTTTGTTCCACAATGCTGCTAGAAAGAGATTTTGTTCCACAATGGTGCTAGAAAGAGATTATGTTTCACAATGCTGCTAGAAAGAGATGTTGTTCCACAATGCTTCTAGAAAGAGATTTTGTTCCACAATGGTGCTAGAAAGAGATTTTGTTCCACAATGGTGCTAGAAAGAGATTTTGTTCCACAATGGTGCTAGAAAGAGATTTTGTTCCACATTAGTGCTAGAAACAGATACTATGCTGCTTTCCCTAGCCTCCGACTTACCCAGTTAATGTCCACATATAGCTACACCTATAGTGAGAATCAACTTCTATAATATGAGCTTTCTCTACATATAACAACGCTTGTAGGGAGAATCAACTTCTTCTATAATATGAGCTTTCTCTACATATAACAACGCTTGTAGAGAGAATCAACTTCTTCTATAATATGAGCTGTCTCTACATATAACAACGTTTGTAGAGAGAATCAACTTCTATAATAAGAGCTGTCTCTATATATAGCAACGCTTGTAGAGAGAATCACCTTCTTCTATGGTATGATTTGTCTCTACATATAGTCTCTATGTCAATATAGTACTGGGGAAGGGAAATAACAACTTTATTTCTGTAAGTTGGTGCGTTACTAATATTCGAAAACTTTCAGTAAACTTAACGAGTCCTGTTTGTTGTTAAATCTTACACATTAGGGTGACTAGTACAGTACTCAAAAGTCTGATTATCATGAGAAAAGTAGGAAGAAGTTTCTAGAGCCTAACTGCGTGCGTTGTGATTGGCAAGAGTTGGAAACAATGAATGAAGGGAAATTCTGAAATTTCACAGCGTAGACGAATAAAAATGTGAAGATTGGAAACACCAGAGAGCTCAGACATAGAGGATAGAGGTTCAGACGTAGAGGAGAGAGGTTCAGGCATAGAGAAGAGAGGCTCAGACATAGAAGAGAGAGGTTCGGGCATAGAGGAGAGAGGCTCAGACGTAGACGAGAGAGGCTCAGACATAAAGGAGAGAGGCTCAGACATAGAAGAGAGAGGTTCAGACATAGAAGAGAGAGGCTCAGACATAGAGATTCAGACATAGAGGAGAGAGGCTCAGACATAGAGGTTCAGACATAGAGGAGAGAGGTTCAGACATAGAAGAGAGAGGTTCAGACAAAGAGGAGAGAGGCTCAGACGTTGAGGAAAGAAGTTCAGATACTAGAGGAGAGGTTCAGACATAGACCAGAGAGGCTTAGACATAGAGAAGAGAGGTTCAGACGGAGAGGAGAGAGTCTCAGACGTAGAGGTTCAGACTTAGAGAAGAGGTGTTCAGATAGACCAGAGAGGTTTAGCCATGGAGGAGAATATCTAAGACACAGAGGAAAGAGCCTCAGACATAGAGAAGAGAAGCTCAGACATAGAGGAGAGAAGCTCAGACATAGAGGGGAGAAGTTCAGATATAGAGAAGAGAAGCTCAGACATAGAGGAGAGAAGCTCAGACATAGAGGAGAGAAGCTCAGACATAGAGGGGAGAAGCTCAGATGTAGAGGAGAGAAGCTCAGACATACTTAGACAAAAGGAGAAAGACATACAGAAGAGAGACTCAGACCTAGAAGAGAGAGACTCGGACGTAAAAGACATAGAGAAGAGAGGCTCAGACATAGAGGAAAGAATCTGAGACATAGAGGAAAGAGGATCAGACTTAGAAGAGACAAGCTCAAAAATAAAGGAGAGAAGCTCAGACATAGAGGAGAGAGACTCAGACATAGAGGAGAGAGACTCAGACATAGAGGAGAGAAGTTCAGACATAGAGGAGAGAAGCTCAGACATAGAAGCTCACACATAGAGGAGAGACTCAGACATAGAGAAGAGAAGCTCAGACATAGAGGAGAGAAGCTCAGACATAGAGGGGAGAAGTTCAGATATAGAGAAGAGAAGCTCAGACATAGAGGAGAGAAGCTCAGACATAGAGGAGAGAAGCTCAGACATAGAGGGGAGAAGCTCAGATGTAGAGGAGAGAAGCTCAGACATACTTAGACAAAAGGAGAAAGACATACAGAAGAGAGACTCAGACCTAGAAGAGAGAGACTCGGACGTAAAAGACATAGAGAAGAGAGGCTCAGACATAGAGGAAAGAATCTGAGACATAGAGGAAAGAGGATCAGACTTAGAAGAGACAAGCTCAAAAATAAAGGAGAGAAGCTCAGACATAGAGAGACTCAGACATAGAGGAGAGAGACTCAGACATAGAGGAGAGAAGTTCAGACATAGAGGAGAGAAGCTCAGACATAGAAGCTCACACATAGAGGAGAGAGACTCAGACATAGAGGAGAGAAGCTCAGACATAGAGGAGAGAAGCTCAAATATAGAGGAGAGAAATTCAGACATAGAGGAGAGAAATTCAGACATAGAGGAGAGAGGCTCAGACATAGAGAAACGAGGTTCAGTCACATAGGAGAGAGGCTCAGACATAGAGGCACAGACATAGAGAAACGAGGCTCAGAAATAGAGGTCCAGACATAGAGGCTCAGACATAGAGGCTTAGAGAAAAGAGGCTTAGAGGAAAGAGGTCAGGCATTGAGGAAAGAAGGTCAGGCATTGAAGAAAGAGGTCAGACATAGAAGAGAAAGACTCAGCCATAGAGGAGAGAGGTCAGGAGAGAGACTCAGACAGAGGTCAGACATAGAGGAAAGAGAAAGAGATCAGACATAGAGGAGAGAGACTCAGGAGTGAGACTCAGACAGAGGTCAGACATAGAGACTCAGACATAGAGGAAAGAGGTCAGACATAGAGGAAAGAAGTCAGGCTTAGAGGAAAGAGACAAAGACATAGAGGAAGAGATCAGAACTAGAAGAGAGAGACATAGAGGTCAGACATAGAGGAGAGAGACTCAGACATAGCTACAGACATAGAGGAAAGAGGTCAGACATTGATGAAAGAGACTGAGAAAGAGGTCAGACATTGATGAAAGAGACTGAGAAAGAGGTAAGACGTTGATGAAAGAGACTGATAAAGAAGTCAGACATCGATAAAAGAGACTGAGAAAGAGGTCAGACATTGATGAAAGAGACTGAGAAAGAGGTCAGATAGAAGAAAGAAATCAAGCATAGAGGAATGAGACTCATACATAGAGGAGAGAGACTCAAACATAGAGGAGAGAGGCTCAGGCATAGATGAGAGAGGTTCAGGCACAGAGGAGAGAAACTTAAACATCCAGGAGAGAGACTCAGACATAGAGGAGAGAGACTCAAACATAGAGGAGAGAGACTCAAACATAGGGTAGAGAGAGACTCAAACATAGAGGAGAGAGACTCAAACATAGAGGAGAGAGACTCAAGCATAGAGGAGAGAGACTCAAACATAAAGGAGACAGACTCAAACACAGAGGAGAGAGACTCAAACGTAGAGGAGAGAGACTCAAATATAGAGGAGAGAGACTCTGACATAGAGGAGAGAGACTCAAACATAGAGGAGAGAGACTCAAACATAGAGGAGAGAGACTCAAACATAGAAGAGAGAGACTCAAACATAGAGGAGAGAGACTAAAACATAAAGGAGAGAGACTCAAACAGAGAGACTCAAACATAGAGGAGACAGACTCAAACATAGAGGAGAGAGACTCAAACATAGAGACTAAGACATAGAGGAGAGAGACTCAAAAATAAAGGAGAGAGACTCATACATAGAGGAGAGAGACTCAAACATAGAGGAGAGAGACTCAAACATAGAGGAGAGAGACTCAGACAAAGAGGAGAGAGACTCAAACATAGAGGAGAGAGACTCAAACATAGAGGAGAGAGACTCAGACATAGAGGAGAGAGACTCAAACAGAGAGACTCTAACATAGAGGAGACAGACTCAAACATAGAGGAGAGAGACTCAAACATAGAGGAAAGAGACTCAGACATAGAGGAGAGAGAGACAGACATAGAGGAGAGAGACTCATACATAAAGGAGAGAGAGACTCATACATAAAGGAGAGAGACTCAAACATAGAGGAGAGAGACTCAGACATAGAGGAGAGAGACTCAGACATAGAGGAGAGAGACTCAGACATAGAGGAAAGATGTCAGACATAGAGGAAAGATGTCAGATATAGAGGAAAGACGTCAGAGGAAAGATGTCAGATATAGAGTAAAGACGTCAGACATAGAGGAAAGATGTCAGACATAGAGGAAAGATGTCAGACATAGAGACAAGATGTCAGATATTGAGACAAGACGTCAGATATAGAGGAAAGACGTCAGACATAGAGGAAAGATGTCAGACATAGAGGAAAGATGTCAGATATAGAGGAAAGATGTCAGACATAGAAGAAAGATGTCAGATATAGAGGAAAGTTGTCAGACATAGAGGAAAGACGTCAGACATTGAGGAAAGAGGTCAGGCATAGAGAAGCGAGACTAAGACATAGAGGAAAGAAACTCAGAGCAATGAGGGTTAGGCATGGAGGAAAGAGATCAGACATAGAGGAAAGAGATCAGACATAGAGGAAAGAGACTCAGACATAGAGGAAAGAGATCAGACATAGAGGAAAGAGATCAGACATAGAGGAAAGAGATCAGACATAGAGGAAAGAGATCAGACATAGAGGAGAGAGACTCAGTCATAGAGGAAAGAGACAGGTATAGAGTAAATAAGCACCTGAATACATATCTCAGATATAGAAGAAAGAGGTCAGACATAGAAGAAAGAGGTCAGACATAGAGGAAAGAGGTCAGGCATAGAGGAAAGAGGTCAGGCATAGAGGAAAGAGGTCAGACATAGAGGAGAGAGGCTCAGACATACCTGCAAGAGGCTCAGACAGAATGCTTAAAGATATGAGAGATGGCTCAGACATAGGAGTCAAAGATTTTTGGTTGTCTGAGTTTTCTAGACATGACTGAGAAGTAGAATCATGTACTGGCAAAGCTGAGTGCAGGATACAGAAGAATGGTTCTAGACATGACTGAGAAGTAGAATCATGTACTGGCAAAGCTGAGTGCAGGATACAGAAGAATGGTTCTAGACATGACTGAGAAGTAGAATCATGTACTGGCAAAGCTGAGTGCAGGATACAGAAGAATGGTTCTAGACATGACTGAGAAGTAGAATCATGTACTGGCAAAGCTGAGTGCAGGATACAGAAGAATGGTTCTAGACATGACTGAGAAGTAGAATCATGTACTGGCAAAGCTGAGTGCAGGATACAGAAGATGGTTCTAGACATGACTGAGAAGTAAAATCATGTACTGGCAAAGCTGAGTGCAGGATACAGAAGAATGGTTCTAGACATGACTGAGAAGTAGAATCATGTATTGGCAAAGCTGAGTGCAGGATACAGAAGAATGGTTCTAGACATGACTGAGAAGTAGAATCATGTATTGGCAAAGCTGAGTGCAGGATACAGAAGAATGGTTCCAGACATGACTGAGAAGTAGAATCATGTATTGGCAAAGCTGAGTGCAGGATACAGAAGAATGGTTCTAGACATGACTGAGAAGTAGAATCATGTATTGGCAAAGCTGAGTGCAGGATACAGAAGAATGGTTCTAGACATGACTGAGAGTAGAATCATGTACTGGCAAAGCTGAGTGCAGGATACAGAAGAATGGTTCTAGACATGACTGAGAAGTAGAATCATTTATTGGCAAAGCTGAGTGCAGGATACAGAAGAATGGTTCCAGACATGACTGAGAAGTAGAATCATGTACTGGCAAAGCTGAGTGCAGGATACAGAAGAATGGTTCCAGACATGACTGAGAAGTAGAATCATGTATTGGCAAAGCTGAGTGCAGGATACAGAAGAATGGTTCCAGACATGACTGAGAAGTAGAATCATGTATTGGCAAAGCTGAGTGCAGGATACAGAAGAATGGTTCCAGACACTTCAGATATTTCTTGTTGCCTCATTTTAGACATCGTTGTGTAGCAAACAGCAATCATGAAATAGAGAGGAAGACCAAGGCGAAGACTGCTGCAAGACATCGTTGTGTAGCAAACAGCAATCATGAAATAGAGAGGAAGACCAAGGCGAAGAATGCTGCAAGACATCGTTGTGTAGCAATGCCTGATTATGTTACTTTCCGGTTTCCGTATTAGGAGAGACCTTCCTCCCGATTAGTTTAAGGGTCTAGACTGTCACTGGTACAACGGGAGAAGCCTTCCTCCCGATTAGTTTAAGGGTCTAGACTGTCACTGGTACAACGGGAGAAGCCTTCCTCCCGATTAGTTTCAAGGTCTAGACTGCCAGTGGTACAAGGGTTCCTGAAGATTGATTCCATTGCTGGAACGTAACAGTGCTGTGACTCTATTTGAAGTATGTAAGTATGTCTGAGTCATATGTTGCTCATATATCTGGGATAACCCCTTTCCGGACATTTGGCTTTATTTTGTGTTGTCTGATTTTTTTTTTAGTTAATTCATCGTTCACCTCGTCATCCACATCTACTCTCATATTAAAGTTTTGGTGGTTCTTTTAAAATTATAACCTGGAGACTCTGTCGTGACAACAAGTCCATGTCTTGTGTTGTGTCATGGAATGTCAGGCTGGTTATTATTAGACTTGTAGTCAAGATCATCTGCATTACCAATGTGTGGACTTGTTGAGAACGTGGCGTGCCGATGCAGTGCGTTCACTTTAGTAACAACTTAGTAACTTAGTAACAACTTAGTGGATTCCAATTCTTGGAATAGTTAACTTGAGTAGTAAAGAGAAAGTTAAGTACACTTACACTCTCCGTCAGTAAAACACACAGCTCGTCAGTTTAACTCGCTTTCCAGCAGGCATTCTATCTTTCAATATTCACGGCACCTGCACCATACTATTTTACTACACATGCAGGGAGAATCACTAGAATCACTTCCTCGCAGGAAGAATCACTTCCTCGCAGGGAGAATCACTTCCTCGCAGGGAGAATCACTTCCTCGCAAGGAGAATCACTTCCTCGCAGGGAGAATCACTAGAATCACTTCCTCGCAGGGAGAATCACTTCCTCGCAGGGAGAATCACTTCCTCGCAAGGAGAATCACTTCCTCTCAAGGAGAATCACTTCCTCGCAAGGAGAATCACTTCCTCGCAAGGAGAATCACTTCCTCGCAGGGAGAATCACTTCCTCGCCTATAGTATGAGCCTTTTCTGCTCTGGCAATATTTTGTTTAGTCACGTTATATGAAGCAAAGTTGCACTCTCGGGGGTTCACAACTGATGTTTTTGTGAAGTTGTTTGGCCATTTCTCATTTCCGTCACTCATTTATTCTTGTGTTGCATGTGTTTTGTCTCTAGATGGGGACTAATACTTGTAGGTTTCATAGATTCATTAACCAGAATTTCCCAGAATAAACACAAACGGACTTTGCCTGAAATCTGTCCCGGCTGTTTGGGTAAATCTAGGCTGAAGATACCCTTTCCGGACATTTGGCTTTATTTTGTGTTGTCTGATTTTTTTTTTAGTTAATTCATCGTTCACCTCGTCATCCACATCTACTCTCATATTAAAGTTTTGGTGGTTCTTTTAAAATTATAACCTGGAGACTCTGTCGTGACAACAAGTCCATGTCTTGTGTTGTGTCATGGAATGTCAGGCTGGTTATTATTAGACTTGTAGTCAAGATCATCTGCATTACCAATGTGTGGACTTGTTGAGAACGTGGCGTGCCGATGCAGTGCGTTCACTTTAGTAACAACTTAGTAACTTAGTAACAACTTAGTGGATTCCAATTCTTGGAATAGTTAACTTGAGTAGTAAAGAGAAAGTTAAGTACACTTACACTCTCCGTCAGTAAAACACACAGCTCGTCAGTTTAACTCGCTTTCCAGCAGGCATTCTATCTTTCAATATTCACGGCACCTGCACCATACTATTTTACTACACATGCAGGGAGAATCACTAGAATCACTTCCTCGCAGGAAGAATCACTTCCTCGCAGGGAGAATCACTTCATCGCATGGAGAATTACATCCTCGCAGGGAGGAGAATTACTTCCTCGCACGGAGAATCAGAATCATTTCCTAACAGGGAGAATCACTTCCTTTCAGGGAGAATCATTTCCTCGCAAGGAGAATCACTTCCTCTCAAGGAGAATCACTTCCTCGAAGGGAGAATCACTTCCTCGCAAGGAGAATCACTTCCTCGCAGGGAGAATCACTTCCTCGCCTATAGTATGAGCCTTTTCTGCTCTGGCAATATTTTGTTTAGTCACGTTATATGAAGCAAAGTTGCACTCTCGGGGGTTCACAACTGATGTTTTTGTGAAGTTGTTTGGCCATTTCTCATTTCCGTCACTCATTTATTCTTGTGTTGCATGTGTTTTGTCTCTAGATGGGGACTAATACTTGTAGGTTTCATAGATTCATTAACCAGAATTTCCCAGAATAAAACACAAACGGACTTTGCCTGGAAATCTGTCCCGGCTGTTTGGGTAAATCTAGGCTGAAGATACTCTTTGCTGCACTTGCGGATTTTTGTTTTCTTGCGAGCATGATGAGATGTAACACGAACAGACTTTGGTCTATGAGCGCTAGAAGTAGCCTCATAATCAACAACTGAAGGTCTCTGCTCTGTATCACTTCTACATCTTCTCAGTGATCCTCTTGTAACCATGCTTCCATTAAAAAAATCTTCTTCAAAACATAAAAAAAAACACTGTACAACTAGAAACAGACAACTATGCTTGCCTAGTTCAACTCACCCTTTTTCTATACTGGCCTAGTTACAGCCACCCTCCTTCTATGCTGGCCTAGTTAAAGTCACTTTCCTTCTATGTTAACCTAGTTACAGTCACCCTCAATCTATGCTGGCCTAGTTAAAGTCACCCTCCTTTTATACCGCCCTAGTTAAGGTCACCCTCCTTCTATGCCGGCCTAGTTAAAGTCACCATACTTCTATGCTGGCCTATTAGTTAAAGTCACCCTCTTGCTATGCTAGTCTAGTTAATCACCCTCCTGCTATGCTAGTCTAGTTAATCACCCTCCTGCTATGCTATTCTAGTTAGTCATCCTTCTGCTGTGCTAGTCTAGTTAATCACCCTCCTGCTATGCTAGTCTATTTAGTCATCCTTCTGCTGTGCTAGGCTAGTTAAAGTCATTGTCCTTCTATGCTTCCCTAGTTAAAGTCACACTCCTTCTATGATGGCCTAGTTAAAGTCATCCTTCAGCTATTCTGGCCAAGTTAAAGCCATCCTCCTGCTATGCTAGTCTAGTTAAAGTCACCCTCCTTCTATGCTGATCTAGTACAAGTTAATCATGTGCTGGTCTAACGTTCGAGAAATTTTATCTACGTTCCAGTAACGTCAACGATCAGCCTCTTTCTAGCACCTCTTTGTTCTTCTTCTCACAGTTGCTGTCTAGACTCCTGTAGAGCAAAAGATCAACCTCTTTCTAACACCTCTTTGTTCTTCTCACAACTGCCCGACTGTAGGACGCCGCCATATTAGTTTTTCACCGATGGCTACTCAACTACTCACATCTGAGAAACGTGCAGAAAACAATTTCCTTCGTAAGCCTCTCTCTCTCTAAGCAACGATATGGATTCACTGCCTTCGAATTCCTCTACTCTGCCCATCTCTCTCATCGCGATAACAATATCAGATGGATCCAGCGGTTGTCCATCTGCGCTGTTGGCAGAGCCAGCCAGTCTATCAGTTCTCTCATTTCCCTGGATGCCCACGTGACCATGGACGTAGATGAAGGTGACTGCGAATCGTTGATATGTGCAATGACTGACGCCACCTTCCGGATCAAATTAATTCATATGCTCTCCACAATTCGCGGTCTTTAGACTTGATTATGAGATTCGTCGGTGACATTCTTCCTAGCCACACTGACAGCCCATCCAGTAACTTCTCTCTCTCTCTCTCTTTGTCTTCCTCTGTCTCTTCTTCCTTCAGTTTTTCCAGTTGTCACAGTATGTGTCAATGTTCTTCTTCTCAGAAAATCTCCTACAAATCTGGCTTGTCTGCCCCTGATCTTTGCTGTAATTTGCTTGTTAACTCCAGCCTCCAGCCTTCCAGAACATACTCACTGAATCTCTTAGTAAGCAGACACGGGTCTAGTTTTATGACTCTAGCCACTTGAATGCTTTCGTTACTGCCATCATCTTCGTCGTCAAGCTGCTCGTGCTGGTTTCCTGGAATGTTCTGACCCACGAACTCCTTTCATGTCGTAGAGCGGGCTCATCTGTGTACACCCCAGAATCTGCCTCACTAAAGTTGTCACTGAGGAGGGCGCTGACCTCTGCATTCACAGCAAGTGCATTCTGCTCTGTGCTTCTCTTGTCAACCCTGACAATGCAAGAGAAGGTACCCCTGAACTCTAGAGGTACAGGTACCCATCTCTTGCCAGGCTTGGAAATGTTACTTTGAGGCAGACGCGAATGTTGTGAAGTATAAGTGCAGGAGTGGAGGGGGTTCAAAGGTGAGAGAAGATATATTTAAAATTCCTGACTGAGAAGAGTGAGTGTGAAAGACCTACAGAAAGACAGAGGGAGATAGAGAGAGAGAGAGAGAGAGAGAGAGAGAATGAATGAATGAATGAATGAATGAATGAATAATCTTTATTTTTAAAGGGTAAAGAATTGGGCACGCAGGCCCGTCTTATATTCTGCTCTTCATCACTCCATCTTTCATTCTTCCCACACACTTGATTTAGTACAAATATACAAATTAAATTAGGAAAAAACATATCAAAAGAGTGTAAGATTTAACTATTACATTCAAAGTAAAAGAGAAGAAGTAATTAACCTAATAAAATAGCTTCACGCACACATACACAAACAGACATGTACATAAACAAAAATACATTGTAAATACAGATCCTCTAACATATGTTTTTAACAAACATTAAAATAATTTCTAACAATATCTAAAAAGCTACTTTTCGAACTATGTCATTTTAGTACTGGATGGTTGGCGAGTCATGTGTTGAGAGAGTGCTGGTTATTTTATGGAGGCATATAATTACAAGCAAGTAAATAATGAAACAGGTTTGAGTTAAAGGATGAAGTATTACCAATGGATTTTAAATTGTAGGGGAGGGTGTTCCAGAGCTGTACTGCAGAGTATGCAAGGCTTTTCTTGTACAGGTCAATCCTGGGTTTAGGAAGAAGACAGTTTTTTAAACGCTGGCTATGTCTAGTGTTGTAAGTAAACAGAGACCACAAGTAAGGCGGAGCATTGTGCGACAGAATTCTCTGAATAAACTTAACTTTGTTAAAAATAATTCTATATTTGTGGGGTTGAATTTTGAGTTCTTTGTGCTGATCTACAGGCTGTATGGGGTTTTTGTCATAAATCAGATTTAATGCTTGCTTGTGAACTCAGAGAGAGAGAGAGAGAGAGAGAGAGAGAGAGAGAGAGAGAGAGACAGAGAGAGAGAGGAAGTTTGGATGAATGTGTTCATGTCTAAGTGATAATGACCAGATTTGTACTACAAGCAGTGCACTTATCTGAGTCAGCAACTCGCGTCTGAAGACCTTCTTATGCCCACCTTTCCCTTCATCTGAAGTTCTTCTTATGCCCATCTTTCCTTTTATTTGAAGATCTTCTTATACCCATCTTTCCATTCATCTGAAGATCTTCTTATGCTCATCTTTCCCTTCATCTGATGATCTTCTTATACACATCTTTCCCTTCATCTGAAGATCTTCTTATACCAATCTTTCCCTTCATCTGACGATCTTCTTATGCTCATCTTTCCCCTCATCTGAAGATCTTCTTATGCCCATCTTTCCCTTCATCTGGAGCACAAAGAGAGAGTCTGGCATCATCTTGGCGGCGGTGAAGTTTACAGAGAAGCCATAGCCTGGAATAGAGAGAAGCCATAGCCTGGAATAGAGAGAGGCCATAGACTGGAATAAAGAGACGCCATACATTGGAATAGAGAGAAGCCATAGCCTGGAATAGAGTGAAGCCATACGCTGGAATACAGTGAAGCCATACCATAGAATAGAGAGAAGCCATAGCCTGGAATAGAGAGAAACCATATCTTGGAATACAGAGAAGCCATACCATGGAATAGAGGGAAGCCATAACTTGGAATAGAGAGAAGCCATACCTTGGAATACAGAGAACCCATATCCTGGAATAGAGAGAACCCATACCCTGGAATAGAGAGAAGCCAAAGCATGGAAACAGAGAAGCCAAATCTTGGAATACAGAGAAGCCATAGCTTGGAAAACATAGAAACCATAGCTTAGAATACAGAGACACCATAGCCTGGAATAGACAGAAGCCATAACCTGGAATACAGAGAAGCCAAAGCTTGGGAACGGGGAAGCCATAGCTTGGAATACAGAGACACCATAGCTTGGAATACAGAGACGTCATAGACTGGAATACAGAGATTCATCCGATGTTATCTAGTATTGTACCCAAAATACAGGTTTTCTGATCATCCCAACACCAAACAACAAATTTATTGTTCCCAGGATAAACATGTTCCCTGATTTTCACAAAACATCAAACAATAAATTTATTGTTCCCAGGATAAACATGTTCACAGAATTTCACAAAACATTAAACAACGATTGTATTGTATCCAGAACAAACATGTTTCCTGAATATCACAACATCCGACAATTAGGTTATTCCACCTTTGAAAAACTTGTATCTTGAATTTCACAAAATATTATACAACAAAGATATCATACCCAGGATAAATAGGTTTCCTGAATTTCACATTAAATAACACATTTATTGTACCCAGGATAAACATGTTTGATGAATTTCACAATATCCGACAAGACGTTTATTGTACCCATGATAAACATGTTTCCTGAATTTCACATCATCCGATAACAAGTTTATTGTACCCATGATAAACATGTTTCCTGAATTTCACATCATCCGATAACAAGTTTATTGTACTCAGGAAATACATGTTTCCTGAATTTCACAAATCATTAAACAACAAATTTATTGTATCCAGGATAAACATTTCTACTCAGTTTCACAAAACATTAAAAAACAAGTTTTATTATACACAGAATAAACACGTTTCCTGAATTTCACAACATCCGACAAAAAGTTTACTGTACCTAGGTTATAAAGCGGAACATGTTAACACTCCAGTAAAAAATAATTTCAGATTTTTATGTGTGTTCCAGTTTTATATTTGAAATAAATTTGTTTAAAAATGAGCATCAACACTGTCAAACTACTGTCTATAAGTATGAGGGGCGTTCAGCAAGTGATGCAGCACATCGTTCTTTTTCAGCTAATAATGAAGACAGAAGCATGAAACTTTGTACACTTTAAATATGGCATTTTTTTCATCTAATAATGAAGACAGAAGCATGACGGTTTGCACACTTTAAATAGGGCATATGTCAATCCTGTGAACCAAATTGTACCGCAAATGGCTAAAGAATATGGCTGCCCTCACCGTTGAAATGGAGCGTGTTAGCAGCTTGCGGTATAAGCAGCGAATTGTGATAGAATTTCTCGTTGCAGAAAATGAAACTGTTGTGAACATTCACAAGCGTTTATGTGATGTGTAATGAAGTTTTTCAGTCGACAGGAGTACAGTCAGTCGCTGGGTTCAGAGAATCAAAGAATCAATAAGTGGAGATAAGGAGTTGCATGATCCGCCTCGCTGTGGATGTCCTGCCACAGCCACCAAGGCAGAAATGTTGAAATGCACTGAGAGCATTATTCTTACTGAGAGGCATATCACTACTCAACAATTGTCATTAAAGCTGTCAGTCAGCAATGGCAGTGTAAATGCAGTTATTAAAGCTCTCGGATTTTCTAAGGTTTGGCCAAGATGGATTCCTCAAAGTCTCACAAATGACCATCGATTGCAAAGGAAAGCAATTTCTTCTGAATTGTTGGAGCGTTTCAGTGCTGAGGGAGAGAACTTTTTGGCCAAGATCATAACAGGTAACGAAACCTGGGCACATCATTTGAACCTGAGACAAAAAAAGACAGTCGATGGAGTGGCATCATCCGCAATCACCACGAAGAAAGAAATTCAAGACAAGCCATTCAGCTGGAAAGGTCATGATCACTGTCTTTTGGGACATTGAAGGTGTGATTCTTGTGGATGTTATGCCAAGAGGAGAGACAATCAATTCGCAAGCTTACATTAAGACATTGAAAAAAACTCAGTCAACGATTTTGCAGAGCTTGGCTGCACAAGAATCCAGCAGACCTGCTTTTCCCTCATGACAATGCTCGCCCTCACACAAATCTGACAACACAGGAAGCAATCACCAAATTGGACTGTACTACCCTATCCACCCTATAGTCCCGACTTGGCACCCTCCAATTTCCATCTGTTTGGTCCACTTAAAGATGCACTCCAAGGAGTAAGATTTGAAGATGACGAAGGAGTGATTCATGCAGCGAATAAATGGCTACATAATCAAGAGAAAATCTGGTACTTGTTTCATGCTAGCGTAAAGCCGTACAAGTTGATGGGGAGTATGTTCAATAATACCGATGTTTACATGATATATCCATGAATATTGTATATAAATTTCATGCTTTTTGAATAAACAGCTCCTGAGAAAAACGATGTGGTGTATTACTTTCTGAACGTCCTTTGTATCTCTCTCGCTGGTTACCTCTTTCTTTCTCTCCATCTTTTGTCTCTCTCTCTTTCCTTCCATCTCTCTCTCCATCTTCCCATTCTCTCTCTCTCTATCTCTCCATCCCCGCCCCCCCTCTCTCTCTCTCTCTCTCTCTCTCTCTCTCTCTCTCTCTCTGAAATAAAATTGAAAAAAAGGTTTTATCGTGACCTCAATAAAATCCAGGTTCAGCTATTTGCAGTATCAATTCCATGCTTGTACTTCTGTACTCGGTTCAGTATATTTGTTGCTGAAACAAAGCGAGTATTAAAATGCAGTTAATTTAAAATATTTATGTTCAGAAAGAACCTGGACTGACTTAAGCAAATATTTTTTAAACATTAAAAAGTCAGCCACATAACTGCCAATGGCAAAGGAAAACTCGATGCATTATTACAGATGCTTACATACAAGGTGTGTCAGAAAAATAGGAGGGTCATCCCCCACTGCGGGCACTATGAGGATATACACAATGCGCCAAAAAAGAAATGGGATCTGCCCACTGTGCTACTATGCAAAGTGCACCAAAAAAGAAATGGGATTAGCCCACTGTGGTACTACCCAAAGTGCATCAAAAAGAAATGTGATCAGCGAACTGTGGTACTATACAAAATGCATAAAAAAAGAAATGGGATTTTGTCCACTGTGGTAATATACAAAGTGAATCAAAAATAAATAGGATTAGCCATTTGTGGTAATATACAAAGCGCAAAAAAATGAACTAGAAGTAAACATTGTTGTAATATACAAAGTGCACCAAAAAAGATCATACACTGTGATCTGTGATCAAATTTTCCTACACTGTGACCTGTGATCAAGTTTTAGTACACTGCGATCTGTGGTCAAGTTTTCCTACACTGTGATCTGTGGTCAAGTTTTCATACACTGTGATCTGTGATCAAGTTTTCCTACACTGTGATCAAGTTTTCCAACACTGTGATCTGTGATCAAGTTTTCCTACAATGTGATCTGTGGTCAAGTTTTCCTACACTGTGATCTGTGATCAAGTTTTCCTACACTGTGATCTGTGTTCATGTGGTTCCTAAACTGTGATCTGTGTTCATGTGGTTCCTAAACTGTGATCCGTGGTCCGAACCAGGACCCTAAACTAGCAATGATGGGTGATCATGGTCTAAATCTACCAATGGTAAATGGCTCATGACAATAGACTAGCAATTATAGACGACCCACGATCATAAACAAACGATGGTATGCGACATAAAACTTTAAACTAGCAATGATAGGTGACCCACGACCCTAAACTAGCGACCAGTGACCCATAATCCTTAACTAGCAAAGATGGGTAATGATCCTAAACCAACAACGGCGCGTGACCCGAGACCCAAGTAAAAGATAGATAAAAAACCCATAAATTTAACGAACATTAAGCAAAACTGATATAATGTCAGTAACGGGACGTAAATTTGTAACGTATCACAAAAAGTATGGGAAATATTTCCTCCCAGCGTACAGATACTTCAGAATATTATGAAATGCTGAAAACATTAGGACAGTACTTTAGAATATTATGAAATGCTGAAAACATTAAGACAGTACTTCAGAATATTATGAAATGCTGAAAACATTAAGATAGCACTTCAGAATATTATGAAATGCTGAAAACATTAATTAAGACAGTACTTCAGAATATTATGAAATGCTGAAAACATTAAGACAGTATTCAGACTATTATGAAATGCTGAAATCATTAAGACAAAGCATATTTAATACTCATTATTTCAGTGTTTACAAGTGTTGTCAGTTGAAGGTTTGACAACATAAAGTAGCTGGATATTCCTAAATCCTGATTTTTATGATTTTAGTTCTTTTCCTTGATATCTTCTTCCAAATTTAATTTATACATCTGATGCATATCTTCAACTTTAATTTAGACATCTGAACACATATCTTCTTGCAAATTTAATTTAGACACCTGAACACATATCTTCTTCCAAATTTAATTTATACATCTGATGCATATCTTCAACTTTAATTTAGACATCTGAACACATATCTTCTTGCAAATTTAATTTAGACACCTGAGGTGCATGTTGTATAATGCATAGATGTACATTCTTTTCTTAGCTACGAGTGTTTGAGTTGTTTTATTGTAATATTTGTAAGAAAATAGTCACAAGAACGCGTGAGAATGCATGTATGTATGTATGTATGTATGTATGTATGTATGTATGTGTGTATGTATGTATGTGTGTATGTGTGTATGCATGTATGTATGTATGTATATATGTATGTATGTATGTATGTATGTATGTATGTATGTATGTATGTATGTATGTATGTATGTATGTATGTGTGCTTTTTCTTCTGACTAAGTGAAGTCATTTAGTCGATGGACATGCAAGTATATTAGCAAAATGATAACAAGTTGTAGATAAAACAAGGTATAAAATAGGCAGATGAAGCGTGTTCTTAAACAAGCGACGATACAGCAAAATATAAACAGAGGAAGAGAAATCACAACATGCAGCAGCAGATAAATACTACAGCAAAAGACAAAAACCATAAATTAGGAACGTTACCTGCTATCATGAAAACGACCTGAACAAAATCATCAAATTGTCTTCCGTATGAATGTGAAAAAATTGTATGTCTTGTCTTTATGAGATTTTACATACAATGAAGAACTCTCTTCTAAATTATCGTAGAATTAGATGCATTTTCCATAACTATCGGCCTGCTAGAAAAGATCATGTTAACAGTCACACTTCTTAATGTTCACGTTAAATAAATTATTTCAATTCTAATTACACAAATGGGACACATTTACTGTCTCCGGCGGGTAATTAAGAGAGAAGAAACTTCTCAATGTGACGTGTCATGCCACACTTAATTGCTGTACTCCCAGAGCTGGTAACCAGTGAGTGGATCAGTTTTTCTTATCATTATCTATTGATTTAATCAGAAAATTACAGTACACAGACACAGCAAGAACGGGAAATAATTAAAATATAAATAAAATCAGTTTGTGACGCAGAACTAACATTGTAAGCTTACGAATATTGACATTTGACCAGTGAATAAGTGTAGCTTTGTAAATATTGATGCATTATTGATTGTTGTTTCAAGCGCTTGCAGTTTTTCTATTACATAAGTCTGTTAATTACACTGAGAGCTGTGACTCATGTATATTAGGATCTACAAAATCAAGATTTTTTTTTTTGTTTGCGCGCCCTGGACTGACACTAAAAGATGACGGCTGGAAGTCTTATAATGGCATCAGTAGACACAGCAACATCAACGTCTGCTTTCTTACAACTCAAGAGAAAATCACAACCAATTTTGAGCGATGAAACAATACTTATATGTCACTGGATAATCTACACAGCTGTCTGCCAAACTATTAGCCTGTTCGGTCTGGGGACTAACATTGTCAATATTATTTGTTTTGTCAAACAAGGTTTCAAGGACTCAGTGAACGTCAGTCTTTTAGGTAACTCTAAGAAGTCGTATAAGTGAGACTAGCCCAATCTCTCGAGTTATGATCGAGACTAGCCCAGTCTCTCGAGTTATGACTGAGACTAGCCCAATCTCTCGAGTTATGATTGAGACTAGCCCAATCTCTCGAGTTATGATTGAAACTTGCCCAATCTCTCGAGTTAAGATTGAGACTAGCCCAATCTCTCGAGTTATGAGTGGGATTATTATAATCTCTCGAGTTATGAGTGGGACTAACCTAGTCTCTTGAATTTTGAGTGAGACTAGCCTAGGCTCTTGATTTATGAGTGGGACAAGCCCAATCTCTTGATTTATAAGTGGGACTATATAATTTCTCGAGTTATGAGTGTACTAGCCAAGTTTCTCGAGTTATGAGTGGGACTAGCCCAATCTCTAGAGTTATGATTGGGACTAGCCCAGTCTTTCGAGTTATGAGTGGACTGGCCCAGTCTCTGGAGTTATGAGTGGATTATCCAGTCTCTCGAGTTATGAGTAGGACAATTATAATCTCTCGAGTTACCTGTGAATTTAGCCCAATCTCTCGAGTTATGAGTGGGATTGCACAGTCTCCTGAGTTATGAGTGGGATTATTATAATCTCGCGAGTTATGAGTGTATTAGCCCAGTCTCTCGAGTTATGAGTGGGACTAGCACAATCTTTCTTTTCCAGTTGTAGAAGTGTGCTGCAAACACGGCTTTAAAGAAATATATTAGGGTAACCGGTGATGGCAATGTGAGGTGCACTTGAATTGTTCGTCTATACCAAATTCAGACTAATAAACTCAACTGTGAAGATCAAGTATAACTTCAGCAAAAACTTTACCAGGTGCTGATTGTGACACGGACCATGAGTTATTAATAGCAGACAAGAAGATAAAGATAAAAAAGACAGTTACGGGATCAAGACCACTCCGCTTTGATCTTACAAAATACCAGAACAATATAGCACAGAAGTGAAGAACCTTTTTGAGACACTGATGGCTGTACAGGAGGGGATGACGTCAGATGAACTGGCTACACAGGCCAGAGTACAATCATCATCATGCCACTTTTGTTATTTTTGTCAGTGGACCTTATAGTGCTACATTTTGTATGAGTATACAAGTTTGACCCTTAATTCTGTTCCCAGGTCTGGCGGTGTCTGACATAGGCTGTCTTCTAACAATGATTTCTGAAACAATCAGCTTCACCCCGGCCTTCAGCTCAGCAGATCTACCATTCCACGCCATAGAAGTGTCCTACCTCACAGGCGGGATACCACACACAACATTCACCCGCATAACTAGCTGGATGACAGCTCTCATCACACTGGAGAGATGTCTGTGTATAGCAGCACCATTAAAGGTATGAGAGATGTCTGTGTATAACAGCAACATTAAAGGTATGAGATATGTCTGTGTATAACAGCATCATTAAAGGTATGAGAGAAGTCTGTGTATAACAGCAACATTAAAGGTATGAGAGATGTCTGTGTATAACAGCACCATTAAAGGTATGAGAGAAGTCTGTGTATAACAGCATCATCAAAGGTATGAGAGATATTTGTGTATAACAGCATCATCAAAGGTATGAGAGATATTTGTGTATAACAGCATCATCAAAGGTATGAGAGATGTCTGTGTATACATATATATTTCTTATAGGGCTATAAAGGTATGAGAGAAGTCTGTGTATAATATGGCTATTAATAGTATGAGAGACGTCTGTGTATAATAGGGTTATTAAAGGTATGAGAGACGTATGTGTATAATAGATCTATTAAGTGTTTGGAAAATGTCCGTCGATAACAAATGTTTTCAATGTGAGAGATATTTTGTATAATACAGGCATTAAATTATGAGAGAAATCAAAGTTTAATAGCGCTCATAAAGTTACTGGAAAGTTTTGTCTTACAAGAACGCTGTGAAAGCTTTGTATGACAACACTGTTAAAATTTTCAGTGATTAGAGCGCTGATAAAACTTTGTGTGACTAAGCGCTGTTAAAACACTATGTACTTATAGCGCTGTTAAATCTGTGTGTGAGTAGAGCGTTGTTAAAATTTTATATGACTAGCGCGCTGTTAAATTTTTGTGTGACTACAGCACTGTTAAATCTTTATGTGACTAGAGAGCTGGTAAAACTTTATGTGACTAGAGCACAGTTAAAACACTATGTTTATAGCGCTGTTAAATCTTTTTGTTACTTGAGCGCTGTTAAAACTTGTGGCTAGAGAGCTGTTAACACTTTTTGTGACTAGAGCGCTGTTAAAACTTTATGTGACTGGAGCGCTATTAAAACTTTAAATGGCTATAGCTCTGTTAAAACTTTTTGTGGCTAGAGCGATGTTACATTTTATGTGACAATACTTTATGTGACTAGAGCGCTGTTAAAAGTTTATGTATAGGTATATACTTAGATTTATATACTTATACACTAATTATTCGTGTATATACTTTGTTTTATATACTTTTAAACAAAACTATTCGTGTGGTACAAAGAAAAAATTAGTTCTTCGTTTCCTGTACATCAGTGTCTTTTGTTAGAGACAGTCTTCGTTGTCTAATCTGTCTGCCTTCGTTTGATGTGTTTTTATCTGATGTCTGTATGTCTGTCGCAGGTTGTGAGAGCGGAATTGTGTAAACTTCCATTTTCTCATAGAAAAATATGACAAAAAATCTTAGAACAAGCTCGTTGTGGGAGGAATGTATTGAAGAGTTGAGATATGTCACATCTTGTTTATGTTTGTAACACGTTGTTTATGTTTGTAACATCATGTTTATATTTGTAACATCTTTTTTATATGTGTAACATATTGTTTGTGTTGTGTAACATATTGTTTATGTTTGTAACATCTTGTTTATGTTTGTAATATCTTGTTTATGTTTGTAACATCTTGTTTATGTTTGTAACATCTTGTTTATGTTTCTAATATCTTGTTTATGTTTGTAACATCAGTGGATTAAGTGTTTTGCTGCTGGGGAGACCAGCAAGAATTGTTCTCACAAATAATTACTAGCTTGTACTGGCAACTTCAAGGGACCTGTTTTTTCGCTAATCCTCCAGGTGAAAAGTTATGTCACTCCAAAACGTGTGTGTATGGCCATCGTGTGTGTGTTTGCTGTCCTGATATCTAGCGTGGCCCCGGTGTATGTGGTCAACAGGTTGGGCTGGAAGTTCTACCCTGAAAGAAACAAAACCCTGATCGGTATCTACGTCACGGATGATCGGGACACCGTAGACAAGTTTTCTTACGTTATTAATAACGTTTTGTTTCCATTTATTTCTTTCTTCGTCATCGTCGTCTGCACCATTACCCTGGTTATCAAGCTACAGAGCAAAACAAAATGGAGGAAAAGATCCGCCACTAGCAGCCAAGCTGACAACATTTCTAACCGGAACACCAAAGTAGGAAAGATGGTTGTCATGATCTCCACAATGTTCATTGCTTGCTTCATCCCTCTAAGTATAATCTTCATTGCCATGTGTCTGGTCCCAGAGTTTACTGTCTACGGAAAATACAAAGACCTGCTCTTCATCATTGGAGGTCTTGGTTTCATACTGGAGACTCTCAACTCGTCCGTCAACATTTTCATCTACTACCACATGAGCAGTAAATACAGAAGCATCTTTCGTCACATTTTCTGCTTGGATAGAGACAAGTCTTTACTTTAACTTTCTTATTATATTAACTTTCTTATTGTCAGACTAGTTACCTAGCTGTTACTGCTGGCAAGAGCAAACACACACACACATAGAGAAATATTTCCGCTCAGGTTTTGGCTATGATTTTCGCTTCACAATAAAAGCAATGTGGGTCAGGGAAATGCATACAAGTTAAATGCATCATTTAACAGTGACAGATACCAGACAAAAACTCAGACAAACTGAGTAAAAGCTGACTGTTGAGAAGTATTATAAGAAACAAAAACTAGACCGAAGTTGATTACTTTGTGGTAGTTAGGGCAAGACTGCCACACAAAACTTTTGTAGCTAGTGTAGAGGGTAGTTAGCTTGTAGCTAGCACAGAGAGTAATTAGTTTGTAGCTAGTTCAGAGAACAGTTAGCTTGTAGCTAGTGTAGAGGGTAGTTAGCTTGTAGCTGGTGTAGAGGGTAATTAGTTTGTATCTAGTGTAGAGGGTAGTTAGTTTGTAGCTGGTTCAGAGAACAGTTAGTTTGTAGCTAGTGTAGAGGGTAGTTAGATTGTAGCTGGTGTAGAGGGTAATTAGTTTGTAGCTAGTGTAGAGGGTAGTTAGTTTGTAGCTAGTGTAGAGGGTAGTTAGTTTGTAGCTAGTGTAGAGGGTAGTTAGTTTGTAGCTAGTGTAGAGGATAGTTAGATTGTAGCTAGTGTAGAGGGTAATTAGTTTGTAGCTAGTGTAGAGGGTAGTTAGATTGTAGCTAGTGTAGAGGGTAATTAGTTTGTAGCTAGTGTAGAGGGTAGTTAGTTTGTAGCTAGTTCAGAGAACAGTTAGTTTGTAGCTAGTGTAGAGGGTAGTTAGTTTGTAGCTAGTGTAGAGGGTAATTAGTTTGTAGCTAGTGTAGAGGGTAGTTAGCTTGTAGCTGGTGTAGAGGGTAGTTAGATTGTAGCTGGTGTAGAGGGTAATTAGTTTGTAGCTAGTGTAGAGGGTAGTTAGTTTGTAGCTGATGTAGAGGGAGGTTAGTTTGTAGCTGGTTTAGGAACAGCAGCAAAAACACAAGCGATAGTTTCAGCAGTGGAGTTCACTTTACTGTTTTGTGTAAGTATCATAATATGATATGATTATAGACGCTATCATAATATGATATGATTATAGACATTATCATTATATGATATGATCATAGATGCTATCACTATATGATATTATTATAGACGCTATCACTACATGATACTATTATAGACGCTATCACTATATGATATGATTATAGACGCTATCACTATATGATATGATTATAGACGATATCATTATATGATATGATTATAGACGCAATCATTATATGATATGATTACAGGTGTGAGCTGGACACTGCCAATAAACATGTTGTCGGGATAAAGTTATTTCTACATTATAAATACTGCATTATAGTAGAGTCTTCTGATCAAATTGTGCCCGAAACACCAAACTGTCGTAGAAACACCAAATTGTCGTAGAAACACCAAATTGTGTCGTAGAAACACCAAATTGTGTCGTAGAAACACCAAATTGTGTCGTAGAAACACCAAATTGTGTCGTAGAAACACCAAATTGTGTCGTAGAAACACCAAATTGTGTCGTAGAAACACCAAATTGTCGTAGAAACACCAAATTGTCGTAGAAACACCAAATTGTGGCAGAAACACCAAACTGTCGTAGAAACACCAAATTGTCGTAGAAACACCAAATTGTCGTAGAAACACCAAATTGTCGTAGAAACACCAAATTGTGGCAGAAACACCAAACTGTCGTAGAAACACCAAATTGTCGTAGAAACACCAAATTGTCGTAGAAACACCAAATTGTCGTAGAAACACCAAATTGTGGCAGAAACACCAAATTGTCATAGAAACACCAAATTGTGGCAGAACACCAAACTGTCGTAGAAACACCAAATTGTCGTAGAAACACCAAATTGTGGCAGAACACCAAACTGTCGTAGAAGCACCAAATTGTCATAGAAACACCAAATTGTGGCAGAAACACCAAATTGTCGTAGAAACACCAAATTGTGGCAGAAACACCAAATTGTCGTAGAAACACCAAGTTGTGGCAGAAACACCAAACTGTCGTAGAAACACCAAATTGTGGCCGAAACACCACTGCACATTTCTTCTCATGTTTCTTCGCTTTTTGTCAAAATTAGTGTTCTGGTACAGTTAACACTTTCTGATGTATGTGTATCAAAGTGGCATTTCATTTTCTATTTTCTTTTACTTTACTCTCAGCGTCTATAATCTTGTCTGATATTTCCCGAAAATATAATGACTGAATTATGTAACAATACAATAGTTTGGTATGACTCATAGACATGTAGTGTCTTACTCCAAAGTCTGACATCTTCGTGGAAGAATATAAATATTAAAACTCAAGCATGGACATATATTACATAATTGCCTCTTCTGCATTGCTTGACTCGTATGGAATGTTTTATTTTGCCTCACATTTCCATAATGTCTCCAAATGAGTGTATTTGGTACGGTTTATAAAAATTATAACATGTAAGTTTGGTCTACTATAATTTATTTGAAGACTGGCTCCTGCTACAGGTAAGTTTACCTATATTTTTCCCAGGTACCTTGTCATTTTATTTCTCTGTGGATGTGTGTATTTGTTTTCAAGCTTTATAACAGGGCAGATAGTGCCTGTCTCGGGCACCTGCTACAACCGAAACATGTCATGGCAGCAATCTTAGGCATCTTTTCTGTAATTCTATGTGGTCGTGTATGCGTTTATCTGTACAGATAAACTCAATACAACCAAAGTGTTAACTTATCGTGCCTAGGACATCAACACTAATTAAATCAACACAAAATCTTTCAACAGAACACAGGTGAGAGCTATATCGACTCTGAAAACGTTACAACGTTATACATACTATAACAGAACTTTATACACACTATAATAGAAAGTTATACACACTGTAACAGAACTTTATACACACTATAACAGAACGTTATACACGCTATAATATAACTTTATACACTATAACAGAACGGTATACACATTATAACATAACTTTATATACACTGTAACATAACTTTATACACACTATAACAGAACAGTAACCCAGGTGAAGTACTAACGTAGACAACTAAAACAACAGCACGTCACGGAGTACGACCACTTAAGAATATGTTACTCAACCCATAACAATAACTGCAACAAATAACATTGATCCAAACAGCAACCGAGTCAACAATGCCATCCCATATGAAATATTTGTAAAGCGAACCAACTACGATAATGGGGAACGGGCAATGAAACTGACATGAAATCAAACATAACATTTTCTTACATCATCTTACATCATCTTACATCATCTTACATCCTTCCCGTGCCGCTAAACGTCACATAGAACTCGCATGGTAGCTTTCTAAGATTTCGTCTTTCCGGCGAGCTTTTCAACCTCATCAAAGGATAGACATAACATGAGGGGATAGACATAATATAAGGGGATAGACATAACATGAGGGGATAGACATAACATCAAGGGATAGACATAACATCAAGGGATAGACATAACATGAGGGGATAGACATAACATGAGGGGATAGACATAACATCAAGGGATAGACATAACATGAGGAGATAGACATAACATGAGGGGATAGACATAACATGAGGGGATAGACATAACATCAAGGGATAGACATAACATGAGGGGATAGACATAACATCAAGGGATAGACATAACATGAGGGGATAGACATAACATCAAGAGATAGACATAACATCAGGGGATAGACATAACATCAAGGGATAGACATAACATGAGGGGATAGACATAACATCAAGGGATAGACATAACATGAGGGGATAGACATAACATCAAGGGATAGACATAACATCAAGGGATAGACATAACATCAAGGGATAGACATAACATGATGGGATAGACATAACATCAAGAGATAGACATAACATCAAGGGATAGACATAACATCAAGGGATAGACATAACATGAGGGGATAGACATAACATGAGGGGATAGACATAACATGAGGGGATAGACATAACATGAGGGGATAGACATAACATGAGGGGATAGACATAACATCAAGGGATAGACATAACATGAGGGGATAGACATAACATCAAGGGATAGACATAATATGAGGGGATAGACATAACATCAAGAGATAGACATAACATCAAGGGATAGACATAATATGAGGGGATAGACATAATATGAGGGGATAGACATAACATCAAGGGATAGACATAACATCAAGGGATAGACATAATATCAAGGGATATACATAATATGAGTGGATAGACATAACATGAGGGGATAGACATAACATCAAGGGATAGACATAATATGAGGGGATAGACATAATATGAGGGGATAGACATAACATCAAGGGATAGACATAACATCAAGGGATAGACATAATATCAAGGGATATACATAATATGAGTGGATAGACATAACATGAGGGGATAGACATAACATGAGGGGATAGACATACATGAGGGGATAGACATAACATCAAGGGATATACATAACATCAGGGGATAGACATAACATCATGGGATAGACATAACAAAAGTTACAAAAATTATTCCGGAGAGTGACGTCGGCATAGGAAAGGACAACCTGACTGAGCACATATACATCACATACTAACTTGGACGAGACTAGAAGATCCATACAACGGACATCCGTGACAAGAATTCATCTTGTTTTGACAAGGACAAACGTCTAGAAATACATAATACCAAACCTACTTTCTGCTATATCTGTGCCCTAGAAAGGACACGCAGATAAGCAATGTCACATATCACACAAAACTACAATCAAACTCAGTCTGACAACAACAATTACATTCTAACTCAGTCTAACAAAGAACTACATTCTAACTCAGTCTAACAAAGAACTACATTCTAACTCAGTCTAACAAAGAACTACATTCTAACTCAGTCTAACAAAGAACTACATTCTAACTCAGTCTAACAAAGAACTACATTCTAACTCAGTCTAACAAAGAACTACATTCTAACTCAGTCTAACAAAGAACTACATTCTAACTCAGTCTAACAAAGAACTACATGTTTTTAGTGTTTTGTTTTTAGTGTTTTGTTTTAGTGTTATGTTTCTAGTGCCATGTTTTTAGTGTTTTGTTTTTAGTGCTTTGTTTTAGTGCTATCTTTCTAGTGCCATGTTTTTAGTGTTTTGATTTTAGTGCTTTGTTTTAGTGTTATGTTTCTAGTGCCATGTTTTTAGTGTTTTGTTTTTAGTTCCTTGTTTTAATGTTATGTTTCTAGTGCCATGTTTTTAGTGTTTTGTTTTTAGTGCTTTGTTTTAGTGTTATGTTTCTAGTGCCATGTTTTTAGTGTTTTGTTTTTAGTGCTTTGTTTTAGTGCTATCTTTCTAGTGCCATGTTTTTAGTGTTTTGATTTTAGTGCTTTGTTTTAGTGTTATGTTTCTAGTGCCATGTTTTTAGTGTTTTGTTTTTAGTTCCTTGTTTTAATGTTATGTTTCTAATGCCATGTTTTTAGTGTTTTGTTTTTAGTGCTTTGTTTTAGTGTTTTGTTTTTAGTGCTTTGTTTTAGTGCTATGTTTGTAGACTAAAACTGAACACCTTCTGCTTGTTCAGCGTTCTGGATTCAGAATTTACCATCTCTGACGCCTTCTCCTGGATTGGTATGAAGGTCATGTTAAAAAAGGAGAGCACGTGGACCTGGCAGGAACTGGAAAATAGATAAATAGGAGAGCACGTGGACCTGGGAGATGATAGAACAAAGATCTTAAAAGAGGAGAGCACGTGGACCTGGGAGATGATAGAACAAAGATCTTAAAAGAGGAGAGCACGTGGACCTGGGAGATGATAAAACAAAGATCTTAAAAGAGGAGAGTACGTGGACCTGGGAGATGATAGAACAAAGATCTTAAAAGAGGAGAGTACGTGGACCTGGCAGGAACTGTAAAATAGATCTTAAAAGAGGAGAGTACGTGGACCTGGCAGGAACTGTAAAATAGATCTTAAAAGAGGAGAGTACGTGGACCTGGCAGGAACTGTAAAATAGATCTTAAAAGAGGAGAGTACGTGGACCTGGCAGGAACTGGAAAATAGATCTTAAAAGAGGAGAGCACGTGGACCTGGGAGATGATAGAACAAAGATCTTAAAAGAGGAGAGTACGTGGACCTGGCAGGAACTGTAAAATAGATCTTAAAAGAGGAGAGCACGTGGATCTGGGAGGTACTGGAACAAATTTTATTTCCTCAGATAACTGGATGTAAGTAACCTGCCCTTGAACTAAATCAACAGAAAATATTTCCGTCTTTGTGTGTACAAGTACAAACATTACTCAGCCTATGTCACATACATCTTACACACATCTGTACTGACATGCGCACTTCATAGTCCACGAGTTGCCAGAAATAAGTTTACTGTTGTTATAACATTTTAGATTGTGTATTTCTCTTTTAATGACTGATAGTAGAAGTGTTCTTTATCATAACACATCGAGATTTCACAAATGTTACTACTTAACTAAATCAAGTCCGATGAAATCTCCACTGCATTATTTAATTCTGACAAATAAATTCGAAATGTATTTGTTGACAGCATCACATGCACTGAATCACTTAATCATTTGTTCAAAATATCGAACTCTATCATATTCTACATATAGCATTTCTCACTTTCTCAATTTCACAATATTCTACACTTGATAGGAGAACATTTCCTATCTCAGTATTATATCACATCTGCACCACGTGGTCAACTAGTTTCTTGTCTAAAATCACTGTACTCAAAGTTTCAAAAGTGTCATTTCTTAATCATTTGAATCACTTGAAAACCATCTTCCGTCTAACACAACTTCTGATTTTATATCGTCTCGTCCTCTTTCTTCTCTTGTCTGTCTCCTGATTTCTTCTGACGGTCTTCCTCTGCCGTCTCTCAATCGCAGAGTACTAACGAGCAAAGTCTGCTTGCCTCTTCTCTGGACTTCTGTTCTTGTCTCTCATCTTATGGCTTCTCGGCTGTTCTGATCGGACCTTCTTTCTTCACTCTTGACTGTCCACGTGGACCGACCATCCTTCTTGTAGTTCTGGTTAGTCCTTCTTTCCTCACTCTTGACTGTCCACGTGCAGTGACCATCCTTCTTGTAGTTCTGGTCAGTCCTTCTTTCTTCACTCTTGACTGTCCACGTGGACTGACCATCCTTCTTGTAGTTCTGGTCAGTCCTTCTTTCCTCACTCTTGACTGTCCACGTGCACTGACCATCCTTCTTGTAGTTCTGGTCAGTCCTTCTTTCTTCACTCTTGACTGTCCACGTGCAGTGACCATCCTTCTTGTAGTTCTGGTCAGTCACTACTTGCCGGACCGACGGTGTTCTGGCGATCCCCCTTCTCTGTCTCCTCTCTCCTCTACTTCCGTACTTCTTCCTCCTCGCGCTCCCTCCCTAGTTTCCTCTCTCCGCTACTTCCGTACTTCTTCGTCTTTGCGCCACATCCCCAGTCTCCTCCCTCTTCTACTTCCGTACTTCTTCCTCCTCGCGCTCCCTCCCTAGTTTCCTCTCTCCGCTACTTCCGTACTTCTTCCTCCTCGCGCTCCCTCCTCTGTCTCCCCTCCTGTACTTCCGTACTTCTTCCTCCTCGCGCTCCCTCCTCGCGCTCCCTCCTCTGTCTCCCCTCCTGTACTTCTGTACTTCTTGGTTTTCTCCTGTCTCTCTGCTCGCCTTTTTATCTTCAAGTCCAGCTTGATGGATTAACCAATAAGTATTTTGGCTCCAACCTTCAAATGTCCACTGGTTTCCATGAGCGTTCTGATTGCCTGTTATTCAAACTGCCATGTGACTTATCTCTCGTAAGTCAATTGTCCAATAGGCCACGCCTCTAAATATTTAATTGCTCAGCTGGCCGAGTTGGTCACACTTTTATTTAAAAAACCGTGTGCATTAGCTTCATAACTCTAATAGGTGTCAAAGTGTCAACTCCGTCTATACAATTGTTATTTACCTAAGACATTATCTTGTTCTTTCATGTCGGAGGTTTAATGTGTCCTGGCTTTTTCATTGTGTCTGCCTTTTCTAATCGTCTTTTCTATTTTGTTTACACATGTCAACGTCTAGTCACCGCTTTGTTATCACTGGACCATCCTACTTTCGGGCATCCTACCTTTGTATAACCTATATCTCAGATCCACTGATTGTCGCCTTTTTCTATTCACTGTTTCCACTGTTTACTTTTGTCCGCGTCTTGTTCCAGTGTCATGGACGTTTTATATCTTTCTCTTCCTTTCCTTTCCATTTTTCTCTGTCACTATTCGGTGTTACTATTTTCTTTAGATATATGTTCATAATAGCATTCATTAATAATAATAATAATAATAAATAATCGTTACTTACAAGGCCATGGTACATTGTACCAGGTCTCACATTTTGATACTAAGCGCCGATACTTCGTGCAGATATTGACAATACAGTAACAGTTTACAACTAATGATACTTTGACATAAAATATCCTTGGTGTAATTAGACAGACTGTGGCCTATTACATGATAGGACGAAGACTAGATTGTGGCGAATTACATGACAAGGATGACCTGTAATATCAGAAGCCAGAAACTGAAGTGACAAAAGCTAATTAGAACAGACGATGTTTACAGTCTATGTTAGAACGGATGATGTTAACAGTCTATGTTAGAACAGACGATGTTAATAGTCTATGTTAGAACCGATAATATTAACAGTCTATGTTAGAACAGACAATATTAACAGTCTATGCTAGAACTGACGATGTTAACAGTCTATGTTAGAACTGACGATGCTAACAGTCTATGTTGGAACTGAAAATATTAAGAGTCTATATTAGAACTGACAATGTTAGCAGTCTATGTTAGAACTGACAATGTTAATATTCTATGTTAGAACTGACGATGTTAACAGTCTATGTTAGAAATGACGATGTTAACAGTCTATGTTAGAATTGACGATATTAACAGTCTATGCTAGAACTGACAATGTTATCCGTCTATGCTAGAACTGACGATACTAACAGTCTGTGTTAGAACTGACAATGTTAACAGTCTATGTTAGAAGTGACAATGTTAACAGTCTATGTTAGAACTGACGATATTAACAGTCTATGCTAGAACACACGATATTAACAGTTTCTGCTTGAACTGACGATGTTAACAGTCTAAGTTAGAATTGAAGATGGTAACAATCTATGTTAGAACTGACAATGTTAACAGTCTATGTTGGAACTGACAACTTAACAGTCTATGTTAGAACTAACAATTTTAACAGTCTATGTTAGAACTGATAATGTTAACAGTCTACATTAGAACTGACGATATTAACAGTCTATGCTAGAACTGACGATGTTAACAGTCTGTGTTGAACTGACTATGTTAACAGTCTATGTTAGAACTAACAATGTTAACAGTCTATGTTATAACTGACAATGTTAACAGTCTACATTAGAACTGACGATATTAACAGTCTATGCTAGAACTAACGATTAACAGTTTATGTTAGAACTGACGATATTAACAGTCTATGTTAGAACTGACAATGTTAGCAGTCTATATTAGAACTGACAATGTTAGCAGTCTATGTTAGAACTAACGATGTTAACAGTCTAAGTTAGAACTGAAGATGGTAACAATCTATGTTAGAACTGACAATATTAACTGTCTATGTTGGAACTGACAAAGTTAACAGTCTATGTTAGAACTGATGATGTTAACAGTCTATGTTAGAACTGACGATGTTAACAGTCTATGTTAGAACTAACGATATTATCAGTCCATGTTTATCTTTGAACGTCAAGACTAAATTATCTCAAATAAAAGTGTCACCATCTACTTCGCTTTTATCAATACTTATTACCTCTGTAGCAAGTTATAACCCATGATTACAGTACGTGTTATAACCATTGATTACTGTAGTAGGTTTTAATCCTTGATTACTTTAGCAAGATATAATCTACAGCGACTTTCTTGACAGATCTTTATGTTTGACATCATATCATTTAAACAATATTATTCTATATCTTCAGCAGATCATGACTCACCTGTCTCACCTGTCTTACCTGTCTGAAGTTCACAGTAAAGCCTACCTACCTGTGTGAAAGAATCAGAAACGTACTCACTCTGATTTCCAGAGATCTAACCATGGTTTTGTTGACAGACAACCGCTCAACCACGTTTGGTTGGCCACAGACCCTTGAAGTCGCTCATACACGGGAGACAACTTACTTTAATTTAACTCCTCGTATAACAGTTATCTGTCACTGGATTATCTATCTTGGCCTGTGCCAAGTTATCTGTGTGTTTGGCATACTCACGAACATGATAAACATTATCTGTTTTCTGAAGCAAGGTTTCAAGGATCCGGTCAATATAAGCCTTCTCGGTATCTCTCAATCACTTTTATATGCACAATCTATACATATTGTAAATCTTAAATCGCAAAACATAATAGTTATTTATTGGACTTACACCTTTTAATAGTTACAATATAACACAATTATTGCTGATGTCATGAGATAGCTGTACTTATTTAACACATTTATTGCATGACTAATATTAAAGTATGTGGGACATAAACAAATGTTGAACTCTCTAGTAAAGATAGAGTGAATGCCCTTGTTTGTGAGGAACAGACCGGTAGTAAAGATAGAGTGAATGCCCTTGTTTGTAAGGAACAGACTGGTAGTTCGTGTGTTGAGCGCAGTGACCTTCACGTCGAATATGCCATTGAGAGAAAAGTCTGTGAAGTGCTCTCTACAAAAAAGGTAATATAAAGCTCCATGAAGTGCTCTCTACAAAAAAGGTAATATAAAAGTCTGTGAAGTGCTCTCTACAAAAAAAGTAATATAAAGCTCCATGAAGTGCCCTCTACAAAAAAAGGTAATATAAAAGTCTATGAAGTGCTCTCTAGAAAAGATGTAATATAAAAGTCTGCTTGATTTTTAAAGACAAAAACAGAGAGAGAGAGAGAGAGAGAGAGTTTGGGAGAAATGAATGAATTCTCATACCTGAGTACACGTGTTTGGTTTTCGTCTAGTCATGTCAGGTCATGTCAAGTCATGTCAGGTCATGTCAAGTCATGTCAAGTCATGTCAGGTCATGTCAAGTCATGTCAGGTCATGTCAAGCCATGTCAAGTCATGTCAGGTCATGATGTTTGAATTCTAGGTTTAAAATATAAGAAACTGGTGCCTGCTTCTGTCCTTTTAAGGACATTTTTGTAGATTTGTGGAACTAATAGAAAGCAGGTTTAGTAATCTCTTTGTCCTTTTTTTTAGGGCAGATTAAAGATTCTTGGAAATATGTTTCCTGGAGTTTTCGGGGCAGATTTTTTTTCTGCTTGGAAGTTTTAGATAAAAGGCTATTAGGTATTTTGAGTATATATGTTTCCTTATGTGTTTGGATGTTTTAGATGAGAGGCTATTAGGTATTTTGAGTACATATGTTTCCTTATGTGTTTTGATGTTTTAGATAAAAGGCTGATATGTATTTAGAGCACAATTATTTCAGTATTTGTTGGATATTTTACATGTGAGGCTATTACGTATTTTGAGTACATGTGTTTTCCTCTGTGTTTAGATGTTTTAGAAAAAAGCCTGGTATGTATTTTGAGTACATTTGTTTCCCCATGTGCTTGGATGTATTTGATAAAAGCCTGGTATGTATTTTGAGTACATGTGTTTCAGTAAGGGACAATTTATAATGGTAAACTAACTGACTAGTACAGTCACTTTACAATGGTAAACTAACTGACTAGTACAGTCACTTTACAATGGTAAACTAACTGACTAGTACAGTCACTTTACAATGGTAAACTATCTTCTGTAAATATACCAAGAAACCCAAAAGCAACATGGAAAGTTAAATCAGACTTAAGGGCATACCTAGAAATGTAACAATCATCCAGATATATGGACCTACATCAGCAGCAGAAGAAGAGGAAGTAGAAGACTTTTATAACACACTGCAAACGACAACAGACCAGGTACGGAAAAATGATATTGTATTAATAATGGGTGATTTTAATGCAAAGATTGGTACAGAAAGAGCAGAAGATGAAGGACATGTTATAGGGAAATTTAGCATAGGACATAGAATGGGGCAGGTGACAATCTAATGGCGTTTTGGATGGAAAATGAGCTAATGATCGTTAACACACTTTTTAAACAACATCCAAGAAGACTTTACACATGGACATCATCTGATTGGAAAACCAGGAATCAAATAGATTACATTTTAGTGCAAAGAAGGTGGAGATCAGGTATAACATCAGCAAAAACATTACCACCTGCTGGTTGTGACATGGACCATGCGTTATTAATAGCAGACATGAAGATCTTATATATCTTATATCTTATATCCTTCCCGTGCCGTTAAACGTCACATAGGGCTCGCAAAGTAGTTCGCCAATTTTTCCTGTCTTCGGCGAGTCTTTCAACCTCATCAAAGGATTTTATGCCTGTTAACTTGGCCTCTCTTAATAATGTCCTCTTTAGAGTTTCACGCGGTCTGCCCCTTTTTCTTCGGACTGTTGTGTTCCACTTGATAGCTTGTTTTGGGATTATCTGATCATTTCTTCTCATCAAGTGACCAACATATGTCCATCTCCTTTTCCTGATCACCCATGAGACTGGTTGTTGTTCAGTCATCTGTTTTATCTCTGCATTGTTATCATTCCACTTGAGGCCGAGTATTTTCGGCATGAAGATAAAGATAAAAAAAACAATTATGGGATCAAGACCAATCCGCTTTGATCTTTCAAAAATACCAGAACAATCCTGTATCTAGACCAACAAGCAACAGTAAGAAAAAATGGTGAAACAACAACTTGGTTTGACATAAAGCAAGGGATCCGTCAGGGGTGCATATTGTCACCCTACTTATTTAACTTGTATACTGAAAATATAATGAGGAATGTTAGAGAAGATGTAGACAAAGAATATTACGATGCCATAACAATTGGAGGTTATGAAATACCAGAGATTAGATATGCTGATGACATAGTATTACTGTCCACAACACAAAAAGGAATGGAAAAACTAATTATGTCAGTCAGTAAGAACAGCGAAGAGCAAAACCTCTATCTTAATGCAAAGAAAACTAAATTGATGACAACTGACAAAACAAATAAGGCAGATGAAATATGCATCAGTGAGGAAAAACTGGAAGAAGTGGAGAGTTTTGAATATCTTGGATCACTACTAACTAATAATGGAGATACAATGAGGGAAATTAAAAAGAGGACATCTATTGCTCTTCAGAAAGGAAAATAACTAAAGAATCTGTGGAGAGGAGCAGACAGAACTACAAAAAAAAGATTTTTAAGGGCATGCATCTTTCCCATTGCAACACATGCCTGTGAGACCTGAACACTTAATAAAACATCTGAGAAACGATTAAATTACTTTGAATGTAAATGCTACAGAAGAGTTCTTCAAATATCACTGTCACAAAAAAGAACAAATATATCTATATTTATATATAGTGATACATAATCAACAAACGATTCCGCAATGCATTACTAACAACAAAAACCATGCCAGGAGCTGACTGCAATAGTGACCATGATCCACTCTGTGGAAAAGTTAGAATAAAGCTAAAGAAAGCAGGCAGAAAAGTGAGAAACATCAAACTGAATACAGAACTTCTTAAAAATGACCAAGAACTGCGAGAACAATACAAAGTTATTATAACAAATAGATATAATGCAATAGCAAAGATAAATAGTATAGATGAACAATGGGAAATGTTAAGAGATTCTATCCACCAAACTGTTAAGGAGATAATACCACCGAAACTAGAAGCCCCTAAAACTAAATGGATGACAGACGACATCTTAGGACTGATGGACAAGAGGAGGAGGAGTACAAATAACCAAGAAAAATATAGCAAGATAAATAAAGAAATAAGACGCAAATGCAGAGAAGCAAAAGAAGTGTGGTTAAATGAACATTGCAGACAGATAGAGGACGCTCATAATAAAGACAGCAAAAACATGCATAAACGAATTAATGACCTCACAGGCAGGAAAACAAAATATACCACAGGATGCCTGAAATCGAAAGAAGGTAAAATGTTAAAGGGAAAAGAAGACATTGTGGACAGGTGGACAGAGTATATCGGTGAGCTATATGGAGGAGAAAGACCAGAATTAACACCAGATACTGAAAACTGTGATGGACCGCCAATACTTGAAGATGAAATCATAGATGCTATCAAACACATGAAGAAAGGAAAAGCGACTGGGCCTGATAATATAACAATAGAAGAAATAGAGGCACTAGAGGAGACAGAAATAAAAATAATAACCAAGTTACTGAATGATATTTACAACAGTGGTTATATTCCCAGTGACCTGATTAAATCCACGTTTATAGCACTACCAAAGAAACCAGGTGCAAAGGAATGTGACGACCACCGGACTATCAGCCTCTCATGTCACATAACGAAGCTACTTCTGAGAATAATTATGAGAAGAACAAGGAAAAAGATAAAAATGGAAATAGCAAATGAACAGTTTGGATTTGTTGAAGGAAAGGGAACACACAATGCCATTTATGCTTTATGAACACTAACAGAAAGAGCTTTAGAAGTACAGAAAGATCTCTAATTATCCTTCATTGATTACACCAAGGCATTTGACAAGGTGAAACATAGTGAAATTATTAAAATGCTTGAAGACATCAATATAGACGGCAAAGATCTGAGGATTGTAAAACATCTATACTGGCAGCAAGAAGCAGCAGTTCGAGTTGAAAATAGAATTGGAAAATACCAACCTATAAAACAAGGGGTGCGACAAGGATGTGTACTACCTTTTTTCTCTGTACAGCGAGAATATTCTAAGAACAATCATCACAGAACCAGGCATAAAAATTGGAGGATACAATATTAACAACCTTCGGTATGCTGACGACACATTACTGATAGCGGAGAACCAACAAGACCTGCAAAATCTCTTGGATAAAGTGGCCAAAGAAAGTGAACAGAAAGGCCTTACTTTGAACATCAAAAAGACAGAGACTATGGTTATATCTAAGAAACAGAATCCACCAACATGCAGTATTAAATTAAACGGAACTATTCTAAAGCAGGTGCGGAAATTCAAATACCTTGGAGCAGTAATAACTTCAGATGGGAAATGCAAAACAGAAATTAGGAACAGAATAGGTCAAGCAAAGACTGCATTTCAGAGAATGAGAAACATATTAGCTAACACATCTTTATCAATGAATGTTAGAAAACGAGTCCTAAAATGCTATATTGAACCTATCTTGTTATATGGAAGTGAATCATGGACAATAGGCAAGTCTGCACAAAAATCATTGGAAGCAGCAGAAATGTGGTTTATTAGAAGAATGTTGCAAATCCCCTGGACAGCAAAAATAACTAATGAAGAATGTATGAGAAGAGCTGGAGAGACAAAAAAACCTTGTCAAAAAGATAAGAGAGAGACAATGTACTTTCATAGGACGTGCAATGAGAAGAGGGGACATTGAAAATATTATAACAACAGGAAAAATAGAAGGAAGAAGATCAAGAGGAAGACCAAGAGAAATGATACTGGACAGTCTGACGGGATGGTGTGAGAGGAGATCACCAACTGAACTGATGGCCTGCATGAAAAATCGGGTACTCTGGAGAAGCATAATAGCCAACGCCAGTCGGCACGGCACCTAATGATGATGATGATGATGATGATGATGATGATATCTATATTACAAGCGCTTAATATTGAAGAAGGCTGGCTAGTAAAGAGGATTAAAGAGAGAAAACTGAAATATTTTGGACACATTAAACGTCATGATAATCTAGAGAAGACCGTCTTAGAAGGATACATAATGGGAAAAAGAAAGAGAGGAAGACCAAGGCGAAGATGGCTGCAAGACATCGTTGACGATCTACAAATGGATGCATCAGCAGCAGGCTATCTTGCTCACAACTGAGAGGCCTACAAGAGTGCTGTTAGAGAGGCAAAGTTCCTCAAGGGACATGCACACGAATGAGTGTGCTTCCCTATGTGTTTGGATGTTTTAGTTAACAGGCTGGTATGTATTTTGAGTACATTTCTTTCCCTATGTGTTTGGATGTTTTAGATAATAGGCTGGTATGTATTTTGAGTACATTTCTTTCCCTATGTGTTTGGATGTTTTAGATAACAGGCTGGTATGTATTTTGAGTACATTTCTTTCCCTATGTGTTTGGATGTTTTAGATAACAGGATGGTATGTATTTTGAGTACATTTCTTTCCCTATGTGTTTGGATGTTTTAGATAACAGGCTGGTATGTATTTTGAGTACATTTCTTTCCTTATGTGTTTGGATGTTTTAGATAACAGGCTGGTATGTATTTTGAGGTCATGTATTTCCCTACTGCGAAATTATTTTTGTCGGGATTCTTGTAGATTTTGGTATTTGAATTTGTTGTTTGTGATGTATTGTTTTGATTGCTTCACGTTCTTTCAATCATCGTGTTACACACTCATCATTTCTCATACTAATGAAAGTTCTACGCTGAATGCTCTAGTAAACACTCATCATTTCTCATACTAATGAAAGTTCTACGCTGAATGCTCTAGTAAACACTCATCATTTCTCATACTAATGAAAGTTCTACGCTGAATGCTCTAGTAGCTGTTGCTTTACAGAAACCTGTTTCCCTGTTCAAATGCTTGCGTATGCTTGATGGACTTTGCTCAGTTTTGCCTAGTGCCACAATGTTATTTGTTGAAGAGTGAAGTGCCACAATGTTATTTGTTGAAGAGTGAAGTGCCACAATGTTATTTGTTGAAGAGTGAAGTGCCACAATGTTATTTGTGGAAGAACAATCATCACAGAACCAGGCATAAAATTGGAGGATACAATATTAACAACCTTCGGTATGCTGACGACACATTACTGATAGCGGAGAACCAACAAGACCTGCAAAATCTCTTGGATAAAGTGGCCAAAGAAAGTGAACAGAAAGGCCTTACTTTGAACATCAAAAAGACAGAGACTATGGTTATATCTAAGAAACAGAATCCACCAACATGCAGTATTAAATTAAACGGAACTATTCTAAAGCAGGTGCGGAAATTCAAATACCTTGGAGCAGTAATAACTTCAGATGGGAAATGCAAACAGAAATTAGGAACAGAATAGGTCAAGCAAAGACTGCATTTCAGAGAATGAGAAACATATTAGCTAACACATCTTTATCAATGAATGTTAGAAAACGAGTCCTAAAATGCTATATTGAACCTATCTTGTTATATGGAAGTGAATCATGGACAATAGGCAAGTCTGCACAAAAATCATTGGAAGCAGCAGAAATGTGGTTTATTAGAAGAATGTTGCAAATCCCCTGGACAGCAAAAATAACTAATGAAGAATGTATGAGAAGAGCTGGAGAGACAAAAAACCTTGTCAAAAAGATAAGAGAGAGACAATGTACTTTCATAGGACGTGCAATGAGAAGAGGGGACATTGAAAATATTATAACAACAGGAAAAATAGAAGGAAGAAGATCAAGAGGAAGACCAAGAGAAATGATACTGGACAGTCTGACGGGATGGTGTGAGAGGAGATCACCAACTGAACTGATGGCCTGCATGAAAAATCGGGTACTCTGGAGAAGCATAATAGCCAACGCCAGTCGGCACGGCACCTAATGATGATGATGATGATGATGATGATGATGATATCTATATTACAAGCGCTTAATATTGAAGAAGGCTGGCTAGTAAAGAGGATTAAAGAGAGAAAACTGAAATATTTTGGACACATTAAACGTCATGATAATCTAGAGAAGACCGTCTTAGAAGGATACATAATGGGAAAAAGAAAGAGAGGAAGACCAAGGCGAAGATGGCTGCAAGACATCGTTGACGATCTACAAATGGATGCATCAGCAGCAGGCTATCTTGCTCACAACTGAGAGGCCTACAAGAGTGCTGTTAGAGAGGCAAAGTTCCTCAAGGGACATGCACACGAATGAGTGTGCTTCCCTATGTGTTTGGATGTTTTAGTTAACAGGCTGGTATGTATTTTGAGTACATTTCTTTCCCTATGTGTTTGGATGTTTTAGATAATAGGCTGGTATGTATTTTGAGTACATTTCTTTCCCTATGTGTTTGGATGTTTTAGATAACAGGCTGGTATGTATTTTGAGTACATTTCTTTCCCTATGTGTTTGGATGTTTTAGATAACAGGATGGTATGTATTTTGAGTACATTTCTTTCCCTATGTGTTTGGATGTTTTAGATAACAGGCTGGTATGTATTTTGAGTACATTTCTTTCCTTATGTGTTTGGATGTTTTAGATAACAGGCTGGTATGTATTTTGAGGTCATGTATTTCCCTACTGCGAAATTATTTTTGTCGGGATTCTTGTAGATTTTGGTATTTGAATTTGTTGTTTGTGATGTATTGTTTTGATTGCTTCACGTTCTTTCAATCATCGTGTTACACACTCATCATTTCTCATACTAATGAAAGTTCTACGCTGAATGCTCTAGTAAACACTCATCATTTCTCATACTAATGAAAGTTCTACGCTGAATGCTCTAGTAAACACTCATCATTTCTCATACTAATGAAAGTTCTACGCTGAATGCTCTAGTAAACACTCATCATTTCTCATACTAATGAAAGTTCTACGCTGAATGCTCTAGTAGCTGTTGCTTTACAGAAACCTGTTTCCCTGTTCAAATGCTTGCGTATGCTTGATGGACTTTGCTCAGTTTTGCCTAGTGCCACAATGTTATTTGTTGAAGAGTGAAGTGCCACAATGTTATTTGTTGAAGAGTGAAGTGCCACAATGTTATTTGTTGAAGAGTGAAGTGCCACAATGTTATTTGTGGAAGAGTGAAGTGCCACAATGTTATTTGTTGAAGATTGAAGTGCCACAATGTTATTTGTTGAAGAGTGAAGTGCCACAATGTTATTTGTTGAAGAGTGAAGTGCCACAATGTTATTTGTTGAAGAGTGAAGTGCCACAATGTTATTTGTTGAAGAGTGAAGTGCCACAATGTTATTTGTTGAAGAGTGAAGTGCCACAATGTTATTTGTTGAAGAGTGAAGTGCCACAATGTTATTTGTTGAAGAGTGAAGTGCCACAATGTTATTTGTTGAAGAGTGAAGTGCCACAATGTTATTTGTTGAAGAGTGAAGTGCCACAATGTTATTTGTTGAAGAGTGAAGTGCCACAATGTTATTTGTTGAAGAGTGAAGTGCCACAATGTTATTTGTTGAAGAGTGAAGTGCCACAATGTTATTTGTTGAAGAGTGAAGTGCCACAATGTTATTTGTTGAAGAGTGAAGTGCCACAATGTTATTTGTTGAAGAGTGAAGTGCCACAATGTTATTTGTTGAAGAGTGAAGTGCCACAATGTTTTTGTTGAAGAGTGAAGTGCCACAATGTTATTTGTTGAAGAGTGAAGTGCCACAATGTTATTTGTTGAAGAGTGAAGTGCCACAATGTTATTTGTTGAAGAGTGAAGTGCCACAATGTTATTTGTTGAAGAGTGAAGTGCCACAATGTTATTTGTTGAAGAGTGAAGTGCCACAATGTTATTTGTTGAAGAGTGAAGTGCCACAATGTTATTTGTTGAAGAGTGAAGTGCCACAATGTTATTTGTTGAAGAGTGAAGTGCCACAATGTTATTTGTTGAAGAGTGAAGTGCCACAATGTTATTTGTTGAAGAGTGAAGTGCCACAATGTTATTTGTTGAAGAGTGAAGTGCCACAATGTTATTTGTTGAAGAGTGAAGTGCCACAATGTTATTTGTTGAAGAGTGAAGTGCCACAATGTTATTTGTTGAAGAGTGAAGTGCCACAATGTTATTTGTTGAAGAGTGAAGTGCCACAATGTTATTTGTTGAAGAGTGAAGTGCCACAATGTTATTTGTTGAAGAGTGAAGTGCCACAATGTTATTTGTTGAAGAGTGAAGTGCCACAATGTTATTTGTTGAAGAGTGAAGTGCCACAATGTTATTTGTTGAAGAGTGAAGTGCCACAATGTTATTTGTTGAAGAGTGAAGTGCCACAATGTTATTTGTTGAAGAGTGAAGTGCCACATGTTATTTGTTGAAGAGTGAAGTGCCACAATGTTATTTGTTGAAGAGTGAAGTGCCACAATGTTATTTGTTGAAGAGTGAAGTGCCACAATGTTATTTGTTGAAGAGTGAAGTGCCACAATGTTATTTGTTGAAGAGTGAAGTGCCACAATGTTATTTGTTGAAGAGTGAAGTGCCACAATGTTATTTGTTGAAGAGTGAAGTGCCACAATGTTATTTGTTGAAGAGTGAAGTGCCACAATGTTATTTGTTGAAGAGTGAAGTGCCACAATGTTATTTGTTGAAGAGTGAAGTGCCACAATGTTATTTGTTGAAGAGTGAAGTGCCACAATGTTATTTGTTGAAGAGTGAAGTGCCACAATGTTATTTGTTGAAGAGTGAAGTGCCACAATGTTATTTGTTGAAGAGTGAAGTGCCACAATGTTATTTGTTGAAGAGTGAAGTGCCACAATGTTATTTGTTGAAGAGTGAAGTGCCACAATGTTATTTGTTGAAGAGTGAAGTGCCACAATGTTATTTGTTGAAGAGTGAAGTGCCACAATGTTATTTGTTGAAGAGTGAAGTGCCACAATGTTATTTGTTGAAGAGTGAAGTGCCACAATGTTATTTGTTGAAGAGTGAAGTGCCACAATGTTATTTGTTGAAGAGTGAAGTGCCACAATGTTATTTGTTGAAGAGTGAAGTGCCACAATGTTATTTGTTGAAGAGTGAAGTGCCACAATGTTATTTGTTGAAGAGTGAAGTGCCACAATGTTATTTGTTGAAGAGTGAAGTGCCACAATGTTATTTGTTGAAGAGTGAAGTGCCACAATGTTATTTGTTGAAGAGTAAAGTGCCACAATGTTATTTGTTGAAGATTGAAGTGCCACAATGTTATTTGTTGAAGAGTGAAGTGCCACAATGTTATTTGTTGAATAGTGAAGTGCCACAATGTTATTGTTGAAGAGTGAAGTTCCACAATGTTACTGTTGAAGAGTGAAGTATTGTACCTAGGATGAATTCTGTTACTCTGAGACTAGTAAAGTGACCTAGTTGTTCTTCCAATGGCGGAAATGTAAAACTGTAGCACCACATGTCGTACTGTGGTGCCTGAATGGCACAGTAAAACCATAAGTTTTGAATGAATGAATGAATAATCTTTATTTTTCAAGGGAAAAGAAATGGGCACGCAGGCCCGTCTTACATTCTGCCCTTCATCACTCCATCTTTCATTCTTCCCACACACTTGATTTAGTACAAAAATACAAATTAAATTAGGAAAAACATATCAAAAGAGTGTAAGATTTAACTACTACATTCAAGGTAAAAGAGAAGAAGTAATTAACCTAATAAAATAGCACTCACGCACACATACACACGCAGACATATACATAAATAAAAATACAATGTAAATACAAATCTTCTAACATATATTTTTTAACAAACATTAAAATAATTTCTAACAATATTTAACAAGTTGCTTTTCTATGTCATTGAAGTACTTGATGGTTTACGAGCCATGTGTTGAGAGAGTGCTGGCTATTTTATGGAGGCATATAATTACAAGCAAGTAAATAATGAAACAGGTTTGAGTTAAAGGATGAAGTATTACCAATGGATTTTAAATTGTAGAGGAGGTTGTTCCAGAGCTGTACTGCAGAGTATGCAAGGCTTTTCTTGTACAGATCAATCCTGGGTTTAGGAAGAAGACAGTTTTTTAAACGCTGGCTATGTTTAGTGTTATACGTAAACAGTGACCACAAGTAAGGCGGAGCATTGTGCGACAGAATTCTCTGAACAAACTTAACTTTGTTAAAAATGATTCTATTTTTGAGGGGTAGAGTTTTGAGTTGTTTGTGTTGATCTACAGTCTGTACTGGGTGTTTGTCACAAATCAGATTTAATGCTCGCTTGTGAAGTGAGTGGAGCCTTTTTGTGTTTGAGACTGAGCATCCATCCCAGATTGTGGAACAGTAATCTAAGTGTGTTTGTGTAGATTTCACTAAATAAGATGTTTTAATGGCGGAAATGTAAAACTGTAGCACCACATGTCGTACTGTGGTGCCTGAATGGCACAGTAAAACCATAAGTTTTGAATGAATGAATGAATGAATGAATAATCTTTATTTTTCAAGGGTAAAGAAATGGGCACGCAGGCCCGTCTTACATTCTGCCCTTCATCACTCCATCTTTCATTCTTCCCACACACTTGATTTAGTACAAAAATACAAATTAAATTAGGAAAAACATATCAAAAGAGTGTAAGATTTAACTACTACATTCAAGGTAAAAGAGAAGAAGTAATTAACCTAATAAAATAGCACTCACGCACACATACACACGCAGACATATACATAAATAAAAATACAATGTAAATACAAATCTTCTAACATATATTTTTTTAACAAACATTAAAATAATTTCTAACAATATTTAACAAGTTGCTTTTCTATGTCATTGAAGTACTTGATGGTTTACGAGCCATGTGTTGAGAGAGTGCTGGCTATTTTATGGAGGCATATAATTACAAGCAAGTAAATAATGAAACAGGTTTGAGTTAAAGGATGAAGTATTACCAATGGATTTTAAATTGTAGAGGAGGTTGTTCCAGAGCTGTACTGCAGAGTATGCAAGGCTTTTCTTGTACAGATCAATCCTGGGTTTAGGAAGAAGACAGTTTTTTAAACGCTGGCTATGTTTAGTGTTATACGTAAACAGTGACCACAAGTAAGGCGGAGCATTGTGCGACAGAATTCTCTGAACAAACTTAACTTTGTTAAAAATGATTCTATTTTTGAGGGGTAGAGTTTTGAGTTGTTTGTGTTGATCTACAGTCTGTACTGGGTGTTTGTCACAAATCAGATTTAATGCTCGCTTGTGAAGTGAGTGGAGCCTTTTTGTGTTTGAGACTGAGCATCCATCCCAGATTGTGGAACAGTAATCTAAGTGTGTTTGTGTAGATTTCACTAAATAAGATGTTTTAATGTCCTAAATTATATTGTTTCACTAATCTTGTCATGTCTTGTTATTTATGTTTTTATTTGTCCAGAGTAACCTTCAGCGATATTGGATACCGACTTCAGTGACAACCAGAGACAAAATCTTGTTCTTGTTCTTGTTCTTGTTTCTTTGCCTACTTTTATATAGCTATAATTTCTAATTCTTCTCCTGTGACAAGGCAAAGATGAGAACTGCTACGAGCCGTCTTACATTCTGCCCTTCATCACTCCATCTTTCATTCTTCCCACACACTTGATTTAGTACAAAAATACAAATTAAATTAGGAAAAACATATCAAAAGAGTGTAAGATTTAACTACTACATTCAAGGTAAAAGAGAAGAAGTAATTAACCTAATAAAATAGCACTCACGCACACATACACACGCAGACATATACATAAATAAAAATACAATGTAAATACAAATCTTCTAACATATATTTTTTTAACAAACATTAAAATAATTTCTAACAATATTTAACAAGTTGCTTTTCTATGTCATTGAAGTACTTGATGGTTTACGAGCCATGTGTTGAGAGAGTGCTGGCTATTTTATGGAGGCATATAATTACAAGCAAGTAAATAATGAAACAGGTTTGAGTTAAAGGATGAAGTATTACCAATGGATTTTAAATTGTAGAGGAGGTTGTTCCAGAGCTGTACTGCAGAGTATGCAAGGCTTTTCTTGTACAGATCAATCCTGGGTTTAGGAAGAAGACAGTTTTTTAAACGCTGGCTATGTTTAGTGTTATACGTAAACAGTGACCACAAGTAAGGCGGAGCATTGTGCGACAGAATTCTCTGAACAAACTTAACTTTGTTAAAAATGATTCTATTTTTGAGGGGTAGAGTTTTGAGTTGTTTGTGTTGATCTACAGTCTGTACTGGGTGTTTGTCACAAATCAGATTTAATGCTCGCTTGTGAAGTGAGTGGAGCCTTTTTGTGTTTGAGACTGAGCATCCATCCCAGATTGTGGAACAGTAATCTAAGTGTGTTTGTGTAGATTTCACTAAATAAGATGTTTTAATGTCCTAAATTATATTGTTTCACTAATCTTGTCATGTCTTGTTATTTATGTTTTTATTTGTCCAGAGTAACCTTCAGCGATATTGGATACCGACTTCAGTGACAACCAGAGACAAAATCTTGTTCTTGTTCTTGTTCTTGTTTCTTTGCCTACTTTTATATAGCTATAATTTCTAATTCTTCTCCTGTGACAAGGCAAAGATGAGAACTGCTACGAGCAATCTTCCATCGCCAGAATATGTTCATTCATATTTCGGTTTAGAATGTTTTATGTAAAGATATGTCAAATGTTTCTATAAAGACATGTCGAATGTTTCTATAAAGATATGTCAAATGTTTCTATAAAGATATGTCAAATGTTTCTATAAAGATATGTCGAATGTTTCTATAAAGATATGTCAAATGTTTCTATAAAGATATGTCGAATGTTTCTATAAAGATATGTCAAATGTTTCTATAAAGATATGTCAAATGTTTCTATAAAGATATGTCAAATGTTTCTATAAAGATACGTCAAATGTTTCCTAAACGATTTTTATCCGTCCCGTGACCCCAGGTTTGGCATTTTCTGACATGGGATGTCTTCTGACCATGACAGTCGCCAACATTTGTTTCACTCCTGCATTCCGGTCAGCAAGTTTACCCATCGAACCGACAGAGTTTTCATATCTTACAGGTGGTGTGCCTCACACTGCCTTCAACCGCATCACTGCCTGGATTACAGCAATTATCACACTGGAGAGATGTCTGTGTATAACAGCACCATTAAAGGTATGAGAGATGCCTGTGTATAACAGCACCATTAAAGGTATGAGAGATGTCTGTGTATAACAGTTCGATTATGAGAGATGTCTGTGTATAACAGCACCATTAAAGGTATGAGAGATGTCTGTGTATAACAGTTCGATTATGAGAGATGTCTGTGTATAACAGCACCATTAAAGGTATGAGAGATGTCTGTGTATAACAGCACCATTAAAGGTATGAGAGATGTCTGTGTATAACAGCACCATTAAAGGTATGAGAGATGCCTGTGTATAACAGTTCCATTAAAGGTGTAATACATGTCTGTGTATAATAGTTCGATTAAAGGTATGAGAGATGCCTGTGTATAACAGTTCGATTAAAGGTATGAGAGATGCCTGTGTATAACAGTTCCATTAAAGGTATGAGAGATGTCTGTGTATAACAGTTCGATTATGAGAGATGTCTGTGTATAACAGTTCGATTAAAGATATGAGAGATGTCTGTGTATAATAACACCATTAAAGGTTTGAGAGACGTCGGTGATTGATAGCACCATTAAAGGTATGAGAGGTGTCTGTATATAACAACTCCATTAATGGATGAAAGATGTCTGCATATAACGGTAACATTAAAGATATGAGAGATGTCTGTGTATATATGAACCATTTAAGTTATGAGGGATGTTCGTGTATAACAACACAATTAAATGTATGAGAAATGTTTGTGCACAACAGCTCCATTAAAAGTATGAGAGATGTCTGTGTATAACAGTAACATTAAAGGTATGAGAGATGTCTGTGTATAACAGTAACATTAAAGGTATGAGAGATGTCTGTGTATAACAGTAACATTAAAGATACCAGAGATATCTGCAAGTAACAGTATAAGATGTGTCTAGATGTAACACTATGAGATATGTATCAATGTACCAATAAAAAGTATGTCTCCATGTACCAGTATAAGACATGTCTGTATGTACCAGTATAAGACATGTCTGTATGTACCAGTATAAGAAATGTCTGCATTCATTCATTCATTCAATATGTGTCTGCGTTGAACAATATAAGACACGACTGCATGTAAAAGTATAAGATATATGTCTGCATGTAACAGTATAAGATATGTCTGAGTGTAACTTCATGAGATATGTCTGCATGTAATGATATGAGATATGTCTGCATGTAACATTACAAGATATGTCTGCATGTAACAGTATGGCATATGTCTGCATGTAGCAATATGAGATATATGTGATATATCTGCATTAATAAGATATGTCTGCATATAACCGTATGAGATATGTCTGCATGTTAAAGTATGAGATATGTTTATATGTAACAGTATAAGATATGTCTGTACGTAACAGTATACGATACGTCTCCATGTAACAATATAAGATATGTCTGCATGTAACAGTATAAGCTATATCTGCATGTAACAGTATAGGAATGTCTGCAGTAACAGTATAATATATGTCTGATGTAGCAGTATAAGATATGCCTGCATGTAACAGTATAGGATATGTCTCCATTTAACAGTATAAGACATGTCTTTATAATAGTATGAGATATGTCTGCATGTAACAATATGAGATATTTCTGTATGTAGCAATATGTGACAGGACTGCATGTAACAGTATAAAATATGTCTGAATGTGACAGAATAAGAGATTTTTGCATGTAAAAGATATATCTGCATGTAATAGTATAAGATACGTCTGCAGGTAACAGTATGAGATATGTTTATATGTAACAGTATAAGATATGTCTGTACGTAACAGTATACGATACGTCTCCATGTAACAATATAAGATATGTCTGCATGTAACAGTATAAGCTATATCTGCATGTAACAGTATAGGAATGTCTGCAGTAACAGTATAATATATGTCTGATGTAGCAGTATAAGATATGCCTGCATGTAACAGTATAGGATATGTCTCCATTTAACAGTATAAGACATGTCTTTATAATAGTATGAGATATGTCTGCATGTAACAATATGAGATATTTCTGTATGTAGCAATATGTGACAGGACTGCATGTAACAGTATAAAATATGTCTGAATGTGACAGAATAAGAGATTTTTGCATGTAAAAGATATATCTGCATGTAATAGTATAAGATACGTCTGCAGGTAACAGTATGAGATATGTCTATATGTAACAGTAGAAGATATTTCTGTATGTAACAGTATGAGATATGTCTGCATGTAACATTATAAAATATATCTGCAGTTAAAAGTATAAGATATGTCTACATGTAACAGTATAAGATATGTTTGCATGCAACAGTATAACTTTGCCACTATTACAGTTTTATATTCAGCCCAGAAACAGTTGTATCTGAGAGGAAGGGTTTAGCTGCAGAAAGAGCTTTATCTGAGAGGAAAGGTTTAGCTGCAGAAATAGTTTTAGCTGAGAGGAAGGGTTTAGTTTCATAAACAGTTTTAGTTGAGAGGAAGGGTTTAGTTTCAGAAACAGTTTTAGCTGACAGGAAGGGTTTAGCTACATAAATAGTTTTAGCTGAGAGGAAGGGTTTAGTTTCATAAACAGTTTTAGCTGAGAGGAAGGGTTTAGTTACAGTTTTAGCTGAGAGGAAGGGTTTAGTTTCAGAAACAGTTTTAGTTGAGAGGAAGGGTTTAGCTCAAGAAAGAGTTTTAGCTGAGAGGAAGGGTTTAGCTCAAGAAATACTTTTAGCTGAGAGGAAGGGTTTAGCTCAAGAAATAATTTTAGTTTAGAGAAAGGGTTTAGCTCAAGAAATAGTTTTAGTGAGAGAAAGGGTTTAGCTCAAGAAATAGTTTTAGTTGAGAGAAAGGGTTTAGCTCAAGAAATAGTTTTAGTTGAAAGAAAAGGTTTAGCTCAAGAAATAGTTTTAGTTGAGAGAAAGGGTTTAGCTCAAGAAATAGTTTTAGTTGAGAGAAAGGGTTTAGCTCAAGAAACAGTTTTAGTTGAAAGGAAGGGTTTATGTAACAGTAGAGAGACGAGACAAACAATAACAAAAGTCAGAAAAAAAGACAACCCAGATTCCTAGGACAAGTTCTGCAGCAAGGACAAGCTGGAAGACGTTGGCTATAATTTGTTCTTTTAATTTACGGCGTTTGTGTGCTCGCATCATCAGGGTTCAAATGTGTACACAAACAATCATGTTATTTCATCTAAGGCTATGATATAATACTGACGAATGATTTCATTTAACGCTATGATATAATACCGACCAATGATTTCATTTAATGCTATGATATAATACTGACGAATGATTTCATTTAATGCTGTGATATAATACTGACGAATTATTTCATTTAACGCTATGATATAATACTGACGAATGATTTCATTTAATGCTGTGATATCATACTGACGAATGATTTCATTTAATGCTGTGATATAATACTGACGAATGATTTCATTTAACAGTATGGTACAATACTGACGAATGATTTCATTTAATGGGTATGGTACAATACTGACAAATGATTTCATTTAACAGTATGGTACTGACGAATGATTTCATGTAACAGTATGGTACTGACGAATGATTTCATCTAACGCTATTATATAATACTGAGGAATGATTTCATTTAATAGTATGATACAATATTGACGAAGGATTTCATTTAATGCTGTGATATAATACTGACGAATGATTTCATTTAACGCTATGATATAATACTGACGAATGATTTCATTTAATGCTGTGATATCATACTGACGAATTATTTCATTTAATGCTGTGATATAATATTGACGAATGATTTCATTTAACAGTATGGTACAATACCGACGAATGATTTCATTTAACAGTATGGTACAATACTGACGAATGATTTCATTTAATGGGTATGGTACAATACTGACGAATGATTTCATTTAACAGTATGGTACTGACGAATGATTTCATCTAACGCTATGATATAATACTGAGGAATGATTTCATTTAATAGTATGATACAATATTGACGAAGGATTTCATTTAATGCTGTGATATAATACTGACCAATGATTTCATTTAATGCTATGATATAATACTGACGAATGATTTCATTTAATGCTGTGATATCATACTGACGAATTATTTCATTTAATGCTGTGATATAATATTGACGAATGATTTCATTTAACAGTATGGTACAATACCGACGAATGATTTCATTTAACAGTATGGTACAATACTGACGAATGATTTCATTTAATGGGTATGGTACAATACTGACGAATGATTTCATTTAACAGTATGGTACTGACGAATGATTTCATCTAACGCTATGATATAATACTGACGAATGATTTCATTTAATAGTATGATACAATACTGACGATGGATTTCATTTAACAGTATGATACAGTATTAACGATTGATTTCATTTAACAGTATGATACAATATTGACGATTGATTTCATTTAACAGTATGATACAATATTGACGACTGATTTCATTTAACAGTATGATACAATATTGACGATTGATTTCATATAACAGTATGATACAATATTGACGATTGATTTCATTTACACAACGACACAGCACTGACAACAGTGGCACAGCACATAATGCAACATCTTCTGTCTAACAATTCCCTAATTTCCTAATGATCATAAATATATAAACCATATATAAAAACATGTATACCTGTTGTTTCAGGTAAAAAGTATAATTACTCCACAACGGATGGCCGTCATGATTGTTTCTGTCTTCATCGTCCTTATCGTCAGTGTAGCACCAGTTTTTGTCGTCAACAGGATGGTCATGAAATACTTCCCCGACAGAAACAAAACTCTACTCGGACTAGTTTATACTGCGGATAGAGAGAAAGTTGAAAGGTTCTCCTTTGCAATTAACAACGCGCTTCTCCCATTCACTGCCTTCATGATTATCATTGTCTGTACGGTCACGCTGGTTGTGCACTTGCGGAAGATGAGACAATGGGCACAGAAATCTACTTCACAAGCTGATAGTGTTTCTAATCGTAACCGGAGAGTAGCTAAGATGGTGGTGATGATTTCTTCTCTCTTCATTGCTTGCTTTGTTCCTATAAGCGTTACTTTTGTTGGCATGTGTTTGGAGCCAGAATTTTCCCTTAGTGGAAAGTACAAGGAACTACTTTTTATTATTGGCGGGGTAGGATTAATCCTCGAGACCATCAACTCATCCGTAAATATTTTCATATACTACCACCTGAGCAGTAGATACAGGTTTATGTTCCAGCAGATATTTGGTACAACAAACATCAAAATCACATCATGTTGTCAAGGGTCGTAAAATATCACTTGTACCATTCTTTCAGACAATTATCACATCACACTTCTGACAAGTTGCGGGTTTATAGTGTTTGTTAGTTACCAGGCCACGTGCTGTAGTGTTTGTTAGTTACCAGGCCACGTGCTGTAGTGTTTGTTAGTTACCAGGTCACGTGCTGTAGTGTTTGTTAGTTACCAGGTCACGTGCTGTAGTGTTTGTTAGTTACCAGGTCACGTGCTGTAGTGTTTGTTAGTTACCAGGTCACGTGCTGTAGTGTTTGTTAGTTACCAGGCCACGTGCTGTAGTGTTTGTTAGTTACTAGCCCACGTGCTGTAGTGTTTGTTAGTTACCAGGCCACGTGCTGTAGTGTTTGTTAGTTACTAGAAAGAAGTATAGTTCAGAATGGGAGAGATATTTTTTTCAAGTTTAGCTCAGCTGTTCTTCTCTCTGTAAAATTGGACAAATTAAATACCCAGAATTCAAAGTAATACACTGCTTTATTGAAAATGGGTGTTCCTAATTATATAATTATTAATACATAACCTTCTAACAGTCAGAATGAAGCCAATGTAATGTAAGATTTTTGTGTTGAATATACAAGAAGAAGCAAAAGAAGTAAAAACGAAACAAAACACAAAAAAAGAAGTTCATAGAACATGAAATAAATGTTCAGCTGCAATAAAAACAGACAAGACAATAAAGTGAAGCTGACAAGACCAAAAGTATCTTTAGTTACTGAAATGTTTTGTGAGGTTCCAGCGGCAAGTTCAGATTATATGGAAAACAAAATATACACAAATTTTTACTTGAGGAGCAAGTGATGTTAAAATGTAGGAAAGTAGAAGCAAACAATCAGTGGCTCCATGATTCCATGGTGTATGAAAGTGTGACAATCACTGGCTCCATGACTCCATGGTGTATGAAAGTGTGACAATCACTGGCTCCATGACTCCATGGTGTATGAAAGTGTGACAATCACTGGCTCCTTGACTCCATGGTGTATGAAAGTGTGACAATCACTGGCTCCTTGACTCCACGGTATGTGAAAGTTTGATAATCAGTGACTCCTTGACGCCACGGTATGTGAAAGTCTGATAATCAGTGACTCCTTGACTCCACGGTATGTGAAAGTCTGATAATCAGTGATTCCTTGACTCCACGGTATGTGAAAGTTTGATAATCAGTGACTACTTGACTAAACGGTATGTGAAAGTTTGATAATCAGTGACTCCTTGTCGTCAACAGGATGGTCATGAAATACTTCCCCGACAGAAACAAAACTCTACTCGGACTAGTTTATACTGCGGATAGAGAGAAAGTTGAAAGGTTCTCCTTTGCAATTAACAACGCGCTTCTCCCATTCACTGCCTTCATGATTATCATTGTCTGTACGGTCACGCTGGTTGTGCACTTGCGGAAGATGAGACAATGGGCACAGAAATCTACTTCACAAGCTGATAGTGTTTCTAATCGTAACCGGAGAGTAGCTAAGATGGTGGTGATGATTTCTTCTCTCTTCATTGCTTGCTTTGTTCCTATAAGCGTTACTTTTGTTGGCATGTGTTTGGAGCCAGAATTTTCCCTTAGTGGAAAGTACAAGGAACTACTTTTTATTATTGGCGGGGTAGGATTAATCCTCGAGACCATCAACTCATCCGTAAATATTTTCATATACTACCACCTGAGCAGTAGATACAGGTTTATGTTCCAGCAGATATTTGGTACAACAAACATCAAAATCACATCATGTTGTCAAGGGTCGTAAAATATCACTTGTACCATTCTTTCAGACAATTATCACATCACACTTCTGACAAGTTGCGGGTTTATAGTGTTTGTTAGTTACCAGGCCACGTGCTGTAGTGTTTGTTAGTTACCAGGCCACGTGCTGTAGTGTTTGTTAGTTACCAGGTCACGTGCTGTAGTGTTGTTAGTTACCAGGTCACGTGCTGTAGTGTTTGTTAGTTACCAGGTCACGTGCTGTAGTGTTTGTTAGTTACCAGGTCACGTGCTGTAGTGTTTGTTAGTTACCAGGCCACGTGCTGTAGTGTTTGTTAGTTACTAGCCCACGTGCTGTAGTGTTTGTTAGTTACCAGGCCACGTGCTGTAGTGTTTGTTAGTTACTAGAAAGAAGTATAGTTCAGAATGGGAGAGATATTTTTTTCAAGTTTAGCTCAGCTGTTCTTCTCTCTGTAAAATTGGACAAATTAAATACCCAGAATTCAAAGTAATACACTGCTTTATTGAAAATGGGTGTTCCTAATTATATAATTATTAATACATAACCTTCTAACAGTCAGAATGAAGCCAATGTAATGTAAGATTTTTGTGTTGAATATACAAGAAGAAGCAAAAGAAGTAAAAACGAAACAAAACACAAAAAAAGAAGTTCATAGAACATGAAATAAATGTTCAGCTGCAATAAAAACAGACAAGACAATAAAGTGAAGCTGACAAGACCAAAAGTATCTTTAGTTACTGAAATGTTTTGTGAGGTTCCAGCGGCAAGTTCAGATTATATGGAAAACAAAATATACACAAATTTTTACTTGAGGAGCAAGTGATGTTAAAATGTAGGAAAGTAGAAGCAAACAATCAGTGGCTCCATGATTCCATGGTGTATGAAAGTGTGACAATCACTGGCTCCATGACTCCATGGTGTATGAAAGTGTGACAATCACTGGCTCCATGACTCCATGGTGTATGAAAGTGTGACAATCACTGGCTCCTTGACTCCATGGTGTATGAAAGTGTGACAATCACTGGCTCCTTGACTCCACGGTATGTGAAAGTTTGATAATCAGTGACTCCTTGACGCCACGGTATGTGAAAGTCTGATAATCAGTGACTCCTTGACTCCACGGTATGTGAAAGTCTGATAATCAGTGATTCCTTGACTCCACGGTATGTGAAAGTTTGATAATCAGTGACTACTTGACTAAACGGTATGTGAAAGTTTGATAATCAGTGACTCCTTGACGCCACGGTATGTGAAAGTCTGATAATCAGTGACTCCTTGACTCCACGGTATGTGAAAGTCTGATAATCAGTGATTCCTTGACTCCACGGTATGTGAAAGTTTGATAATCAGTGACTACTTGACTAAACGGTGTATGAAAGTGTGACAATCACTGGCTCCTTGACTCCATGGTGTATGAAAGTGTGACAATCACTGGCTCCTTGACTCCACGGTATGTGAAAGTTTGATAATCAGTGACTCCTTGACGCCACGGTATGTGAAAGTCTGATAATCAGTGACTCCTTGACTCCACGGTATGTGAAAGTCTGATAATCAGTGATTCCTTGACTCCACGGTATGTGAAAGTTTGATAATCAGTGACTACTTGACTAAACGGTATGTGAAAGTTTGATAATCAGTGACTCCTTGACGCCACGGTATGTGAAAGTCTGATAATCAGTGACTCCTTGACTCCACGGTATGTGAAAGTCTGATAATCAGTGATTCCTTGACTCCACGGTATGTGAAAGTTTGATAATCAGTGACTACTTGACTAAACGGTATGTGAAAGTTTGATAATCAGTGACTCCTTGACTCCACGGTATGTGAAAGTTTGATAATCAGTGACTCCTTGACTCCACGGTATGTGAAAGTTTGATAATCAGTGACTCCTTGACTCCACGGTATGTGAAAGTTTGATAATCAGTGATTCCTTGACGCCACGGTATGTGAAAGTTTGATAATCAGTGACTACTTGACTAAACGGTATGTGAAAGTTTGATAATCAGTGACTCCTTGACTCCACGGTATGTGAAAGTTTGATAATCAGTGATTCCTTGACTCCACGGTATGTGAAAGTTTGATAATCAGTGACTACTTGACTAAACGGTATGTGAAAGTTTGATAATCAGTGACTCCTTGACTCCACGGTATGTGAAAGTTTGATAATCAGTGATTCCTTGACTCCACGGTATGTGAAAGTTTGATAATCAGTGATTCCTTGACTCCACGGTATGTGAAAGTTTGATAATCAGTGACTCCTTGACTCCACGGTATGTGAAAGTTTGATAATCAGTGATCTAGCGCAAGACCAGATCTACTCAGGAGCTGGACAAGGTGACCCATGGTCAAGTTCAGCTGGAAGGAGTAGCATAGAATAATGCAAGAAATCTTCACAAGATGGGGCTTCCTTTGCTCCAGAACATTGACAGTGGCATTTAAGTGTGAACATCAGAGTCCAGTCACGTGTTGATTCTCATGAAAGTGTTAACATCAGAGTCCAGTAACGTGTTGATTCTCATGAAAGTGTTAACATCAGAGTCCAGTAACGTGTTGATTCTCATGAAAGTGTTAACATCAGAGTCCAGTAACGTGTATATTTAAATATTCTTTCTTACATCCGTCCTGTTCCGTAAACGTCATATAGGGCCCGCACTGTAGTTCGCCAAGATTGTATTCTGAGAGATGTTCAGCCTCATCAAAGGATTTTATGCCCACTGAACTGGCCTCTTTAGAGTTTCACGTTGTCGACCTAATTTTCTTCGGCCTGTTGTGTTCCACTTGATGGCTAGTTTGAGGATTCTCTGACTGTTTCTTCTCATCACATGACCGAGATATATCCATATTCTTTTTCTGATCACAAATGAGACAGGTTGTTGTTTGCTCATCTGTCTTATCTCAGCCTTGTTCTTGAATTCATTCCACCTTATATCGAGTATTTTCCTCAGCCATTTGTTCTCGAAAGAGTCTGATTTCTTATCTACTTCTTTAGTTGTTTTCCAGCTTCCACATGCATTAATGAGGGTGGATATTTCATGTGAATTGAATAATCTTAACTTGGTTTTTGTGCTTATAACTTTTGAATGTCATAAGTTCTCAAGATTCTTGAAGGTCGGTGCTGCTTTTACAGTTCTAATTCTAACTTCCTTTCTGATGTCGCCATCCTGGTCTGTGTAGCTGCCAAGATATGCACATTGGTTTAATTCTTCAACAGCTGTTCCTTCTACATATATTTTCCCTTCATGGTTAATGAGAAGTTTCATTATTTTTGTTTTGTCCTTGTTAATTTCAAGTACTCTTTTACTAGCCATTAAAGATAGGATATCTAATTTTTCTTGCAGTATTTCATATTGTCACAATATTTCAGTATTGCACAGCTAATAAAATACTTATTTCTAAAAATATTTATAGATTACATAAAAGTGTGGAGTGTCCAGAAATTCGATGTAGATTTTTGCATCCACGAGAATCACTTTATTATTTTTTTAGACAGTAGCAAGCAAAAATCTAACAGACAAGTTTAGGACTAACATAAACTAATGTAGAGATTAGTCAAGTTTAGGACTAACATAAACTAATGTAGAGATTTGTCAGCTTGGTTTAAACAATTCAGCTGTTATTCTTATATCTTATATATCTTATATCCTTCCCGTGCCGTTAAACGTCACATAGGGCTCGCAAAATAGTTCACCAATTTTTCCTGTCTTCGGCGAGTCTTTCAACCTCATCAAAGGATTTTATGCCTGCTAATTTGACCTCTCTTAACAATGTCCTCTTTAGAGTTTCACGCGGTATGCCTCTTTTTCTTTGGCCTGTTGTGTTCCACTTGATAGCTTGTTTTGGGATTATCTGATCATTTCTTCTCATCACATGACCAACATATGTCCATCTCCTTTTCCTGATTACCCATGAGGCTGGTTGTTGTTCAGTCATCTGTCTTATCTCTGCATTGTTCTTGAATTCGTTTCACTTGATGCCGAATATTTTCCTTAGCCATTTGTTTTCAACAGAGTCTAATTTCTTGTCTATTTCTTTAGTTGTTTTCCAGCTTTCGCATGCATAAATCAGGGTGGATATTACATTTGAATTGAATAATCTTAACTTAGTTTTTGTGCTTATAACTTTTGAATTCCATATGTTCTCAAGATTCTTGAAGATTGATGCTGCTTTTGCAATTCTGATCCTAACTTCCTTTCTGATGTCACCATCCTGGTCTATGTAGCTGCCAAAGTATGCACATTGATTGACTTCTTCAATATCTGTCCCTTCTATGTGTATTTTCTCCATTTTCATTGAGAGGAATTTTCATTATTTTTGTTTTGTCCTATTTTGCTAGCCAGTGAAGACAGGCTATCTGTTTTTTCTTGCATGAAATTCACATTATTACTGATAAGAGTTATGTCATCAGCAAAATCAAGATCTTCTAGTTGGGTCCCAACTGCTGTTATTGTATTTGTAATATTAGTAAAGCTAGGGCGACCATCCCCAACCCAGCGCGTCACAGGTGGCGGATGGTGAAAGTCCTCCAGATATGGAGGATCCCTGTGAATAAGGAGTTATCCAAATAAGCAGGCGTGGACCAACTGGTGGTAGACTCAGAGAGCGAGGTGGGGTAGTAGGTGGCTCTACTACTCCTATAAAGTGCCTCAGGTGCTCAGTGAAGGGAATGCCAGGCGGGTCAGAGGCGCCTTAAAACCTCTCGCTCCCGCTGCCTTGCGGGTAGGACAGGGAGTCCAAAGGCTAGCAGAGAGTCCGTACACAAACCGACAGAAGGTAACGGGAAACCACTGTTGTAATTCCCAAGAATAATTATGCTTAAACAGATTAATCGATTCATCATGAACGACGTTAATGGATGTTCCTCTGGAATAGCCTCGTCCGGTAGGGCAGCTCACGAGCCACAGGTGAGGCCAGATCGTCATCAAGCTACTGGTGGCAAAAATAGCAAGTTCAAAATAGCAACATGGAATGTTAGAACTTTATTCCAGGCTGGAAAATTAGAAAATGTAAAGATGGAAATGGAAAGGATGAAGATCAACATATTAGGAATGAGTGAAGTTAGATGGACAGGTGCAGGGAAGATAAACTCAGATAAATATACAATAATATATTCAGGAAGTGAGAAACACGAACGAGGAGTAGGAATTATATTTGATGAACAAACGGCAAGGACAATTGTAGGATATTTGAACATCTCGGACCGAGTCCTGCTAGCCCAACTGAAAGGACAACCAATAAACATAAATATTATACAAGTGTACGCTCCAACATCTGAAAGCTCTGAAGAAGATTTACAGCTATTTTATAATGACATAGAGACAGCACTAAAACACACAAAGTCACATGAAGTTACCATAGTCATGGGAGATTTTAATGCCAAAGTTGGTAAAGGAAGAACTTCAGACATCGTTGGTGACTATGGACTGGGGGAGAGGAATGACAGAGGTTATAAATTAATTGAATGGGCAAGAATACACAGCATGGTTGTAGGAAACACCTGGTTTAAACAACATCCTCGAAGACTGGCAACGTGGTGCAGTCCAGACAAAAAGACTTTTAACCAGATAGACTACATATTAATCAACAAACGATTCCACAATGCATTACTGACAACAAAAACCATGCCAGGAGCTGACTGCAATAGTGACCATGATCCACTCTGTGGAAAAGTTAGAATAAAACTAAAGAAAGCAGGCAGAAAAGTGAGAAACATCAAACTGAATACAGAACTTCTTAAAAATGACAAAGAACTGAGAGAACAATACAAAGTTATTATAACAAATAGATACAATGCAATAGCAAAGATAAATAGTATAGATGAACAATGGGAAATGTTAAGAGATTATATCCACCAAACTGTTAAGGAGATAATACCACCAAAAAAAAGAAGCCCCTAAAAATAAATGGATGACAGACGACATCTTAGGACTGATGGACAAGAGGAGGAGGAGTAAAAGTAACGAGAAAAAATATAACAAGATAAATAAAGAAATAAGACGCAAATGCAGAGAAGCAAAAGAAGTGTGGTTAAAAGAGCAGTGCAGACAGATAGAGGACTCTCATATTAAAGACAGCAAAAACATGCACAAACGAATTAATGAACTCACAGGCAGGAAAACAAAATATACCACAGGATGCCTGAAATCGAAAGAAGGTAAAATGTTAATGGGAAAAGAAGACATTGTGGACAGGTGGACAGAGTATATCGGTGAGCTATATGGAGGAGAAAGACCAGAATTAACACCAGATACTGAAAACTGTGAGGGACCACCAATACTTGAAGATGAAATCATAGATGCCATCAAACACATGAAGAAAGGAAAAGCGACTGGGCCTGATAATATAACAATAGAAGAAATAGAGGCACTAGAGGAGACAGAAATAAAAATAATAACCAAGTTACTGAATGACATTTACAACAGTAGTTATATTCCCAGTGACCTGATTAAATCCACGTTTATAGCACTACCAAAGAAACCAGGTGCAAAGGAATGTGACGACCACCGGACTATCAGCCTCTCATGTCACATAACGAAGCTACTTCTGAGAATAATTATGAGAAGAACAAGGAAAAAGATAAAAATGGAAATAGCAGATGAACAGTTTGGATTTGTTGAAGGAAAGGGAACACACAATGCCATTTATGCTTTACGAACACTAACAGAAAGAGCTTTAGAAGTACAGAAAGATCTCTACTTATGCTTCATTGATTACACCAAGGCATTTGACAAGGTGAAACATAATGAAATTATTAAAATGCTTGAAGACATCAGTATAGACGGCAAAGACCTGAGGATTGTAAAACATCTATACTGGCAGCAAGAAGCAGCAGTTCGAGTTGAAAATAGAATTGGAAAATATCAACCTATAAAACAAGGGGTGCGACAAGGATGTGTACTATCTCCAGACCTTTTTTCTCTGTATAGCGAGAATATTCTAAGAACAATCATCACAGAACCAGGCATAAAAATTGGAGGATACAATATTAACAACCTTCGGTATGCTGACGACACATTACTGATAGCGGAGAACCAACAAGACCTGCAAAATCTCTTGGATAAAGTCGCCAAAGAAAGTGAACAGAAAGGCCTTACTTTGAACATCAAAAAGACAGAGACTATGGCCATATCTAAGAAACAGAATCCACCAGCATGCAGTATTAAATTAAACGGAACTATTCTAAAGCAGGTGCAGAAATTCAAATACCTTGGAGCAGTAATAACTTCAGATGGGAAATGCAAAACAGAAATTAGGAACATAATAGGCCAAGCAAAGACTGCATTTCAGAGAATGAGAAACATATTGACCAACACATCCTTATCAATGAATGTTAGAAAACGAGTCCTAAAATGCTATATTGAACCTATCTTGTTATATGGAAGTGAATCATGGACAATAGGCAAGTCTGCACAAAAATCATTGGAAGCAGCAGAAATGTGGTTTATTAGAAGAATGTTGCGAATCCCCTGGACAGCAAAAATAACTAATGAAGAATGTAGGAGAAGAGCTGGAGAGACAAAAAACCTTGTCAAAAAGATAAGAGAGAGACAATGTACTTTCATAGGACATGCAATGAGAAGAGGGGGCATTGAAAATATTATAACAACAGGAAAAATAGAAGGAAGAAGACCAAGAGGAAGACCAAGAGAAATGATACTGGACAGTCTGACGCGATGGTGTGAGAGGAGATCACCAACTGAGCTGATGGCCTGCATGAAGGATCGTGTACTCTGGAGAAGCATAATAGCCAACGCCAGTCGGCATGGCACATGATGATGATGATGATGAATATTAGTAGCCCACTACATTCACAAACAAGTCTTGTCGACATTACACGACTACCAGCAGATAGTAAGCCACAGAAAACAATCAGAGTAAAACTTGTAGGAAACATGGAGAGACAGGCCATAGAAGACCAAGATGGATGAATTTATAGAAATCGTAGAAAAACATGTTACAGGAACGAAAAGCTGTGTCAGGTTGTCCCCTCAACACTGAAAGGTATAAGAAAGAGGAGAAAAAAACAAGGATTACAGTAATTTATCTACATATTAAAAAACCAAGTCTCACAGCAGACACAGGCTTACAGTTGTGTTTACTAATTGCTGTAGTCTGTGAACTTGAAAGAAGGAATGTAGACCACCTGCCAATATTCAGCTTCTTTTTTATTGTCATTCCTCTAGTCAGAAATATTGACTATGTGTAACAAAAACGTGTTATCTCATCTGGAGTTACAATTTGAGAACCGTTGGTAGTTACTCTATTTATTGGTACCAAGGGAGGTAAATATTCGTATTAAAAATATGTTTCTCTCCTGTTATAACGTCAGCAATGCCACTGCTAGTTCAGTTATTATCTGAATAAAAATGACATTACATGACAATATATTACATACACTACCTTTATAATAGCTGTCTCTACACAAGTTCTCCAATTTATACAAGTTATAATGACATTGAATTGCAATTATCTTATATACAATAAAGTGTATGCAGTAATTACAACAATAATACATAAATCTTTGTTGTGAGTATATTCAAACAATTTATCTTAAACAGCGCATTTTTTATCCACGCTTTTTTTCAATTTTGAAACTTAACAGACGAAGTTAGTTATTATTGTTTCTTTTAAGTGGTCGCAAATAGTAAGTAGGAAGTAATGTTTATACACTGACTACTGATCTAACCTTCTGGCAGTAATTACTACAGATAGCTCTCTTTAGTTTTTCACAGACGACATTTATTAGACAGCTATGAGAGAGACTGTTCTGATCAGAGATAGAATAATTGACTTTTGATTCGTATATTTGTGTATGATGTCATCATGACAAACAGCAGTAAACAAATGACTATACATTATGCCTCTTATCACAAACATGGATATTCCAGCTAAAGAGACATTTCAAATCTCCGTGTAGCGTGTAGAATAAATGTATTAATGTAACTAGTTAATTGACATGTTGGCACATTGTGTCTTGACCTTCACTTGGACCTGACATTGCAGTGTGTCCAAATTCTTGTGAAAACTGTTTTTGCCTCACATGAACGTCGTGTGGGAGAGAGTTTACATAATGTTTTAACATGAATATCTTTTGGGGGAGAGTTTACATAATGTTTTAACATGAATATCTTTTGGGGGAGAGTTTACATAATGTTTTAACATGAATATCTTTTGGGGGAGAGTTTACATAATGTTTTAACATGAACATCGTGTGGGAGAGAGTTTACATAATGTTTTAACATGAACATCGTGTGGGAAAGAGTATATATGATGTTTTAACATGGACATCGTGTGAGAGAGAGTTTACATAATGTTTTAACATGAACATCGTGTGGGAGAGAGTTTACATAATGTTTTAAGATGAACATCGTGTGGGAAAGAGTATACATGATGTTTTAACATGAACATCGTGTGAGAGAGAGTTTACATAATGTTTTAACATGAACATCGTATGAGAGAGAGTTTACATAATGTTTTAACATGAACATAGTGTTGGAAAGTTTACATAATGTTTTAACATGAATATCTTTTGGGGGAGAGTTTACATAATGTTTTAACATGATCATCTTGTGAGAGAGAGTTTACATAATGTTTTAACATGAACATCGTGTGGGAGAGAGTTTACATAATGTTTTAACATGAATATCTTTTGGGGGAGAGTTTACATAATGTTTTAACATGAACATCGTGTGGGAGAGAGTTTACATAATGTTTTAACATGAACATCGTGTGGGAAAGAGTATACATGATGTTTTAACATGGGCATCGTGTGGGGGAGATTTTACATAATGTTTTAACATAAACATCGTGTGAGAGAGAGTTTGCATAATGTTTTAATATGAACACAAACGTGAACTAGCAGCATAGATACATGTAATCTCTAAGCTTATTATTGTAATAAAGTAGCACCGCGGGAATGTAAGCTTATTATTGTAATAAAGTAGCACCGCGGGAATGTAAGCTTATTATTGTAGTAAAATAGCACCATGGGAATGTAAGCTTATTATTGTAGTAAAATAGCACCGCGGGAATGTAAGCTTATTATTGTAGTAAAATAGCACCATGGGAATGTAAGCTTATTATTGTAGTAAAATAGCACCGCGGGAATGTAAGCTTATTATTGTAGTAAAATAGCACCGCGGGAATGTAAGCTTATTATTGTAGTAAAATAGCACCGCGGGAATGTAAGCTTATTATTGTCGGGACAGTCAATTATTTTCTAAATAGAACCATGTCTTGTTACTTTTATTTAAATCTTGTCTATATCAACCGGAAAGTGCTAGTAAACCTTTCATTAGTTTATCTACCTGTTCTACCTGGCAGGTCAGAGTGTTTCTGATCTTTATATTTGCATCTGTGGATGTACTAATGTAAAAGAAGAATGATATCTACGTTTGATTCATCTGAGTTTAGACGTCTTATATCTTATATCCTTCCCGTGCCGTTAAACGTCACATAGGGCTCGAAAGGTAGTTCACCAAGTTTTCCTGTCTTCAGCAAGTCTTTCAACCTCAACAAAGGATTTTATGCCTGTTAATTTGGCCTCTCTTAATAATGTCCTCTTCAGAGTTTCACGCGGTCTGCCTCTTTTTCTTTGACCTGTTGTGTTCCACTTGATAGCTTGTTTTGGGATTATCTGATCATTTCTTCTGATTAAGTGACCAACATATGCCCATCTCCTTTTCCTGATCACCCATGAGACTGGTTGTTGTTCAGTCATCTGTCTTATCTCTGCATTGTTCTTGAATTCGTTTCACTTGATGCCGAATATTTTCCTTAGCCATTTGTTTTCAAAAGAGTCTAATTTCTTTTCTATTTCTTTAGTTGTTTTCCAGCTTTCGCATGCATAAATCAGGGTGGATATTACATTTGAATAGAATAGTCTTAACTTTTTTTTTATGCTTATAACTTTTGAATTCCATATGTTCTCAAGATTCTTGAAGATTGATGCTGCTTTTGCAATTCTGATCATAACTTCCTTTCTGATGTCACCATCCTGGTCTATGTAGCTGCCTAGGTATGCAAATTGATTGACTTCTTCAATATCTTTCCCTTCGATATGTATTTTTCCATTTTGATTAAGGGAAATGTTCATTATTTTTTATTTGTCCTTGTTAATTTCAAGTCCTAATTTGCTAGCCAATGAAAACAGGCTATCTGTTTTTTCTTGCAGCGAATTCACATTGTTACTGATAAGAGTTATGTCATCAGCAAAATCAAGATCTTCTGTTTGGGTCCCATGTACCCAGTCAATACCTGTGTTACCTGTGCATAATTTTTTCATTATGAAGTCTATTGTAATTCCAAAGGGTAAAGGAGACAGTATACATCCTTGTTTCACACCTGTTTCAATCTGGAACCATTCACTCATCCCATCTTCTGTCTTGACTGCACAAACATATCAATTGTAGAAGTCCTTAATGATATTGACAATTTTAGATGGTATTCCATATAGACTTAAAACTCTCCATAATGAATCTCTCTTATGCTATCAAATGGCTTTTTAAAATCTATGAAGTTCAGTATTAATGGTTTCTGCTTTTCAATATGTTCTTCAAGTATTATTCTTAGAGTAAAGATCTGGTCGACACAGCTTCTCCCTTTTCGAAATCCTGCTTGCAGTATCCACTATATCTTTAAGTCTATTCAAAATGACCTTCCAAAATACTTTTGACACAACTGATATTAAGGTTACTCTTCTCCAGTTGTTACAGTAACTAAGGTTGCCTTTTTGGGTATTTTAACAATGATTCCTTTTTTCCATTTAGAAGGGACCTTTTCTTCTTTCCAAATCTTGTTAAACATTCTCTGTAGTTGTCTCATGTTGTCACTATTGATAGCTTTTAGCATTTCGGCTGTTATTTCGTCTTCACTTGCAGCTTTTCTGTTAGCCATTAAATTCACTGCTGTATCAATTTCATGCAACTTAATTTAATCTAGGTTGACATTTATTTGTGGGGCTGGTAAGTCGGTTTCAAGGTTTAACAATTCTTTTGGGTGTGGTCGATTAAGTATTTCTTGGAAGTGTTCAGCCTATCTTTGCTTTTTGTCTTTATTTGATGTTAATAGGGTTCCAGTTTTGCTAAGGATTGGTCTTTCTTTATATGTAATAGTACCTGTTAGCCTCTTTTGTATGTTATATAACGTTTTTCTGTCTCCTGATTTTGCTGCTTTCTCTGCTTCTTTCGCCATATTGTCTATGTATTCTCTTTTATCCCTTCTAGCTGAACTTTTTACTTTCTTGTCTAGTTCTTTTTATGTTGCTTTCACCTGATCTTTTCCAAGATCTGTTTTTACATTCAACATGTCTAATTTGACTTCTCGTCTTTTATATATATACTTTCATGTGTTTTCTGATATCCATGCTTTTCTATTTTTTTTTTCAGTCCAGCGCTTACTTTTGCTGCTGTGATTATGGCTGTGCTGTAAGAATTCCATAATTCATCTATACCTATCTCCTCTACTTCATTGGGCGTTTTGGAATGATTGGCAAGTTCCTGATTGAAATTACTGTTAGCATTTTCTTCTTGTAGGCTGTGGCTGTTTATCTTTCTGTGTAATGATTTCTTGTGTTGACTTTTCAATTTTAGTTTTATTTTCCCTATACACAGGTTGTGATCACAGTTAACATCTGCACCCCTATAAGCCCTTACATCTATGAGAGATGTTCTGTATTTCTTTCTAATACAAAAATGATCTGTCTGGTTTCTAGTTCTATCATATAGAGATATCTACAGTGTTTTATGTAGCACCATGGAAAGAAGCAGATTATACATAAATAACTATTCAGACTAAAGTGAAAGGTGTGCAGAATGGTGAGATGCAGAGCAGTCTTGTAAGATCAACAGCCATACTTAGTGTGTTAGATGACAAATATCCATGTAACACCTGGATACGTGTGTATACAGATGGATCTGCACATAATACCATAAAGAATGAAGCGGCAGGATTACATATTGAATATCCAAACAACACCACTGACAAGATTTCCATAGCCACTGGAAAATACTGCAACAACTATGATGCAGAAGTTAGGGCAATTATTGCTGCAGTTGAAAAACTATCAGACTCCAGAATTGATACATGTCCCGTAGTAATTCTCACAGATGCAAGATCAGTACTGGAAGCTCTTCAGTGCAACAAACTACCAGACCTTAAGAATGCCTTATCAAAAGCTGGCTTACAACATGGAGTCACTTTGCAGTGGATTTCCTCCCACTGTGGGATACCAGGCAATGAGAAAACTGACCATCTGGCCAAAGAGGGCACTGAAATGGAGCAACCAGACATACTAATCACCTATAATCAGAAGAAAAGCATGATAAAAACCTACAGGAATCCACAAACACCACCACATGATGACTATCACATGCTAAACAGAAAGGAACAAGTCACCATCTTCCGTCTCCGAACAGGACACAGTCGACTCCGAAGTCATATGTATACAAAGTTTAAGGTTGGTACTACTAATCTATGTACATGTGCCACAGTGCCCCAAACTGTGGAACATATCCTCCAAAACTGCACCAACTATGAGACACTGAGAAATAATTACTGGCCCAGTAAAACCACTAAAAAAAATAAGCTCTCATGAATTACAAAAAACAGTGAAATTTATTCAAGAGATAAGACTGCAGATATAGACAGACAATGCGAACGAAGAATAAAAAAAAGAAGAATAGTTTTATGTAGCTCTTTGTGTGGAAATATTGTGCCTCCAATGACCATGCCCTCTGTTAGACATATTTCAATTAATCTTTCTCCGTTCTGATTAACCATGTCAGTTCCTTCTTTCCCCATCACTTTCTGAACATCGGTGTTATCCTTCCCTACCTTAGAATTGAAGTCCCCCATAGCAATTAGGATGTCGTGTTTAGGGACTTTGTTGATGATTTGTTGTAGTTGGTGATAGAAGTTGTCTTTCACTTCATCATCTGCATCGTTCGTGGGTGCATAACATTGTATTATATATACATGTACTATACTAAATATTTATCTCTCTCTCTCTGAGCACTGATTCATATAGATGTACTATACTAAATATCTCTCTCTCTCTCTCTCTGAACATTGATTCACATGGATGCACTATACTAAATATCTTTATTTCCCTGAACATTGATTCATATAAATGTACTATACTAAATATCTCTTTCTCTCTCTCTCTCTCTCTCTCTCTCTGAACATTGATTCACATGGATGCACTATACTAAATATCTCTCACTCTCTCTCTCTCTCTCAGCATTGATTCACATAGGTTAACAATAATAAATCTCTATCTCTTTCTCTCTCTCGGAACATTGGTTCACATAGGTGCGCAATAATAAATATCTCTCACTCTCTCTCTCTCAGCATTGATTCACATAGGTTAACAATAATAAATCTCTCTCTCTCTCTTTCTCTCTCTCGGAACATTGGTTCACATAGGTGCGCAATAATAAATATCTCTCTCTGAGCTTTGATTCACGTAGGTGGCCTAAATTTAATCTCTCTCTCTCTCTCTCTCAGTACTGATTCACATAGGTATGTTAGACTAAATATATCTCTATGAGCATCGATTCAAGTTGGTACCCTAGACAGAATCTCTCTCTCTCTCTCTCTCTCTCTCTCTCTCTCTCTCTGTGTCTCTGATAGTTTATTCAGATAAGTGTCCTAGTCAAAATTTTTCTCTATCTCTCTCTCCCTTTCCCTCTCTCTCTTTCTCCCTTTCCCTCTCTCTCTCCCTTTCTCTCTCTCTCCCTTTCTCTCTCTCTCCCTTTCCCTCTCTCTCCCTTTCCCTCTCTCCCTTTCCCTCTCTCTCTCTCCATTTCCCTCTCTCTCTCCCTTTCCCTGTCTTTCTCTCTCCCTTTCCCTCTCTCTCTCTCCCTTTCTCTCTCTCTCCCTCTGGGCATTGATTCACATAGATGCGCTAGACTAAATTTCTCTCTCTGAGCAGTGATTCACATAGATGCGCTAGACTAAATTTCTCTCTCTGGGCATTGATTCACATAGATGCGCTAGACTAAATATCTCTCTCTGGGCATTGATTCACATAGATGCGCTAGACTAAATATCTCTCTCTGGGCATTGATTCACATAGATGCGCTAGACTAAATTTCTCTCTCTGAGCAGTGATTCACATAGGTGTGCTAGACTAAATATATCTCTTTGAGCATTGATTCACTTAGATGTTTTAGACTAAATATCTCTCTATGAGTATTGATTCACACAGGTGTGTTAGATTAAATATCTCTCACTGAGTATTGATTAAAACAGGTGTTACAAAGTAAATATCTCTCTATTAATTCATACAGGTGTTCTAGACAAAATTTCTCTCTCTGATCTCTGATTCACATAATTGTGCTGGACAAAATATCTCTCTGTCTCTCTAACTCTCTGAAGGACTGATTCACATAGGTGCCCTAGACTGAATATCTCTTGGTCTCTCTCTCTCTCTCTCTCTCTTGAAGATTTATTCAAATATGTGCACTAGACTGAATATGCTCTCTCTGAGCATTTATTCACACAGGTGTCCTAGACTTAATATCTATCTCTATCTGAGGATTGATTCACATAGTATCCTAGACTAAATATCTATTTCTCTCAGAGAATTGATTTACAAAAGTGTGGTAGACTAAACATCTATTTTTCTCTCTCTCTTTGAACATTTATTCACATAGGTGTGCAATAATAAATATCTCTCTCTGAGCATGATAAACATAGATGTGCTAGACTAAATATCAAACTGTCTCCCGCTCTCTTTCTCTCTCTCTCTCTCTCTCTCTCTCCCTCTCTGGGCACTGATTCACATAGCTGTACTAGACTAAATATATATATATATCTCTCTCTCTCTCTCTCTCTGGGCACTGATTCACATAGCTGTACTAGACTAAATATATCTCTCTTTCTCTCTCTCTTTCTCTCTCTCTCTCTCTCTCTCTCTGGGCACTGATTCACATAGCTGTACTAGACTAAATATATCTCTCTTTCTCTCTCTCTTTCTCTCTCTTTCTCTCTCTCTCTCTCTCTCTCTCTCTCTGGGCACTGATTCACATAGCTGTACTAGACTAAATATCTCTCTCTGAGCATTGAGTCAAATAGGTTTGCAATAATAAATATCTCTCTCTGAGAATTGATTCACATAGATGTTCAATAAGGAATAACTCTCTATGAACATTGATTCACATAAGTGTGCTAGACTATATATATATATGACCACTCCGCTTTGACCTTACAAATATACCAGAACAATACGGTATAGAAGTGAAGAACCGTTTCGAAATCCTGATGGCTGTACAGGAAGAGATGACACCAGATGAATTGGCTACGCAGGCCAAAGATATCTTAGTAACAACAGCTAAAGACATGGTTCCAGTAAAGAAAACACAAAAGAATAGATGGATCACAGCAGGTACACTAGAACTGATAAAACAATGTAGAGAAATGAAGACGCAATGGAGAGTGACAAACAACAACAAAGATAAATATAAAACTTTAACAAAAGAAGTACGAAGAAACATAAGAAAAGACAAAAAACAATACATACAAGATTGTTGTGAAAGAATAGAAGAACATCAGAGGTGTGGAAGAGATAGTGAAATGTTTAAGAAATGAAGACATTGACGAGAAATGTCACACCTAAGCTAAATGTAATTTGTGATGAGATGGGGAATACCCTGACAGAGACAGAGGAAATTCTAGAAAGATGGAAGGAATATTGCAAAAGAATGTATGAAACAACCGACTGTGGAAGCAGAAATCAACAGTGTGAATTATTATTGGAGGAGAAAGAACCCGAGCCGACAATGGAAGAAGTTTTATGGGCAATAAAGAATCTGAAAAATGGTAAATCACCAGGATGTGATGAGATAACCGCTGAATTTATTAAAGCAGGAGGAAAGGAGTGTGCAACAATCTATCATGCACTATGTAAAAAGATATGGCATTCAGGTATTTGGCCAAAAGAATGGAAAAGAACTGTATTCATACCACTGCCAAAAAAGGGTAACCTGAAATTATGCACCAACTACAGAACTGTTGCCCTGATTAGTCATGCCAGTAAAATTCTGTTAAAAATCATAATGGGTAGACTTCGAAAGGAAATAGAAGAAGAAGTCAATATGGTCCAAGCTGGCTTCAGGCAAGGAAGAGGATCAAGAGATCATATATTCAATCTAAGATTAATAATAGAGAAATGCAGGGAGTTTAATGTGAATCTATATTTATCTTTTATAGACTACTCAAAGGCATTTGATTGTGTACAACACCAGAAACTTTGGGAAATAATGGAAAAAATGGGATTTCCAACACATTTGATACAATTAACATCACTGCTGTATCTAGACCAACAAGCAGCAGTAAGAATAAATGGTGAAACAACAACTTGGTTTGACATAAAACAAGGGGTCCGTCAGGGGTGCATATTGTCACCCTACTTATTTAACTTGTATACTGAAAATATAATGAGGAATGTTAGAGAAGATGTAGACAAAGAATATTACGATGCCATAACAGTTGGAGGTTATGAAATACCAGAGATTAGATATGCTGATGACACAGTATTGCTGTCCACAACACAAGAAGGAATGGAAAAACTAATTATGTCAGTCCGCAAGAACAGTGAAGAGCAGAACCTCTATCTTAATGCAAAGAAAACTAAAGTGATGACAACTGACAAAACAAACAAGGCAACTGAAATATGTATCAATGAGGAAAAACTGGAAGAAGTGGAGAGTTTTGAATATCTTGGATCACTACTAACTAATAATGGAGATACAATGAGGGAAATTAAAAGCAGGACATCTATTGCTCTTCAGAAAGTAAAACAAATAAAGAATCTGTGGAGAGGAGCAGACAGAACTACAAAAATAAGATTTTTAAGGGCATGCATCTTTCCCATCGCAACATATGCCTGTGAGACCTGGACACTTAACAAAACAGCTGAGAAACACATAAATGCCTTTGAATGTAAATGCTACAGAAGAGTTCTCCAAATATCGTGGACACAAAAAAGAACAAATATATCTATACTAAAAGAGCTAAATATTGAAGAAGGCTGGCTAGTAAAGATTATTAAAGAGAGAAAACTTAAATATTTTGGACACATTAAACGTCATGATAATTTAGAGAAGACCGTATTGGAAGGATACATAATGGGAAAAAGAAAAAGAGGAAGACCGAAACGAAGATGGCTGCAAGACATCGTTGACGATCTGGAAATGGATGCAGCAGCAGCAGGCCATCTTGCTCACAACCGAGAGGCCTACAGGAGTGCTGTTTGGGAGGCAAAGTTCCGCAAGGGACATGCAAAGGAATGAAATGAATGAATGAGCACTGAGTCACATAGGTGTACTGGGCTGTATAAACTTTAATTCACGCCTCTTTGCTAGACTAAATTTTTCTCTCTTAGCAGTGATTAACATAGGTGTACTAGACTAAATATCTCTCTATAAACATTAATTCACATAGGCGCACTAGATTAAATATCTCTCTCTGAGCATGATAAACGTAGATGTGCTAGACTAAATATCTGTCTCCCGCTCTCTCTCTCTCTCTCTCTCTCTCTCTCTCTCTCTCTCTCTGGGCACTGATTCAGAAAGGTGTGCTGGACTAAAATAGCTCTTACTCTCTCTATCTCTCTCTCTCTGAGGATTGATTCATAGAAGTGTGCTACACTAAATATCTCTCTATTTCTCTGAACATTGATTCACATATGTGTCCTGGACTAAATATCTCACTTTTTCTCTGAACATTGATTCATATAGGTGTCTTAGACTAAATATCTCATTCTTGTGTCTTAGACTAAATATCTCACTCTATCTCTGAACATTGATTCACATAGGTGTCCTATACTAAATATCTCTCTCTGTCTCTTAAGAACGGGTTCCTTTTCAACAAAGCCAAGTTAGTACATCAAATTCTTTCACGGTATGTCCCGTTTTATCCATATGTCTTCCAAAACCTTGACTTGATCTTTTATTTTATATATGTATGTAGTTACTTCTGTACTGAGTGAATGGATAAGATCGAAACGTAAATGTTATATTTTATTGTATGTCTCTCAGCTTCAATGTTAATTAGGTCTGTTACATGAACAGCATATTTGAATAATCTCTGGAATAGAGTGAAAGATCTATGATAAAGGGCAGAATATCAGAAGGTACGGAGTGTTCAAGTCTTAACCCTTTTAAAATAAAGATCAATCAATCAATCAATCTCTCTCTCTCTCTCTCTCTCTCTCTCTATCTCTCTGAAGACTCATTCAAATAGGTGCCCTAGACTGAATATCTCTAACTCTCTGAAGACTGATTCAAATAGGTGCCCTAGACTGAATATCTCTAACTCTCTCTCTCTTTCTCTCTCTCTCTCTCTCTGGGCACTGATTCAGAAAGGTGTGCTGGACTAAAATAGCTCTTACTCTCTCTATCTCTCTCTCTCTCTCTGATTCATAGAAGTGTGCTACACTAAATATCTCTCTATTTCTCTGAACATTGATTCACATATGTGTCCTGGACTAAATATCTCACTTTTTCTCTGAACATTGATTCATATAGGTGTCTTAGACTAAATATCTCATTCTTGTGTCTTAGACTAATATCTCACTCTATCTCTGAACATTGATTCACATAGGTGTCCTATACTAAATATCTCTCTCTGTCTCTTAAGAACGGGTTCCTTTTCAACAAAGCCAAGTTAGTACATCAAATTCTTTCACGGTATGTCCCGTTTTATCCATATGTCTTCCAAAACCTTGACTTGATCTTTTATTTTATATATGTATGTAGTTACTTCTGTACTGAGTGAATGGATAAGATCGAAACGTAAATGTTATATTTTATTGTATGTCTCTCAGCTTCAATGTTAATTAGGTCTGTTACATGAACAGCATATTTGAATAATCTCTGGAATAGAGTGAAAGATCTATGATAAAGGGCAGAATATCAGAAGGTACGGAGTGTTCAATTCTTAACCCTTTTAAAATAAAGATCAATCAATCAATCAATCTCTCTCTCTCTCTATCTCTCTCTGAAGACTGATTCAAATAGGTGCCCTAGACTGAATATCTCTAACTCTCTGAAGACTGATTCAAATAGGTGCCCTAGACTGAATATCTCTAACTCTCTCTCTCTCTCTCTCTCTCTCTCTCACTCTGAGAATTGACTCACATAGGTGTCCTAAACTAAATATCTATATCTCTATGAGCACTGATTCACATAGATGTCCAAGACTAAATATCTGTCTTCTCTGAGCATTGATTCACAAATGTGTGCTAGACTAAATATCTCTTTATCTCTCCCTTTGAACATTGATTCACATAGGTGTGCAGTAATAAATATCTCTCTCTCTCTCTCTCTCTCTCTCTGTGAGTATTAATTCACATAGATGTGCAATAACACATATCTCTCTGAACATTGATTCGCATAGCTTCCAGTCCACGTTGTCTGTAGAGATGGCACATGATGATGATTATTTCTCTAACTTTCAGACTAATCTTGCGTTTTATTTCTTGATTATGTTTATTATTGTTGTACTTATGATTTGTCATATCGACCTGGACAGTCCAGATTTTCTTACAAAATCTTTTCCTCAGTTGTTCACAGAATGTCCCCTATTTTATGAAATGTTTTCTGAACAAAAAGAGAGTAAACATTTCGTGCAATATTTTCCAAATTCAGAAACATCCTCAGACAGAGACAAGAAAACATGTCACATTCACACTTGCCTGAGGAAATGTCAGCTACATCAGCATCTGAGCTCAGTTACCATAGGAACGGTGACATATCACAGAGTGTGATAAGTGAAGCAGATTTCCAGGTATTTCAGTGGGTTGTTGCTGCAGCCTTGTGCCAGGGAATTGTCGTCTTTGGCATCGGCACTAACATCATCAACATCATCTGTTTTACAAAGCAAGGTTTTATTGATGCTATCAACGTCAGCCTGCTAGGTAAATACTACAAGTTTATGTCAGCTTAGAGTTGTTATATAAGGAAATTATCACATCATCACTATGTTCGCCTGCCAGTTTATGTCAAGAAATTTTGCTACTAAACCTGATCAAGTTCACTTGTTCGGATGCCAGTTTATGTCTGAAATTTTTACTGCTAGACCTAGTCAAGTTCATTGTCGAGTAGGTGGCTCAATAGTGCCAAAGACTAGGGGAGTAAACTGTGAAAGAAAAATCCAGAGAGAGAAAGACCATAAGACAGTTTATGACGAGATTTATCTTAGTCCACACATCTCCTGACAGTTTATGACGTTGTTTATCTTAGTCCACACATCTCCTTACAGTGAGTTTATGACGTTGTTTATCTTAGTCCACACATCTCCTTCCAGTGAGTTTATGACGTTGTTTATCTTAGTCCACACATCTCCTGACAGTGAGTTTATGACGTTGTTTATCTTAGTTCACACATCTCCTTACAGTGAGTTTATGACGTTGTTTATCTTAGTCCACATCTCTCCTTACAGTGGGTTTATGACGTTGTTTATCTTAGTCCACATCTCTCCTTACAGTGAGTTTATGACGTTGTTTATCTTAGTCCACACATCTCCTTACAGTGAGTTTATGACGAGATTTATCTTAGTCCACACATCTCCTGACAGTTTATGACGAGATTTATCTTAGTCCACACATCTCCTTACAGTTTATGACGTGGTGTATCTTAGTCCACACATCTCCTGACAGTTTATGACGAGATTTATCTTAGTCCACACATCTCCTGACAGTTTATGACGAGATTTATCTTAGTCCACACATCTCCTGACAGTTTATGACGTTGTTTATCTTAGTCCACACATCTCCTGATATTGACAGTTTATGACGTGGTTTATCTTAGTCCACACATCTATCGGGAGGCTTGTCGTAGCTTACAGATATTCTGGCATCCCCTACAGCTCTACTATAATTTCAAAGATATGGCTCTTGCCTTCCCCCCCCCCTCCCAACCTCCCTTCCTGTACTGACCTGGCAGTTCTGAGAGCGGTAACCTCGAACAGGAAACTTTCTTCTTACCAGTCTCCAGACCAGGAGGGAAATATTACACTGCCTGTTTCCGGCCAGAGATATCTTAATAATAACAGCTAAATACATGGTTCCAGTAAAGAAAACACAAAAGAATGAATGGATTACAGCAGGCACACTAGAACTGATAAAACAACGTAGAGAAATGAAGACGCAATGGAAAGTGACAAACAACAACAATGAGGAATATAAATGTTTAACAAAAGAAGTACGAAGAAACATAAGAAAAGACAAAAAACAATACATACAAGATGGTTGTGAAAGAATAGAAGGACATCAGAAGTGTAGAAGAGATAGTGAAATGTTTAAAGAAATGAAGACATTGACGAGAAATGTCACACCTAAGCTAAATGTACTTTGTGACGAGATGAGGAATACCTTGACAGGGACATAGGAAATTCTAGAAAGATGGAAGGAATATTTCAGAGGAATGTATGAAACAACCAACTGTGAAAGCAGAAATCAACAGTGTGAGTTATTATTGGAGGAGAAAGAACTCGAACCGACAATAGAAGAAGTTTTATGGGCGATAAAGAATCTAAAAAGTGGTAAATCACCAGGATGTGATGAGATAACCGCTGAATTTATTAAAGCAGGAGGAAAGGAGTGTGCAACAATCTATCATGCACTATGTAAAAAGATATGGCATTCAGGTATTTGGCCAAAAGAATGGAAAAGAACTGTATTCATACCACTGCCCAAAAAAAGGTTAACTTGAAATTATGCACAAACTACAGAACTGTTGCCCTGATTAGTCATGCCAGTAAAATTCTGTTAAAAATCATAATGGGTAGACTTCGTAAGGAAATAGAAGAAGCCAATATGGTCCAAGTTGGTTTCAGGCAAGGAAGGGGATCAAGAGATCATATATTCAATATAAGACTAATAATAGAGAAATGCAGAGAGTTTAATGTGAATCTAAATTTACCTTTATAGACTACTCAAAGGCATTTGATTGTGTACAACACTAGAAACTTTGGGAAATAATGGAAAAAATGGAATTTTTTCAGCACATTTGATACAATTAACATCACTGCTGTATCTAGACCAACAAGCAACAGTAAGAATAAATGGTGAAACAACAACTTGGTTTGACATAAAACAAGGGGTCTGTCAGGGGTGCATATTGTCGCCCTACGTATTTAACTTGTATACTGAAAATATAATGAGGAATGTTAGAGAAGATGTAGACAAAGAATATTACGATGCCATAACAATTGGAGGTTATGAAATACCAGAGATTAGATATGCTGATGACACAGTATTACTGTCCACAACACAAAAAAGGAATGGAAAAACTAATTATGTCAGTCCGCAAGAACAGAGAAGAGCACAACCTCTATAGTAGTGCGAAGAAAACTAAATTAATGAGAACTGACAAAACAAACAAGGCAGCTGAAATATGTATCAATGAGGAAAAACTGGAAGAAGTGGAGAGCTTTGAATATCTTGGATCACTACTAACTAATGGAGATACAATGAGGGAAATTAAAAGGAGGACATGTATCGCTCTTCAGAAAGTAAAACAACTAAAGAATCTGTGGAGAGGAACAGACAGAACTACAAAAATAAGATTTTTAAGGGCATGCATCTTTCCCATCGCAACATATGCCTGTGAGACCTGGACACTTAACAAAACAGCTGAGAAACACATAAATGCCTTTGAATGTAAATGCTAAAGAAGCGTTCTTCAAATGTCATGGACACAAAAAAGAACAAACGTATCCATACTACAAGAACTTAATATTGAAGAAGGCTGTCTAGTAAACAGGATTAAACAAAGAAAACTTAAATATATTAGACACATTAAACGTCATGATAGTCTAGAGAAGACCGTCGTGGAGGGTACATAATGGGAAAAATAAAGAGAGGAAGACCAAGGCGAAGATGGCTGCATGACATCGTTGATGATCTGCAGATGGATGCATCAGGAGCAGGGCATTTTGCTCACAACCGAGAGGCCTACAGGAGAGCTGTTAGGGAGGCAAAGTTCCGCAAGGGACATGCAAATGAATGAATGAATGTCTCAACATCGTCGTCTGAAACAAAATAAACTATATAATATATGAAGTGTTTAATGATAACTTTGAAATCCGTGAAATGTGTGTCATTCTTTACAAAAATATAATGTGTGTTATTCTTTACTAAGCATTTCTCCTCCCACCTGCATTTGTTTTTTCCCTTGCTTCTGTTTCTGTAGCAGTGTGATAGTTTTTTTTTAAACCAGAGATGGTTGCTGGCCCTATGCCGAACCCTTCTTAGTCGCCTTTTATGATCATATGTGGTAGGGTACAGTGGTTCTATTCTTTGCTGATCCCGGGTACCACGCCGGGGGGGGGGGGGGAGGGGTTCCCGCAGCAGCCACAAAGATATGCAAGATAAAATAAACAAGCTAACTCAGAATGCAAATAACATAAGACTAAAGATCAACGTAAGAAAGTTATGCAAGATAAAATAAACAAGCTGACTCAGAATGCAAACAATATAGGACTAAAGATCAACGTAGGAAAGACAAAGTTAATGAAGCAAAATGTGAACAACAGAAATGTACTCAGAGTAGATAGCAAGTTAGTGGAGGAGGTCAACGAATTTGTATACCTTGGCAGTAGAGTAGTAGAAAATGGAGACAGCACAGAGGACATTAACAGCAGACTTACTAGAGCAAACCAGGCTTTTGCAATGATGCAGACTATATGGAAATCTAAAAAAACTAAGCATAAATATGAAAATCAGGATATTTAAGAGTAATGTTCTAAGTGTACTACTCTATCGAAATGAATGCTGGAAAATCACCAAAACAACAGAAAACAAGTTGAATTCTTTCCAGACTAAATGTTTACGAAGAATTAGAAAAATATTTTGGCCAAACACCATAAGAAATAACATCTTGTTGGTAGAAATGCAGATGAAGCCACTGACAGCAATTATTGAGGAAAGACGCTGGCGATCGTTGGGACATGTGCTCCGAATGACTGACAACTCACTTCCAAAAATAGCACTAAGATGGACACCACAGGGGAACAGAAGTAAGGTTAGACCAAAGGAGACACGGAGAAGAACAACAGAAAGGATGTTGAGCAATAGAGAGCTCACCTGGGCAAGAGCAGAAAAAAAGGCAAAGGACAGGCATTTGTGAAAAACCCTTGCAGAAGCCCCATGTGCCCTGGGCACTTAAGGTTCAGAGATTCTTTACTAACATGTAATGTGTGTTATTCTTTAGAAGCATTTGATGTGTGTTATTCTTTACTAACATGTAATGTGTGTTAGTCTTTACTAACTTGTAATGTGTGTTAATGTTTACTAAATTTTAATGGGTGTTATTATTTATTAACATTTAATGGGTGTAATTTTTATTAATATTTAAGGTGTATTATTCTTTACTGAACCAGAAATCGCTGAAGAACAGTGTGTCTTCGTCGAAGGAAAAGGCATTCATTCATTCATTCCTTTGCATGTCCCTTGCGGAACTTTGCCTCCCAAACAGCACTCCTGTAGGCCTCTCGGTTGTGAGCAAGATAGCCTGCTGCTGTTGCATCCATTTCCAGATCGTCAACGATGTCTTGCAGCCATCTTCGTTTCGGTCTTCCTCTTTTTCTTTTTCCCATTATGTATCCTTCCAATACGGTCTTCTCTAAATTATCATGACGTTTAATGTGTCCAAAATATTTAAGTTTTCTCTCTTTAATCTTTAAGGCATTAGTAATATCATATATATATGTATATATATATATATATATATATATATATATATATATATATATATATATATATATATAGAACATTAATGGAAAGATCAATAGAAGTAAAGACGACCTATAGTTATGCTTCATAGACTACTGTAAATAATTCGATAAAGTGAGACACACAGAAATTATAAGAATGCTGGAGGACATCAACATAGATGGGAAAGATCTGAAACTCATCAAAAACATATACTGGCAGCAATCAGCAGCAGAGAGGTTTGGGAAACAAATAGGAGCATTCCAGGACATAAAATTGGGAGTGAGGCAACGATGTGTTTTATCTCCTGAACTCTTCTCCTTGTACAGCGAAAACACAATGAGGAATATAGAGAACATGCACGGAATATCAATTGACGAGTACAACATCAACAACTTAAGATATGCAGACGACACAGTTCTGATTGCTAAAAGTGAAGAAGAGCTACAGGCTCTTCTGGACATCGTGGTTAGTGAATGTAAAAGCAAAGGTTTCAACCTGAACAAAAAGAAGACTGAAGTGATGGTCATCTCAAAGAAAAGAATATCACCAAAATGTAAAGTTACCATCGATGGCACAAGTTGACAGATTTAAGTACTTAGGAACAATTATAACAGCTGATGGGAAATGTCACAACAAAATAAAAAGCAGACGTGCTCAGCCAAGTCAACATTCCAGAAAATGAGACACATCATGTGCAACAGATCCATATCAATGGAAACAAGATTCCGAGTACTTAAATGTTACATCGAGCCAATTTTGCTTTATGTTGTGAAGCATGGTCCATGAATAAGAGAGTACAGCGAGAAATGGAGTCCATGGAGATGTGGTTCATAAGAAGGATGTTGAAAGTACCATGGACAGCTAAGAAAGCCATCGAAGTCTTAAGAGAGGCTGGAGTTAAAAGACAAATTACAGCAAAGATAAGAGGCAGACAAACGGGATTTGTAGGACATTTTCTGAGAAGAGGAAAATTGGAACACATTGTGGAAACTGGAAAAACTGAGGGAAGAAGAAGCAGAAGAAGACAGAGAGAGAAGTTACTGGATGGGGTGTCAGTGTGGCTAGGAAGAAAGTCACCGGCGGATCTCATAATCAACTCTAAAGACAGGGAATTGTGGAGAGAAATGATCGCCTACGCCACTCGGCATTGCACTTGATTGATTGATTATTCTTTACTAACACGTAAAGTGTGTTATTCTCTGCTAACATTTAATGTGTTTTATTCAGTACTAACATGAAATGTGTGTTATTCTTTAGTAACAAGTATGTATGTTCCAGTAGAGCAGTTTATACAGAATTTTATTTTCATATCCGGAAATTTGTGAGTTAAATTATAACATTGAACTTGAGGCTATGACAGCGTGAAAGAAAATCAGAATATCAAAGACATAGCTTCTGTCACGGTAGCAACATGCCCCCCCCCCTTGTTCACTTTCAAACAGTAAGTTTTTTTTTTCAATCTTACATGGAAATTTGATCATCTAGTATTTTTAATAATAATAATAATAATAATAATATACAATTAAAAAATAATTTTGATTAAAAATAATATATTTTATAATGTCATCTGATACTTCATCATGTCTCGTTGTCAACATTTCAAAAACGATGTGACGGCTTCTGTAAGCAGTATCTTTCTAACATCTTAGAATACAATATTTTTGTGAACACTAACAAGCAACTTTCAGTTTATCTCTAAAACATGTTCGTCCTTCTGTTCCATCATTAGCTCTTGCAATTTCCGATCTGTGCTCTCTGGTAACTTTACTTTGGTCAAGTGTCACCTCCATGCCAGTCATGGTCAGTGCAGATCTCCCCTTCCAACCAATAGAAACTCAGTATTTGGTCAGTGGAATACCACACACAACCTTCACTCGTATCACAGCCTGGATCACGGCTTTAATCACACTGGAGAGATGTCTGTGTATAACAGCACCATTAAAGGTATGAGAGATGCCTGTGTATAACAGCACCATTAAAGGTATGAGAGATGTCTGTGTATAACAGCACCATTAAAGGTATGAGAGATGTCTGTGTATAACAGCACCATTAAAGGTATGAGAGATGCCTGTGTATAACAGCACCATTAAAGGTATGAGAGATGTCTGTGTATAACAGCAACATTAAAGGTATGAGATGTCTGTGTATAACAGCAACATTAAAGGTAAAAGAGATGCCTGTGTATAACAGCAACATTAAAGGTAAAAGATATGCCTGTGTATAACAGCAACATTAAAGGTAAAAGAGATGCCTGTGTATAACAGCAACATTAAAGGTAAAAGAGATGCCTGTGTATAACAGCACCGTTATAGGTATGAGAGATACCCATGTATAACAGCAGCACTAAAAGTATAAGTGATACCCGTGGATAACAGCACCATTAAAGGTATGAGAGATATCTGTGTATAACAGCACCATTAATGGTACGTGAAATGCCTGTGTATAACAGCACCATAAACGATATAAGAGATGTCTGTGTATAACATTCACGTTCATGTAAGTTAACTGTAAAGTAAATCACAGATGAATAATACAATGCTGTGATGTGTTTATTGTTAAACTACCTGTTTTATTTCATATTGTATAGTCAATGTGTATGTTCTATGACGTGCTAGTGACAACATTATGTAGACGATGTCTATGTTCTATGACATCCTAGTCACAGAACACTACAACAGCTGATGTCAATATCTAGCGAGCGAGTGAACTGGAACTCAACACACCTCGCTGACCTCGACCTCTTTCCAACCTCTTCCTGGCTGAATTAACCAGATTATGGTCTGTTTTAGCCGCTTAAACGAATGGAATATTGTCATGGTTCAATGTCATGAAGTTCCCTGGAATATTGTCATGGTTCAATGTCATGAAGTTCCCTGGAATAATGTCATGGTTCAGTGTCATGAAGTTCCCTGGAATTTCAGGAATTCAGTCCGCGCTGGTTTAATCTCTTGCTCTTAGCGTTGGCCATTAAAAGGTATGAAATTCTGACATCACTTAACAAGGAGTTAAACAACAAACATTACAGGCTGGGGTTGCTGCTTGAGATTATGACATCACTGGACAGTGAGAAAAACAGCAAACTTACCAGGCTGGGGTTGCTACATGGTGTATGATATTACTTTAAATATTTAGAAGTGGACATTCTTCTGTCCCCAGTTATTTTCTAATTTCTGATAAACATCTGGGAATGACAACAAAGAAGTGGATGAGGATGTAACAGGACTTTCATGAAATATAAAAGGAGAGGTAACTGGGTTGGTTAGAAATAAAATGGTAGTCTCCCCTACAGAGAGTTAGTTTTAGATATAGGCGTGCGTAGCGGGAAAGTCTGTTGTAATGCTCGCACGCAAGTGTCCCCGTAGTGCGCGGATTTGGAAGAGACGCACAGAAAAAAGGCAGACGTTTAAAAAAACGGTTGAGACCGGCAAGAAAGAAGATCCCAGAAATGTGGACACGGAAAGTTTATATTCAGAATCAGAAACACATAAATGCCTTTGAATCTAAATGCTACAGAAGAGTTATTCAAATATCATGGACACACACAAAAAAAACAAATATGTCCGTACTACAAGAGCTTAATATTGAAGAAGGCTGGCTAATAAAGAGGATTAAACAGAGAAAACTTAAATATTTTGGACATATTAAACGTCATGAGAATTTAGAGAAGACCGTCTTGGAAGGGTAAATATGGGGAAAAGAAAGAGAGGAAGATCAAGGCGAAGATGGCTGCAAGACATCGTTGATAATCTGCAACTGGATGCATCAGCAGCAGGCCATCTTGCTCGCAACCGAGAGGCCTTCATTAGTGCTGTTAGGGAGGCAATGTTCCGCAAGGGATATGCGAATGAAATAATTAAAGATTGTAGTCTGTCTTTTGTAAGAATCTTTATTAGTTAAATTTGTTTCTCATTCTTATGACAGTTTCTTCTGTATTCAGTTTTTTGAGAGAGTATGTGGTATTGTCTGTAGTAGGAAGCAAATACGTCCTTCAACATTCTTGCCGTGTGAGAGGTCGTCCCATGGCCACGTCAAGTCGCTCGGACATTGTTTCATGTTTTTGTGAACTCCATCAGTCCTTTCACGCCACTTCCATGTGGCAACATCCAGTAACAAATGTGGTTTCATCAATAAATCTGTTCTATTGCAAAGTCCGGAGTTGGGGGATTATGGATTTATGTTTTGTGTCGCAATTGTAGAGTTAATTTTATTTATATAGTTCACAAGTCGTGTATGAAATCAGTTTAGTGATCCTGGGTTACTGAAGCTGCATAGAGCATATCAATCAATGTAAGGAAGTGAGGCAAGTGTAACAACTTGATGATGTCATGGAAGTTCCCCAAAACGTTCAAGGCACTCTAAAGCCATCAGCAGAAAAAAGAACACCGTTTCAGTACTGAGACCAGACAGACCAGATCAGTCAAGTCTGTTTATATTCTTAACAGGTCGTGCACACTAAAAGCTTCTTCAGTCATATTCTTCAACACAATGCACAAATCATATCAATTTATTCTAGAAACTATTCTAATTAATCCTCTGTAATTATTAGTTTAAATACTTTAGTTAATTAATTGAAAATTTTCAAAGTGCTAAACTTTTACAAATCTTTTCTTAAAATGACACTTTGTTGACTCTTCTCGAGGCAGGTCAAAGATATTGTGACATCAGGACGAGTGTCTGGCGTCATCGTCGGCGTCGTCATCTTTCTCGTGTTATCGGTCAGCCCGGTTTATGTTGTTAACAAACTTGGTCTAAAATGGCTGCCAGGGATTAACAAAACTGTTATTGGTCTGGTTGTTACAGAAAATAGAGAAGAGGTTGAAAATGTTGCTTTCATCATTAACAACGCTGTTCTTTCGTTCATCGCCTTCGGTGTCATCATTATCTGCACCTTTATTCTGGTGTGTAAACTACATCAGAAATCAAAATGGCGGACAGCAACAACCAGAACTGGAACGATAGACAGCGTTACGAAACGCAATCAGAAAGTGGCCAAAATGGTTGTGGTAATTTCCATTTTGTTTGTTGCTTGTTTCACTCCAATCAGCATCTCGTTCCTGGCCATGACAGCTGTGCCTGGTCTATCTATTGACGGAAGACACAGAGACTTGCTGATAATGATCGCTTGTCTGGGTATTATATTAGAATCTATCAACTCTTCTTCAAATATTTTCATTTACTTCAACATGAGCACTAAATACAGAGACACATTCATGAAACTGTTCTCAAAAATGTCAGATTATTTGTTCAGATTTAGAGACAAATGAATTATAACAAATACACAAAAATTATAGCACCAGACATAAATTATAGCATGAGACATAACATATTGCATGAGACAAAATATCATAAGAGACATAAATTATATAACGAAACATAAAATACAGCATGAGACAAATATAGCACAAGGCATACAAATTATAGCACGAGAAAATACATTATAGCACTAATTCATTCATTTGCATATCCCTTGCGGAACATTGACTCCCTAACAGCTCTCCTGTAGGCCTTTCGGTTGTCAGCAAAATGCCCTGCTGCTGATGCATCCATTTGCAGATCATCAACGATGTCTTGCAGCCATCTTCGCCTTGGTCTTCCTCTCTTTATTTTTCCCATTATGTACCCTCCAAGATGGTCTTCTCTAGACTATCATGACGTTTAATGTGTCTAATATATTTAAGTTTTCTTTGTTTAATCCTGTTTACTAGCCAGCCTTCTTCAATATTAAGCTCTTGTAGTATGGACATATTTGTTCTTTTTTGTGTCAATGACATTTGAAGAACGCTTCTTTAGCATTTACGTTCAAAGGCATTTATGTGTTTCTCAGCTGTTTTGTTAAGTGTCCAGGTCTCACAGGCATATGCTGCGATGGGAAAGATGCATGCCCTTAAAAATCTTATTTTTGTAGTTGTGTCTGTTCCTCTTCACAGATTCTTTAGTTGTTTTACTTTTTAAAGAGCAATAGATGTCCTCCTTTTAATTTCCCTCATTGTATCTCCATTAGTTAGTAGTGATCCAAGATATTCAAAGCTCTCCACTTCTTCCAGTTTTTCCTCATTGATACATATTTCAGCTGCCTTGTTTGTTTTGTCAGTTGTCATCAATTTAGTTTTCTTCGCACTACTATAGAGGTTCTGCTCTTCTCTGTTCTTACGGACTGACATAATTAGTTTTTCCATTCCTTTTTGTGTTGTGGACAGTAATACTGTGTCATCAGCATATCTAATCTCTGGTATTTCATAACCTCCAATTATTATGGCATCGTAATATTCTTTGTCTACATCTATTCAACCGTTCTTCATTATATTTTCAGTATACAAGTTAAATAAGTAAGGCGACAATATGCACCCCTGACGGACCCCTTGGTTTATGTCAAACCAAGTTGTTGCTTCACAATTTATTCTTACTGCTGCCTGTTGGTCTAGATACAGCAGTGATGTTAATTGTATCAAATGTGTTAGAAATCCCATTTTTTCCATTATTTCCCAAAGTTTCTAGTGTTGTACACAATCAAATGCCTTTGAGTAGTCTATAAAGGATAAATTTAGATTCACATTAAACTCTCTGCATTTCTATATTATTAATCTTATATTGAATATATGATCTCTTGATCCCCTTCCTTGCCTGAAACCAACTTGGACCATATTGACTTCTTCTATTTCCTTTCGAAGTCTACCCATTATGATTTTTAACAGAATTTTACTGCCATGACTAATCAGGGCAACAGTTCTGTAGTTTGTGCATAATTTCAAGTTAACATTTTTTTTTTTTGGCAGTGCTATGAATAGCGCTCTTTTCCATTCTTTTGGCCAAATATGTGAATGCCATATATTTTTACATAGTGCATGATAGATCGTTGCACATTCCTTTCCTCCTGCTTTAATAAGTTCAGCTGTCTCATCACATCCTGGTGATTTACCATTTTTCAGATTCTTTATCGCCCATAAAACCTCTTCTATTGTCGGTTCGGGTTCTTTCTCCTCCAATAATAATTCACACTGTTGATGTCTGCTTTCACAGTCGGTTGTTTCATACATTCCTCTGCAAAACTCCTTCCATCTTTCTAGAATTTCCTCTGTCTCTGTCAGGGTATTCCCCATCATAAATTACATTTAGCTTAGGTGTGACATTCCTCGCCACTGTCTTCATTTCTTTAAACATTTCACTATCTCTTCCACACTTCTGATGTTCTTCTATTCTTTCACAACAATCTTGTATGTATTGTTTCTGTTTGCCTTTTCTTATGTGTCTTCGTACTTCTTTTGTTAAAGATTTATATTCCTCTTTGTATCACTATACATATAAATTATAGCAAAAGACAAATTATCGCAAGTGACATGCATTATAGCACAAGAATATAAATTATAGCACTAGGCATAAAATTGTGCACGACCCATATAAAATATAGCACGATACATGTAAATTATAGCATGACACATAAATTATAGCGGGATACAAATAAATTATTGCATGAGACATAAAATATCATATGATGCAAAAATTACAGCACGAGGCATAAATTATATCACGAAATAAACTATAGAGCTGTATATGAATTATAGCAAAAGAGATAAATGGTAACATGAGACATAAGATATAGCACTAGACAAAAACATTATAGCACAAGACAAAATATTGCATGAGATATACAAATATGGCACGATAGATATAAATTATAGCATGAGTTATATAAATTTAACATGAGACAGATTATGGTATTATACATACAAATTATAGCAAGAGGAATATCAAATATCGCACGAGACAAACACAATATCGCACGAGACAAACACAATATCGCACGAGACAAACACAATATCGCACGAGACAAACACAATATCGCACGAGACATATAAAATATAAAAGAGGCATTAAACTTAACTGAGAAATCTAAAAAAAAATACACGACATATGTAAACCATACACGCGAGTAAATAATATAAAATGACAAATAAAAAATGTACACTTCCAACCATACTTTAGACACAAAAAAGATGTTGATGTGAAAGTGACAAATATGAGGATATGATGTATAAAAGATATTCATGTACAACTTCATTTTCCTCTTTGTTTCTATTTTTTATCAAAAAGTCTCATATATTTATGTGACATTACTTGAGTAGATAACGTACAGTGTATTCAAGTGCTATAATTATCATATGTGGGCTAAGATTAGAATCCAATCAGCAATGTATTGTTCCAAATGTATGCAGCTCTAATCGTTGATCTGTTTCAAAATAAATTATCAAAGGGGCTCTCTCAAAATTTATCGACAAAGTCTAGCTGCAGTTAACACTAGGAAATGCAGATTAAGATGACTGATGAGAAGATAACAACGTGACAGAATGATAAGAAATATGACAGAATGTTAGAACAGGTAAGAACAAATTAAGAACATTAAGACTGATAAAAGAAATCTAAGAAGAAAGACTTAAAGTACAAGAAGATTAAAACTGATAACAGAAATCTAAGAACAAAGACATAAAGTACAAGAAGATTAAGACTGATAACAGAAATCTAAGAATAAAGACATAAAGTACAAGAAGATTAAAACTGATAACAGAAATCTAAGAACAAAGACATAAAGTACAAGAAGATTAAAACTGATAACAGAAATCTAAGAACAAAGACATAAAGTACAAGAAGATTAAAACTGATAACAGAAATCTAAGAACAAAGACATAAAGTACAAGAAGATTAAGACTGATAACAGAAATCTAAGAATAAAGACTTAAAGCACAAGAAGATTAAGACTGATAAAAGAAATCTATGAACAAAGACATAAAGCACAAGAAGATTAAGTCTCATAACAGAAATCTAAGAAGTAAGACATAGAGAACAAAAACATTAAGACTGATGACAGAAATCTAAGAACAAAGACATAAAGCACAAGAAGATTAAGAATAATGACAGAAATCTAAGAAGTAAGACATAGAGAACAAGAACATTAAGACTGATGACAGAAATCTAAGAACAAAGACACAGAGCACAAGAAGATTAAGAATAATTACAGAAATCTAAGAACAGAGGCATAAAGCCAGAAGACGATTTAGACTGATAACAGAAATCTAAGAACAAAGATAAAGCACACGAAGATTAAGAATAATGAGAGAAATCTAAGAACAGAGGCATAAAGACAGAAGTCGATTTAGACTGATAACAGAAATCTAAGAACAGAGACATAAAGCCACAAGAAGATTAAGAATAATGTGAGAAATCTAAGAACAGAGACATAAAGCCAGAAGACGATTTAGACTGATAACAGAAATCTAAGAACAGAGACATAAAGCCACAAGAAGATTAAGAATAATGTGAGAAATCTAAGAACAGAGACATAAAGCCACAATAAGATTTAGACTTATAGCAGAAATCTAAGAACAGAGACATAAATCACAAGAAGATTACGACTGATGAGAGAAATCTAATGACAGAGACATAAATCATAAGAAGATTAAGACTGATGAGAGAAATCTAAGAAGAGACATAAATCACAAGAAGATTAAGACTGATGAGAGAAATCTAATGACAGAGACATAAATCACAAGAAGATTAAGACTGATGAGAGAAATCTAATGAAAGAGACATAAATCACAATAAGAGTATGACTGATGAGAGAAATTTAAGAACAAAGACATAAAGCCACAAGAAGATTAAGATTGATAACTGAAATCTAAGAACAGAGAATTAAATCACAAGAAGATTAAGACTGACGAAAGAAATCTAAGGACATAGACATAAAGACACAAGAAGATTAAGAATGATGACAGATATCTAAGAGCAGAGACATAAAGCCACCATAAGTTTAAGACTGATGTCAGAAATCTAAGAACAGAGACATAAAGCCACAAGAAGATCAGAAATCTAAAGACAGAGAAATAAAACAAAGAAGATGAAAACTGATAACAGACATCTAAGAACAGAAACATAAAGCCAGCAGCAGATTAAGACTGATGAGAGAAATCTAAGAACAGAGGCGTAAAGCGACAAGAGGATTAAGATTGATGACAGAAATCTGAGAACAGAGACATAAAGGCACAAGAAGATTAAAACTAATGACATAAATCTGAGAACAGAGACATAAAGCACAAGACGATTAAGAATGATGACGGATATCTAAGAACAGAGACATAAAGCACAAGAATAGTAAAACTGATGACAGAAATCTAAAAACAGCATAAAGATTAAGACTAATGACTGAAATCGGAGAACAGAGACATAAACCCACAAGAAGATTAAGACTGATCACAGAAATCTAAGAACAGATACATAAAGCACAAGAATATTAAGACTAATGGCAGAAATCTAAGAGCAGAGACCACAAGAATAGTAAGACTAATGACAGAAATCTAAGCACAGACATAAAGCCACAAGAAGATTAAGACTGAAGAGAGAGTTATAATAACAGAGACATAAAGACACCATAAGATTAAGATTGAAGATAGAAATCTTCTTCTTCTTCTTCTTCGTTCGCACTGTCTGTCTATATCTGCAGTCCTGTCTCTTGGATAAATTTCACTGTTTTTTGTAACTCATGTATGGAACCGTAGAGCTTATCTTCTTTAGTGGTTTCACTGGGCCAGTAATTATTTCTCAGTGTCTCGTAGTTGATGCAGTTCTGGAGGATATGTTCCACGGTTTGGGGCACCTGGGCACATGTACATAGATTAGTAGTACCAACCTTAAACTTTGTATACATATGACTTCGGAGTCGGCTGTGTCCTGTTCGGAGACGGAAGATGGTGACTTGTTCCTTTCTGTTTAGCATGTGATAGTCATCATGTGGTGGTGTTTGTGGCTTCCTGTAGGTTTTTATCATGCTTTTCTTCTGATTATAGGTGACTGGTATGTCTGGTTGCTCCATTTCAGTGCCCTCTTTGGCCAGATGGTCAGCTTTCTCATTGCCTGGTATCCCACAGTGGGAGGGAATCCATTGCAAAGTGACTCCATGTTGTAAGCCAATTTTTGACAAGGCATCCTTAAGGTCTGGTAGTTTGTTGCACTGAAGAGCCTCCAGTACTGATCTTGCATCTGTGAGAATTACTACAGGACATGTATCAATTCTGGAGTCTGATAGTTTTTCAACTGCAGCAATAATTGCCCTAACTTCTGCATCAAAGTTGTTGCAGTATTTACCAGTGGGTATGGAAATCTTGTCAATGGTGTTGTTTGGATATTCAATATATGCTCCTGCCCCACCATTCTTTATGGCATTATGTGCAGATCCATCTGTATACACACGTATCCAGGTGTCACATGGATATTTGTCATCTAGAACACTAAGTGTGGCTGTTGATCTTACAAGACTGCTCTGCATCTCACCATTCTGCACACCTTTCACTTCAGTCTGAATAGTTATTTGTGTATAATCTGCTTCTTTCCATGGTGTATGCTCTGGTACAGATGATAATGGAGTGACTACAGTTGGAAGGTCAGGTATCAGCTTACGCATACGCTTGGCCTGATGAATGAAGCTGCTTCTTTTAAGCCGTCCTAATGCCAAGTTATTGAATCTCTCCTTCAGGGGGTGGCTTACAGAGCTAAGGAATTTTTCTCCCATGGTCATGACCTTTGTGTCTCTACGTTCCTTTAGCGGTTGAACACCAACTATTTTCTGCATTTCTACTATTGGTGTGGACCTCATGGCACCTGTGATAATCCGTAGTGACTGATTTTGAACCTTGTCTAGATTATGCAGCGTAGTGTTTGATGCTGTGCACCAAGATGTTGAGCCATATTCTAAATGTGGTAGAATACTTTGCTGATATACGTTCTTGAGGATTCTTTCACTAGCTCCCCATGTAGTCCCACTCAATTTTCTTAATATGGCTAGTTTTCTTCTGGCTTTTGCTTCTGCACTGTTGATGTGTTGCTTCCAAGTCAGTTTTGAGTCAAGAATCACTCCTAAGTAAGTGGGTTGGTTGTCCATCCTTAAGGGTATTTCATTTACAAAGATCTTACCTGCTTTCTGTTTAGATGAGAGGGTGAACAGAGTGGTGCTTGATTTCTCTGTGTTGATACTTACACACCATTTGTTTGTCCATGATGTCAAGATGTCTGCTGCTCTTTGGAGTCTCTGTGTAGCAACTGTCGCATATTCATCTGTACACCACATGACCAGATCATCTGCATACAGTGCTGCTTTGATTCCATAGGGAAGTTCCTTGACCAGGTCATTAATGAATACAAGGAATAGTGTAGGCGAAAGGACTCCTCCTTGTGGTACACCGTGTCGCAGAAGTACTTTCTGGCTTTTGTGTCCATCCATTACTACTCTAGCTCTTCTATTGTGTAAATAGGACTTTATCCAGTTGTACAGTCTTCCATTCACATTGCAGTTTCTTAGTTTCCACAACAGACCTTTTTTCCATACTTATCAAAGGCTTTCTTCAGGTCTATCCACGCTGCTAGTACAAGGTTTTTCTCTTGGAATGCATCCTCAATCTCTTGAGAGAGATAGGTCACTTGATCTTCCGTACTGTAGTACTGCCTAAATCCTGCTTGTTGTGGAACGAGAAGGTTTTCACTTTCTAGGTACCATTTTAGCCTCAGGTCAATGATGCGTTCCATCGTTTTGCATAGGCAGCTAGTGAGACTGATTGGCCTGTAGCTGGAGGCAGTATCACTGTTTTTCCCTGGTTTTAGCAGTGGTACCATGCTTGCTTCTTCCAGATTTGAGGTAACTTACCTGTGCTCCAGCACATATTGAAAATATCCAACAGCTTTCCCATTGCTGCCATTCCCAGGTTCTTGATCATTTCATTGGACACTCCATCTGGTCCTGGTGATTTCCTTGGTTTCAGTTTACTGACTGCTAGGTCTAACTCACTGCGTGTGATTGGTGCATCCATGACCTCCACTTTTCTGACTTGTTCCTCCTCTTTCTGTGGCTCGATGCGCACTGTACGCTCCTTCTCTGGATGGATATCAATGTTGCAGTCCTGTGCAAACATGCGAGCAAAGTGATCTGCTACCTGCTTACCTGTAAGAGTTTTCCCATCCTCTATTAGTGTAATCTTTGTACTTCTTCCAGTACTCTCATCATTTAACTGTTTGATTAGTTTCCACAGTTTCCTTCCATCCTTTTCAAAGTTTAGGGACTCTGTTTTCTCTCTCCAACTTTCCCATCTGGCTTGCAGCTTTGCTCTCTGAAATTTGGCCTTAGAATGTTGGTAATTATTGTGGTGTTCTTGGCATGGTATATTTTCTGCTTGCTTTCGAGCTGCTTCCACGTCATCATGGAGTTTTCCCAGCTCACTAGACCAGTATGTTTTATAGTCCCTGCGAGCTCCTCTGGGAATGGTTTCACGAGCGGCCTGAAGGATACAAGCATTGAATTCCTTCACTATGCTGTTAATATCCTTACTTTCTATGGACAGCTGTCCCACCAGGATACCTGTACGATGTCTGTACATTGTCCAGTTTGCTTTTTTATAGTTCCATCTGGGGAGAGGGTTACTGGTGTTAAGGAGTTCATTTTCTATTGTCAGGAAGACTGGTCGATGGTCGCTACCTCCAAGTTGTTTTCCAACTTCACGTGTAATGTTCCACTTCAGATCTGGAGAGTGGAATGCCAGATCTGGTGTTGATTTTGTATGCCAAGCCCTTGAGTAAAATGTTGGGGCATCCATTGGCTGGTTGATCAGGAGAAGTCCATTATCATCCTGCCAGCTCTCAACTTCTCTCCTCTCTTGTCTATG